>VZTD01002602.1:3138390-3565672 GCA_013397725.1 Rhagologus leucostigma
GCCCGGTGCCCCCGGCCGCGCCGTGACGCTTTCGCTCTCTCCCGCGCAGGTGGATGCTCCGCAGCTCCCGAGGCGAGTGAGGGGCCCCGGGCGCAGGCGGTGGTACCGGGGCCGGAGGAGAGGGGCTCCGGAGCCGGGCGCCCCGTGAGCCCGGCGCGCTCCAGCGGAGGCTCCTGCGGTGGGAGAGCAGCGCGTGGAGGCTGCGGAAGGACAGGAGCGTGGGAATGCCGGCTCGCCCTTTTCCTCCGTTCTCCCCTTCTCCTGCACTGCCCCCGCAGGGCAGTGTTTCGGGGCTGCCGGCAGGAATGGCGAGCTCGGCCCAGGTGTTCCTCGTGGGTTTAGGGAGAGGCGCCCGAGTCCAGCTCCGGCAGCAGGAGCTAATGAGGCAGATGCAGGAGCGAGCCTCTTATTAGGTCTGAAATTTATCTCAAAGCGTTTCTTCATCCCAGCCCGAGATCCTGTCATCTTCTCACACTTAAAATGGGCACGGAGCTTTACAAGGTTTTGGTGTCCCTGATCTGGTAGAAGACTGTGCCTACATGGAGCTCCTTGCAGAATTGTGAGCCTCCGTTATTAAAGATTTTTAGCAAGGAATTGCATTTTTTCCGGAAAATCTACAATTACATGTTGTATAAACTTGTGCCATGCATAAACTTAGTCTGAATTGTACCTAGCTGACCACATTCTGGTACTCAGCTTCCTCTTGTGTTCTGTTCTAAGTACAAAAACAGGTAATGTTAAAATTGAAACACACCATTTTAAAGTTTGCTTATAAAACACAGTTATTTCATCCTTTTGCCTTTATTTATCTGTAGCTAATGAACGTGGATTAGAAAGAATATGTCCTTACTGCTTCCAGTTCCTGGTTCCTGACAGCTACCGGGTGCGCCTCAAACCAAAGATGAAAGTGACTCCACAGATAGAGAAAGTTCTTAAACGAGAGGCAAAGAACCATAAACTTAACATGAAACAGACGAAGCTTTTGAGAAAGTACAGGGAGTCAAGAAGCATTCTGGTAAGGACATTTATTTGGAACTGACAAGTACATGATATTTCCCTAAATTTCATGTCCTCATTTCACTGGCGTAAAAAAGAAGATACAGAAACCTTTCACTTAGAAGAGCAGCCCACACATTTCTTTTTCACAAGTATAAGACTCTTTCTTTCTTTTTGGAATAACTTCTGTTCATAAATGACATTTTTAAAATCTACCTTCCACAATAGATAGATCATGAACACAATGACAAGACCAGTAAGCTTTTCTCTCCAAAAAAACCCTCATGACCTCACATTAGAGAAGCTACACAAACATCTAATTTACTGCCTTTGTTTCAGTTTTATCAGTTGTTGAGCAAATATGTTTTGACACAAGCTTTACTTCATGTATTTCACTAGACTCTCATGGCTACATCAGATTATTGTTACCATCCATATTAATAGAATTTTTTGCATTTGTCTGAATATTACTGTTTATAGGAAGTCTTTCAAAACTAAACCACAGAGGTTATTTCAACAAGTTGATGTTTTTTTTGAGGCTTCAGTTATTTTTCCTAAAAGTACTCAAGAATGTGACATTTAACTACTAGTGGAAGAATAATAGTATACATTTAATCTAGTGTTGCCGAGGTATGTACTGTTTTTAAAACAGGTTATGTGAATGGTTGTTGGAATAAATGAGATGGCACCCTATTGTGCCCAGCTGTTGCTGGCACACTTGGCATTTTCTTGGATGAGACTCGTGTGGTTTCAGGAGTAAATTTTGTGAAACCAAAAATTATTAAAGAGTCAATAAAAAAAAAATTAAACTGAGGAAATACCACCAAGGTTCTTAGCTGTCAGAGCAAAATAAGATGCTTCATAAAGGCATTCTCCCCAGACTGTAGATCACAGTTGAGCTTCAGAAAGGACTTCTGAAAAGGTTTTTCACCCAGAGGGTGCTTGGGCACTGGAACAGGCTCCCCAGGGAAGTGGTCGTAGCACCAGCCTGACAGAGTTTAAGAAGCATCGGGACAACACTCTCAGGCACAAGGTGTGATTCTTGGCATGTCCTGTGCAGGGCCAGGAGTTGAAATTTGATGATGCTTGTGGGTCCCTTCCAACTCAAGACGTTCTGTGATTCTGCAAGCTGAAATCTTTGGTTTATTTTTCTGGGATCACAAATGTTGAGGCTACATTAAGAACTGTCTCTGTAAGCAACTGATGAACAGAGCAGTGTCCTATGAAATGATTATGGGCTCTTAGACTTACTGTGTAGCTGGAGAGTGTTTTTAGGGACACACTGTGCATTCATATGAGTAGTTTAAAATTCAGTTTAAATAGGCCCAGTTTAAACTCTGGTATGTAATTACAGTTTGCTGTACTTGTGTTCCATTCAGTTTGAATTTGTCCTGTGGATTATGATTTAAGTGTTTCTTGTCTTAAGTCTTTAAAATGCTGTCAGCAACTGGCAGCTTTCAAAATTAGCAGTGTAGATCCCGATAGTGTAATACCTGAGACATGTGAAAATGAAAATTCCAGTATGGTTGGAAATTAAAGCGAACAACAATGTGACAGGTTGTACCTCTGGGACTTCTCTTAGCAAGTAGAACTTGATTTTAGATTGCTTCTGCCATAAAAAAGCATATAACATAGGGACTGTTTCAGGGCTTTAAAAATTTTTGGAGTTAACTGCTGATCCATTTCAGGGAATGGAAATTAGCTGTGAAGTGCTATGATTAATCCAGTAATTCCTGCATTGTGAAGTGGTCACCTGTATTTATATTCCACACAGTGCTAAGTCACCATGAGATGCTGCGTTTCTTTTCCACCTGAATTTCATTTAGAAGAACTAAAAATACATCAATACCTGAGCACTAAAAGTTAATGCTATTTCTTTTTTTTTTTGTTTGTTAGGTTGGCAAAATAATGTCTCAAGGAAATCAAAACACTTAACTAAAAATGTTTCATTTCAGCATCTCTAAATGTAATTTTTACTAAACAATCTGCATTTAGTTAAATTTACACACTTTGAAATGAAGAATGATTTGGTGTAGATGTTTTCAAAACTGCTTAGACATTTTTGTGACAGTCTTTTGAGTATGTTTTTTTAACCAGAAGCATCACGTAACTGTTTTTCTGTCAGTCTAATTGGTGCCTCAGAAAGTTGTCTGGCTGTATTACTCTCATATCTCTTAGTATGAGTAGTTGCCATGGCAGTAAGGGATATCAGCAATGTCTGACAGTCTCTGTGACTGTGTGACATGATCTGTTCTGATGCACCTCTCAGCTTACTGTGCTGCTGAAATTCCCTGCATCCTAGAGGTACGCAGAGAGGAGAGAAGAGAAAGTGCCCTTTGTTTAGAACATTCTCCTTATTGTAGTAAGTACTTTTGCCCTAATACAAAGCCTCGTCTTTGTTCACTCAGACCTGCTGTTTTTAGTTAAATGGATGACTGGGTTTGAGAGTTTGGTAGTTTAAATATTTTATCCCAAGACTCCCTGAAAAGTGTGCAATATAACCTCACCGGGGCTAGAATATGCTAATGACTTTAGATGACACAGAATGTCACGTTTTTTAGCCAAATACCTAATATATAGGAGTACTCTTGTATACTCAGCAAATCTTGGACATTCAAAATATGATTTGCCCAGTTCAGGTGCTGTTTCATCTGTCTCGACAGGGTTGTTCTCTGTATTTCACTGTACAATATTACATTCAGAGGTACAAGTCTCCTGAAATTAGTTGGTAGGGAATTGGAGTAATTTCTAGATAAACCCGAAGGATGTGTTTGGCTTAAGAAGCCTGAATTAAAATACTAGTTATAAAGTGTTTGCCACTTTTTAGTATCTCATGTTTTACTTAAGCAAATATTTGATTTGTGTCATGGTATTTAGAGAACAGTTTGGATAATTCTTCTAATGGCTTTAAAACAAAGGTGGAAGGACTGAAAGGCAGCTTGATATTTCCTTTCTTCTTTCTATAGCTGGTTACTTGCAAATCTTGCAACAAAACAACAAGACATTATGGTAAAAGCAGAGATTTTCTGGCAACCAAAACACAAAATTGTGGCACTCCAGGTATCAAATCTAGCCTGAAGACACCAGATGTAAAAATTCAGTCTGCAAAGAAAATGACACCTGTAAGCTGCAGTAGGTTGGGATCTAAAGGGAACAGTCCCTCATCACTTTCCAGGTACCTGTTTCTTTCCTGTTTAAGCAGCACTTTGCCCAGTAGAGTGTATTACATCTTGTTGATTTTAGATCAGTCATTTAATAAAGTTTAAATTGATGACTAAGTGTATTTCTCAGTTGGTATACTTGATGAGATCAATTTTAACTTTCCAACCTTTGAATTCAAAGGTTCTCATGAAAAGCCGTGTGCAAAGAACGCCCGTTTGTGCCATTAATGCAAAATGTCTGTCCTAAAATTTGCATAACAAAGTTACACTTCTGACTGCTCACTTGCACATGAAAACAACCTATTTCTCTTGAATATTTTTCACTCAAATTATATATGTGTGCTTTCACAGTTACTCTATGTTAATTCTGATTTCTCCCCTTTAAGACATTTGAGTCTTCTGTTTTTCAGGACATGTGAATCTGGACAGGCAACAACCAGCTCTGCTTCCAAGACTCCCCGAAACTCCAAATTTCATTTCTCTAAGCTAAAACGGATGCTCGACCTAGAAGAAAAAGAGAAAAGCCAGAAGGCAGATTTCAAAACCTTCTTGACTTTACTTTAGTTATATATTATTTCAACGTAATAAAGATTACAGCAATAAACATTGCTCCAGTTTTAGTATATCAACAAAGTGATTTCTTTAAAACTCAAGCTCACAACCTGTACTTCATGAAAGCATAGACCGTATTTTTTAGAAGGAAGCTCTATTTCCAAGGGGAGTGATTGTCTGCCAGAGGGAGATGAGAATATAGCCAGTTTAATATGCTTGGGAATCTTGAACATGTTGTGCAGTTTCTGATGCCCCAACAATTAAAAGCCAGGATTTTTCATTTGAGGAAGCTTGATGATGGTCCCACCAGGACCATTTAATTGTCGAGATTAAAGATTTTCAATTTAAGTTTGGCACAGAGATGAGAAAGGACAGTATAAAGTTACTGTTCAGGACTGAGGTTTACTTCAAGTGCCTTCAGACTCAGTGAACACTGCTTAAGAAATCGGACCAGCAAATAACTTGGTAGACTGTGAAGCAGTCCAGGGCAGGGAAGAATAGTTTGTTGTAAACTGTACTTAAGAGTCTCAGAGATTGGCATGTAACCTTTTTATATCTCCTGTACACTTGCACAATAACTGAAGGGCTCACTGCTCTTTGTCTCTTATGTACGTGTAGGATAAAATGAACTGCCATTCTTTAATCAAAATACAAACCTTAGTGTTGCCTTTTCCAGTGTAGAATTTGGTATTAATTCACCTGTTGCTGTACTTAAAATCCAGTCCTCTGGAAAAATACTTCCTTTTGTTGATGGAAAATGTGCATTGCACAAAAGTATTTGAAAAAACAAATTTTGCAATAATTTTTCCTATTAAAAGTACATACATTAGGTACTGCTGTGCTTCCCATGAGGCTTCTGTGAAACCAGCACAGGCATCTGCTGTGTTAAGGTGCCCCAACATGAATGCGTTTGTTAGATCAAAGCACATTTCCCTGTTGTCCCTGTTTACAGTGCTTCTTACACAACACCTTGTGGTCTCAAGAGTGCATTCCTTTTGGATAAAAGTACAGATAAGGAATAAAAGACATGAAGGGAGGAGCACAACCAGTGTGCTGGGCAAGCTAATGGGCAATCTAGCCACAGGATCACAGGAGAGCTTGTCTAAATGACACATCTCCAAAAGTGTTTTGTGGCTGGTGGGCACCAAGCTACAAGCATTCTGCACACCAAGTGTGTTACCATTGCAGCACACTATTTGTTAACAGAGATGGAGGTTGTCGTGCTCCAAACAACATCTTTTTTTCTTCGGAATTACCAGAGTTGTCAGATATGTCCAGATGTGTTGTTAAAAGAGATTGTTATTGTGAGCTATTAGACTTTATTCTGGGAACAAAGGGGAAAAAGTCCTTCAGTATGTGCCTTTCCTTGTTTTACAAGCTTCAAAATGCTGGGTAGAAATAATCTCCAGTGCTTTTATATTATTCCTAAGCCTTTAATAGAGTCTGTTTTTTCTGTTAACTGGACTTTCACAGAATTGGTGTATTGAAAAACAGACAGACCTATGTATGAACTTATCTCTATACATGATATATATAGGTATATACATACATACCCACACATCAGCAGCTTCTGTGTAGACATATATTACACACATTTATGCATGTCATGCACTCTTCCCTTCAGGACACATTACCTTCCTGTACTTGATGGAACACTGAAGGCTAACTGTTGGCTGCGAGAGACTTGCTGAGCTCCCCTCCAAACCACTGCCGGGCCATGTTAGTGGCTTGTGTTTGAAGATCTGGAAGAACAACTTGAGAGAGGAAAAGCCCTCAGTGATTTCAGATAGGGCAGAACTTCAGCCAGACTTTGTAAAGCAAGAGAAGGTCTCTGTCAAGCATACAGCCCTGCAGAGAGGCATTTGATTAGAAAGTGAGAGTTATTTCCCAGCTCACACAATTTCTACTGGGCAATGGTATGGGTATCACTGGCAGTACTTGGGTCATACCACACAGAAAATGTTACAAAGTGTGTCTTAAAATAACCAGCTCAACTAAATTTACAGTTCAAGAGATAGGTCCTCAGACCCTTTAATACACTGCTTCCTCACCAAAAACTGTCACACAAAATACAGAGAGTAATAAACCTCGAAATTAGTATCAACCATTTCCTCAGCATCATCACTATGAGATCTTGCTGGATTCCTGAGTATAGGGAGCAGTTTACATGAAAGCCATTTCCCACCATGAGACTGAGTAGGCAAGCAATGAACAATAATTATCAAAGATGTTTTTACAACAATATTTTATTAAATATGAAAGAGCATACATACAGGTGTTATTCTGAGGACATAAATTACACAAGGATTACAGGTTCTGTCAGAAAAGCACAATAATGAAACATCTTTACATTTCAAACTTTTCTTGTTAGCTTTTAACAAATGAGTCTATTTCTGTTGCAAACAAGTAATGAGTGCTATTGAACTTCTGCAAATTCCCACAAAAACATCATGCTTAGTAGGATACTTTAACTATTGTAAATATGAAATCAGAATTAGATTCCTAAATAACACGATGGAAGAGATTTACTACTTAATCAAGATAAATGACACACTGAAATAGGAGCCGAGACAAAATTGGTGATTCATTAGAAAAAAATTCCACTTCAGACACTATGAGTCTGTTTTCTTTACTTGCAGGAATAGTCACTGTGATTATATGTAATGAGCAGAACTGGCCTAAATATTTGTAAATGTAACCATCAAATTTTTGATGTGCTGGTTTTCACTGATTTTCCCACTGAAAAAACCCCACACCCACAGGTTTATTTCCTTACAGTTCAAAAGGCTCTTCTGCAGAGGGCCAACCAAGCCTATGTATGATTTCCACATCCTCCATGGTCATCTGCACTCCTGGCTACTGTATCCTACGTATGTATTTTGGGTCATCATCAGAGTACCAGACTGAGTTACCACTGACTTGTGAGAGCAGCATTAGTCTGTGCAAGTCCTAACATAACGTCTTTTTAAACTTCAGGTAAACAGGAATGTAATTTCATCATGATGAAAGCTCTCAGTTTGACACTCAGAAGACTACTCGGATTAAATACATAATAAGCATGTAGTTTGGGTTGTGTTGCTAGGGATTAACAGAGGTGCTTTAATGTATTAACACAAACATTAACAGAGTGAATCAGACAAGCTAATATTACTGCAGGCTGTAGACCAATTTCCAAAAGAAGTAATGAAACATAATTTCTAAGAATGGTAATTTTTGTAACTAAGGACTTCACATTTATTTTTAAAATCACAGAAGTGGGGTAATATTCCTGATACTTTTCAAAACATTCTGCAAAATACACAGCTTGAGCCTGCAAACACTAGCATATACAAGCAGTCCCAGTGACCTCCAAGGTAAGCATTCTCATATGGCAAAGTGCTGCAGGAATCTCTTTGCTTTTTTTCAGAGAATGCTCAATAAAAGTGCAATATAGTGAAGCAAATAATCTAATTATTATGCTTTTATTATTAGATGAAAAATGTTCAGATACTTTACAATTGTGCCTTTTGTAGGGCAGGCATTCTGGTTTGCCTAGAGTCAGACCATGTTAGAAGAGGTAGGCAGGGTATACCCACATATTTTCTTTCCCGGGGTGGCAACACCCCAAAGCAGTTCTGCGGTGCAATCCCACCTACAGGTAAAACATTGTGCTGCCCAGGCTCAGTTATTTCTGTTTTGAGGGAAGCTGATGCATGGTTTGCTTTACCTTCCCACCCAGGCATGTTCTCCCTTTGGTCTCCTTGGCACCCTACCCTTCCCCGCCCAGCCTCTTCTTCCTGAGATGTCAGAAGTACGTACATTAAGCTTTGGAACCTGAGAATTTGGAGGTATTTTTTGACACTACAGGGCTGCATTTGTACCGTACCATGCTATCTCCTGCTATACTATTACAGTTACAATATAAATCTCCTAACTACTTTATACCTGATGCCTTTCCCATATAAATAAAAAAAACCCAACGTACCATTCAGCCATTAATAAATGACACTTGCTGTAAGAGTGACCTTTGCCTTTCACAAGTCCTCTTCTCCAAATATTGTGAGATAATTTCCAAAACCCCAGCTATGAAAAACTCCTTGAAGTAAACAATTTCACAGTAAAATAAAAAAAATAAATCCATAAAATAACACTCTCTCGAAATTAAAACGTATATACATGAAGAAAAAGTTGAGGCTTCTTCCTCATTCTTTTATCAGTTCTACATTACCTGTAGATAAGCAATGTTATCACTAGGAGTTATGAATAGGAAAAAAAAATCCAGTGAAATAAGTGTCGTGTCTTTTTTAAAACCTTTGAGAGATCAAGGAAATTCAGCATTCAACTTTATTATTATAACTATTTTCAATCCAGGCAGCAAAAGATTGTTTAAGCTGAGTTCTCTATGATTCTCAGTATACAAGACAGATCTTTCAGTGCAGTCTAATAAGCCTTGCCACTGCACTAATAATCACCTATGGGCACAAATTAAGTTTTCTATGGATGGAATTCAACCATGAACTCACTATTTATGCTTCTTGTTTTATTATTCGTTTTAAAATTCTTAATCGATTAAACTGGTTTATCACAAATTTGGTGCTGTTCTTTAGCAAAACTGAGCTTTAACTGCAACTGCAATGCACATACATGTGTGTAAGAATTTATGTGATGAGTTTAATGTACTAGAACAGACATATTTAAAACATTAAAATTATATCAGAACATTTTCTTATCAAGAATCGACACGGAAAAGATGCCAATAAGTTTTACTTAATTTTGCATATTACGCTTAAACTAAAGGAACTAAATCCTCTGGGTTCAATACAGTCAGCTCTTTTTTTCCTGTGGAGTGGAAAATTGCCACTCAAAACTTAGAAACCTTTGGACACCTAGTGAGCTCTGCTGAACTTTGAGCACTCCTATTTGTCAGTCAGAATTTTTTAGGAAATCAGTATTCTACATTGCATGCTATGGACTGCTATGTCAACAGCTGGTATTTTTTATCTTTTCAGGTTTTTTCCCTACTTAACTGAGGTCTAATTCATGGCAACTTCCACAAGAAAAGATAAGTGGACTGAGATGGTTATGTCCAAGTGTATCTATTTCGAAGAGAATGATTATTCTCCATTTACATCCTACAAGTATTCTAGTGATTAGCCCTGTAGAAGCCAATAATAAGTGGCAGATAACTATCTTCAACAATTTTACTCCAGGACTATTTTGAATTGTTACGGGTTTTGAAAAGAAACAACAGCTTTTTGTAAAAAATTTGCTTTCATGTGAGGTCTATAAACTCGTAAACTGTGAACTTAACTGGTACAAAACAATGCCTGACTAGTGCAAAACCATGAACAAAATGCAATCATTAAATACTCCTATGATATAGCCAACTCAAAACACTTGCAGCCCAGGTTTTTAAGGTCATCTAAATGCCAAATGTACAAGTAGGCATTTTTAAAATCACTCAACGATTACATGGCTCATTCTGATGGACTGAAAAGCCTAAACTTTCTGACAATGTGCTAAATGCCTGTCTGTACCTTTAAGTTTTTAAGTGAACTTAAAAGCAGATGCACTGTATGGAAAACAAGGATTCTTCACAAATTCAGCTGTTCCCAGACAAATACCACATTTATGCCATGCAACAGAGTTTTTTAACTGGGCAATAATTTTCTGCTGTTTGACTTATACACAGGTCTGAACTGTCACCTCCTGTTGTGTGAGAAAAAGACAACCGAGATCTAGAAATATTTGCTGGAGCAGGTGAAGGTGGGGAGGTGGTAGCCCATGCTGGCCTCCAAGGTTTCTCAGTGGAAGAGGATGTACAGAACAGCTGTATCATCATCTTGCTGCATGTATGGATGGTACATTGTCAAGTTTTAATAATGGGCACTTAACAATTGAGACAGTTTAGAGAATGACCTTTCAATTTAATTAAAACTGTAAAATGGCTTCACATTTCTGGGATTAACCTTTTTAGATGGAAACAGATGTTCCAGAAAGGGATTAGATTACAAATGAATGGTCCCCTCGATTTAGAAACTAAGCAGCTGTAAAAAGCTACAATTTCAAACCATAATTAAACTGGTCAGTTGTACAGTTTTTACCTGCTGACTTCTAAATCGTACAAAAATATTGAGTATTTTGAGTAATTTGAAGATCTGCTCAGTGTAACGTGATTTATATTTTCCAATAGAACACTGGTTATTAGCATTTACTTAAAAAAACCCACATTGTTTTGGGAGTGGGTAATTTGAATGTCATGGACAGTAAGATCACTTTTAACTTTGCATCAAATTGCATCGACCTTCTTGCAAACATAACCCTGTGATTTCCACATTTCACTCCCTCACTAGCAACGGAAATGTCTCAAGTTAGAATTATGTTTTGATTATATGTTGATCTACATTGAATACAGGGTACATAAGAAAAAATCTTAGCATGTTTTTTTACAGGGCACCCAACTAAAATCTTTACAAAAGATAATTATTCATTCTTCAATGTAACAGACACAGATGCCACTTTTATAAATGTACCCTTATGTTCACTCGCCAATAAAATAGTAAACAAATCAACTTTTTAAACCATTTTTTATAAATTATTAAAGTATTTTTACTGACACTCTGCAACAATATACAAAAATAATACTACAAGAGTACCGATCGGTCTGGCCTACCCCTCATTTCACAGAAAAGCAGAGGTTGTGGGGGGATGTTCTGCTAATCAATCATCACTGTAGATGTCTCCTGCAAACGGTAGGTGTACGTGGCTGCCCGTGACGTTGGGAAGTCGAGAGAGATCAGGCAGGTTCTGGATCCGTGACCTGAGTTCTTTCCGTACTTGGGACACTCTGGCTAACTTGCGTTTGTACTCCTGTAATGCAGAAGAATTCAGTATGAGGTTCTTTTGCTATTATCATCCCTACTACTCACATTGACATTTTCCAAATGAAGTATTCCTTCTGCAAGTTAGATCAACAGCCTTTAACAGGTGAGAACCCAGAGATCTGGGTATTTGGAGGCAGAGGTATCAGCTCTAGCATTTTCCCAGCAACGGACTTCAAAAGCATAGCCGTGGGATTCTTTTGCTCTGGATTCTAAGAACATAAATGCTAAACAAGGAAGACAATCCCAGCTAACACAACCACAGGCTTTTCTCCATGGAACTAGTAGAACAGGATTATTCTTAAACCTTAATTAAGGATAGTTGATACACATATTCTACTATCAATAACAGAGGCTGGGAGGATAAACTTACTGATGTCAAAGAAGTTACTTTCATCTCATACTGCTGAAATAATAAAAACCAACCAAATACCCCCTAACCAGGCCTAAATGGCCCCACCAAGCTGACCAATGATAAGTATTCTGTATTAACTTTTATAATAAAAACCATGTTTCCTCGATACATTTATGGATTTAACCCTGGGTTTTCAGGAACTTTTTGAATTGGGAACTTAGGATTTCATGTTGTGTTGGAATACAGGTCAAACCACTCACAATTTCAGATTTAATGATTATGAGGAACTTTCCACTCGAAACAACATTATATAAATAAAGTTTGACATTGTAAATCAGTGCACTAGAATATAGTTAGTGGTCACCTATTAAGAACACGACACATAATGGAGAAGAATACCAGCTTTTATAAAATGAAAACAGTTATTCCAAAATATAATAAGATTATAGTATTTAAATTTCAAATGCCTGGAAACTGGAAAGCAGAAGAAACTAAGCACTAGCAGGCAAAGCAGTGCTTCATGAAAGAATACCACAATTCACAACACATCAAATGCAGATGCTTTCTAGTGTGGCTGCAGGTTTTGCTGCAGCCTGGGAATGGAAGTAACAACACATAGGTAATCTACATCTTGGATAATCAGCCCATGGATAACCAAGATCTCATAACTATAGCCACTTTTAAATAACAGTGGGGGAAAATTCTACATCATCCTGCAACAGTGACAAATATAAACACTTGAAAGTTCCAGCAAGTATGAAAACACTGTGCAAAGCACTGTGTGTCTATAAAAGGTAACAATCATGATGTTTATTTATGAGTTCTAAACATAATTTTAACCATGCTACTATATTGTTAATAACATGGAGTAATAAGGAAGAACAATGAAAAGATCTTTTGGTAGTATAACCCAATACAGTAGAAAAATATAGTAAAAAACATTAGATAATTGGGATATGATCAAGATCATTGGACAAGGTCCAACACACATTTTTAAAAAGTTTGCAACTACTAAGGCAGCAGTGTGACCTTCTTACCAAGGGCAGTAAGAGAACCATGAGATATCTTAAATTCTTAATGAGAAGGTAATGGGTAGCTAAAAAAAATTATCAAATCTTTACATAGAAGAAAGAAAAAAAGTGTCCCTGAATTAGGATCATCAATTCCTTGGTATCATTTATATTTCAAAATCAAGTATTACATGCAGATTCTTATGAGATACTAAACACAGTGAAAATACTACAGATGCCCAGTCAGTGGAACTGTAAACACTTGGTAACAGGACACAGGGTAAAGCAGCATTCATTTTAGGATACAGATGGCCAAAGAAGCCTTACAACTCTGAGTCCCTTGGTCCTATGAAAACCATTACTTGCTCACACTTGTCCAAAATGTTCTCTTCGGTGCAAGTGACTTCAGGACATGGCTGTGGAAATGGAAGGTCTGTATCCTGACATTGTATCTTTACAGTAATGCCCAAAGGCCACAAATACTGTACTGTTTCATATCTGATTTTACAGCAGCACCCAGAGGCCTCACTGAGCAGACTCTGTGCAAGATGCATAGTCTCTCGCCAGCATGTAAAAGGCCAATCACAGGCATTCTCACTATGCATTTTAGTCCCGGTTGCAGAGACTCCTGATTATTATTTTACAGAATAGATTTTAATGCCAGAGGAAAACACCAGCTTCAGGTTTCATTGTTTACTAAAACAACCAATTTGGTGCTATACAGAATACTAGTCAACCAGAATCCCTATTTTCAGAAGCAGGATGCCTGGAGATTGATCACTGGGCAATGAGGATTTTGAGGAAGATAGGAGATCTGGCCTCTACTGTGAAAGATGTACTGCTGTAGAGAAGAGGATGAGCAGAACTGTAAGCAGAATCAATACACTCAACAGGCCTAAAAATCATAAAAGATATCAACTATAAAATCCCTCCTGCAGTTAATTCTCGTAAAGAGCTGAATCCTGTCCAAGTTTATTCTTTATCAGTGAGGAATGTAAAGCAACAAATCAGCATCCCTTCATAAGCTCGAAGCCTGAAGCTAGGCAAACACACACAGTCACTTAGCGACAGACTCAGCAGCTATATTCTCGCTAGACTTTACTCCAAAACCTGAAATGTGCCTTATATTAGATTGTCAGTTGCTTGACTCCCTTAAAGTTCCCTTTAGCTGATAATAAATCATTTCCCTAACAACACTGCATTTCTGACATCCAGCATTTTCCATATAAATTCTGCCTGGGACTTGTTGCCTAGTGACTATCAGCTTGATCAATACAACTAACAGTAGGTTCCTTTTCCTTACTAAAGAAAATGTTCTCATAAATTCTGTCTTCCACATAAAACAGTCATCTTCCTCTCACCAGCATCTCTGGCATAATGCACTCTTGGGAGTCAATTTTTTCCTTAAGCCTTCTCAGAAACAGGAAACTCTGAGAAAATTGTTCAAAGTTTTTACTGCAAAACTAGAGTAAATAAAAAAAAAAAGTAAGGTTTTACAGTTGATTATATTATTGATGCAGTATAAGGTACAGAATGCAATTTTAATCTAATTTCGGTAATCCAAAGCGTCTGCGAGATCTGAAACTGCAGGTTAGATGTTCACAGGAATCCTCCCCCACAAGCAGAAAAAATTATTCACCTATCCAGAGCACCTAATTTCCCATGACACTCTTGAAACTATTCTAGAAATCACTGGAGATGTCCAGTGTCTATGACTGGTGAACAAGTTCAAAAGAAGGCTGATTTTCAAGCTCAGTGACTCAGCAGTTTTGAGGTATTTTCAAGGCAGCTGCTGTTCACAGTTTGATTCTATTTAAAACCACTAGTCTCTTCTGAAAGAGTTTGTGTATTTTTGAGGCTGTTATTTTAGTCCTGGCATTACCTAAGTAGTCCTGGACTGCTGGAATACAAGTGTTAAGTACTCGTTATCAACAACACTCACTGCATGCACAGCCTTTACTCTTTTATCATAATAGCATGCACATGTACCTACAACCTTTTTCCTCAGTGTGTATGTTGAGAGCGTGACTTAATGAAAGCAGAGGAGCAGGAATTGGGATATCCAGGTGTTATTTCTAATATCGTTGCTCCATTAGAAATGCTGGATGTTATACAACCAAGTAACAATTTAATCCTATTTTTGACACCTTTAACTGTGGAAATCCTCATGGTGACTTTCAATTTCATTTTCACTATGCTGATTTTAAGATAAACTTCTAATTACTCCTGTATAAATGAGGCAAGATTTGAGCTATTTACTTCAAAGAGTCAAGGACAGGCAGAAGTACGATGCTTTCTTTTGTTACTCTGAGCTCAATTTGCATTTCTTCCTACCTATGGAGAACCTTATTGGGACATATGGGCAACCTGATGTATGGAATTGAAGTCTCCTCAATTTCTCCAGTGGCTTAAGCTAGCACTACTTTCAGGCAGTATTTTTTGTATTTCCAGTCATAAAAGCAGGTTTATGAGGTAATTAGAACTTATTTTGCTCATTAGACTCTCACTGATTACTACAATTTCCATTATTTGACAGCGTAGATGGATATTTTGTGAAAGCAATGCTAACAACAATATGGATTCAGCATCTAGATTAATAGAGATTCTCTATCAAATCAGTACCAGGCAAAAAAGCCAAATAATTTTTGATTAGACACTACAGACACCATAAATAATAAAAATGTGAGCAGGTAGAACAGGCTGTGCACTGCAGAGAATATATTCCCTTCCAACTAAAACAGATCTTTATAGAGATGTTCTGCAATAGGAAAGTGGTACAGATAAAAAACTTTAACCTTCATGGATATGCTTTCCCTTTGTAACACTGATATGACTGAACCTTCATCTGATCACTGAGGCTATGGAATGCACCAGAATACTGCGTGGTAAAAAACATATAGCAAAGAAAGAATAAAAGGTTTGCAGGAAAGACCAGTATTTAATCTGCACCCTTGTTAGCTACAGAAAGGTAAGGTGGAAATCAGTACTTCCATACAGAAAAACAAAACCCAAAAGTCTTAAAAGGCTTTTAAGGTGCTGAGGACATGTGTGTACACCAGCATCCACGGCCTGTATGTACAGAGTATTTAAAACTGAGATCTCTGACTTTCTAGGTCCATTCCAACCTTCAGTTTCAGGTGCAGGTATCAGAGCTGCATCACAGAGCAAAGGCTTCTCCTGCACTGTGTCCAACAGTGTAGAAACTACTAGAAATCTTCAAAGGTTCAGATGAAAGCAAATGGCATGTGATAGCCTGGCATCTGGATTCTGAAGTTCAGAATCACAGCATTTGTTTATAGACTCTACCTTGCTAACATCACATGCCTCACCCAGTCTGGGTATTTTTCTGCAAGGAAGACTGACAACTAGACTTACAGGACTCAGATAAGCTTCCCTATCACCTTGGAAAACAGATGAGCAGGGTTAAATTTTGTGCTGCCTTTAAAAATTTGACACGGCTCACATTTGTCAGCAGTATGATTAAAAGCTCAACTTATTTACCAGTGTTTAGGATAAAAAAACCCCTGAAATAACTTTCATTTATGAGACTGAACCGACATCCGTAAGCTTCACACACAAGGCAGAGGAACAAAGGACAGTTATGACAAGCTTAGGAAAGGACTGACTTGGCTAACTTTCCATTGCACATTACCTACTTTCTAGAAAACAGATTTCTGGAAGAAAGCTTCAACTTTTTAGATATGTTAATATCTTAACTGTTTTGCATTTGGTCTTGCCACGTTTTGAACTAAGTAAATAGCACTAAAGCAATCAGCAACTACCTGGTGACTGCTTTGTTTATTCCTTTTTGTTCTACGCACGGTCCCCTGCATTACTTACTGTACACATTATTCTGTGCATAGATTTGCTAATATTCTCAGAGGTTTTCTAATGGCAAGCTTCACCATTAAAAAACACAATTTTTTCTTCAGAAACCTTTCTTTGAGCTGACAGATGAAAATGAAATGCATCCTTTAATTCTGGGTATCCCATTTTTCTTAGTACTTACAGTTTCTAAGAACTTAACACTGCGAAGCAGATTTTCTAAATGAAGGTAAAGTATTAGAGACTCCTCACCTTCTCTGCAAATGAAGCAATAGGAAGCAATGAACTCAGAAGTTTGAAACCCACCAATTAGTGACCATCTGGGGAAAGCTTGATTATGTGACTTTGTCTACCATCAACTGTTATGCTGTGGTACAGACTGGAATACACTGCAGACCTTCAAATCACAAATTCCTGACTGGAATAGTAGCAGATAGAAACAAAGCATTTTATCAGGACATTTCCCATCTGAGGAGTGATTATCAGAAATGCAAAGTCCTTCACAGTGACCGCAAATTATTCTTCCCTTTTCTTGAAAATGCAATTTTTGTCTAGCTCCTTCCAGCCTAAGACAGTATCTCAAATCTCATTCACTGCAGCCTTGACTCCTGGTCTCCATCTCCATTCCTAGAACATTGCTCCTAGAAGCAACCTTTGTCCAGCAAGGACGTTCAATGCCTCTTAGACTCCTATTACAGCTGTATTCAGATACAACACAAACACTTGCAACTTGTTTTTGCCTGCCTCTTCTCATTTCTAGCTTTTCTGATTCTGTATCTGAATTTCTCCCTTTTCAATCCTGGTCTCCATTTATCATTCTGTCTATAGTTCCAGTTCTGGTTACAGCTGTATCTCCTCAGTCCTATACTTGGCCTGTATTCTCCACCTATATAATATCTTCATCAGATTTATTACCTCATACCAGTTTTTGCTTCTGTTCTCTTAGTCCAAATGAATTCCAGTTCATTTCAGTCCTACATGATACTACACTCTTCTGGCTGGTCACTCCCTTCTCAGCCAGATGATCTCCTATTCCATTCTTTACTGTAACATCTAGTCCTGGATCCCTTCCTAATTCCCACAGCCTCTGCTGCAAGCTCCATATGAACTTGTCCAAGTTTTGCATTCAAACCCATTGGCTCCAATCTCCCCATTACTTAAGACTCATGGGAGCCATGGACAACCCACCCATGGAAGAAGTTCTTCGTTCTCACACTACAGAGAGCAAGGCCAAGCAGCTCATGATCAGCCTAGAGAACAACTGTACATGGTTGCAATCACAGAAGTCTTCTTTAGCACGGGCTGGAAAACTCTCTAGCAGAGATCTTCACAGAAGTTAGCAATGTTTTAAGTAATCGCTGATGACCATATTAAAAGTAAGATTTTTCCAAAGGCTTGTAATTTCATTAAATTCAGGTTGATTTTCATGAGTATATCAAAATGCATGTCCCCTCAGAAAAAAAGATTTCCCCATTTCATAATAATTTGAGAAAGAACATAAGTTACTTAATATCAAAGGTAATTTTAAAGGATTTTTTTATTATAAACTTGTCCTTAGCCTTTCTGTTGAAGACTGTGTTGCCAAAAAGTTGCTCAATGTTTGGAAAAGCAGAAGAAAAGAAAACAGGACTTGCAAGCCCTCAGGGAGGTGGTGGAGTCTCCATCTCTGGAGGCGTTCAAGAGGCACCTGGATCTGGTAGTGGGTGATGTGGTTTAGGGGTTACAGTGGTAGTGCTGGGTGGACAGTTGGGCTGGATAGTCTTCAAGGTCTGTTCCAATCTTGATGATTCTACAAGTGAGCTTAATTAGCAGGGATATTACTAGGCTGACTCAGTTTATATTTACCTCCCCTCAATCATACAAGATCCAGGGTGATGAATATTAATTTATAAAACAAATTACTATATAAAGATATTGATTTAATTACACAATCTCTATGGGACTGTGACTTAATTTGAAGCATTCCAGGATGGCAGGTATGAGCAGCAGCTGAAATGAAAGATGCCTGCCTGAGGTTAAGCTTGGTCTACTTGTGTTTTATTATCTGATACAGCATTTATTTAGCCATTATAATAAACTCAAAGCTACACACTTCCAAGAGATGCTTAAATTATACTGAATTCTTAAGTTTCAAACACTGGCTGACAGAATGAAGCTTTGGATAACTTTTTATGATAAGTAATCAAGTACTTCAGAACAATTCTGAGCAATTTTGCTCAAATACTGAAGTTGCTACTCCACACAGACACACAAGGGATAAAGCAGAACAGTTTTGAAAATAAGAAAATAAAAAAAATTAAATAGCTGGAAGCTTATAGATAGCTTCTTGAAGTTTCACCTATTCACAAATGATCTACAGGACATCCAAATTAAAGGGGATCAGTGTTTAATTTTAGAAGAATCTAAAATGAATGAAAAATTTTGATGGTCTATTAGAAAAGCACGCTTTTAGCAATGCATTTAAGAACAGTTGTGTAAAGTCTTCAGGCTCAAATATTTACTGTACCTAACAGATGAACTGTAAAAATCGTGTCTCAGACACACATTCCTCATTTCACGCATCCCTTGCCTGTAAGTCATTACAACAGTCTCAGTTCCAACTTGAAACTTCACATGTGCAACTCATCTTTCTCAACCTAATGCTGTTAAGTGTTGAAGCACAAAAACATGGACTGCAAAATTCATTATTTAGCAGACACAAATGCACATTATAAAGTGTGAAACTGCTGTAAAGCCAAGACTACATGTACTTATTTTGTCTGAGAATGAAAGTTAACACTGCAGGTCACTAGGTAGGGATTTATCTATTGCTAGCCAGGTTACAACTGTTTCAGATCCTCTTCCTTTGTCAAAGACAGATCTACAAAATGTAGAAGCATAAAACCTAGTTTTATTGTAGCAAGGCTAAGCACTAGTAGCAGTCTAATCCAAGCAGCAGAGAACTGAAACCAGGGTAACATATATAGCTGTTGCAACCGCAGTATAGAACCACTCCATGTTAACCTGTGGGCAAGAAAGAAAATGAGAACTGTTTTATTCAAAGCATTCTAGTGACCTGTATCAGCTTTATTTAGGGTGAAATAAATAAAGGCAACGCAGACACAGGACGCCAAATTTCTGCTACAGGTGAGCCCACACTGGTGACCTTGTTCATTTAAATAATCTATCAGTGTAGGGTCTATCTGCGCAAAACTGGTCTTGGGCATTTTGAAGCAGCTTTTCCAACTACTCTTTTTTTTAATGATTCATGTCTGTCTTTTCCAAGTTCATAAACTATTCCTATCCATCCCAAAGAAAGAGCTGTGAAAGACAGGCACCTTACAATTTCAGAACAGTCTTACTTGAAGAGAATGTGGTTTTTAAAGATTTTTAAAGAATAGTTCTCAAAAGAGGTCAACAAATGCCGCAGGCCATCCAATATGTGTACATGCTAATGAATTTTATCAGCTAGGCAGTTTCATATTACACTTGTCAACTCATTCTCACAGTTTCATTAAGTAGGTTGAACCACTCATTTTAGATACATGGATTCTCAAGAGGAGCATAAAGTTACAGCTCAAAGATAAACATTCACAAGCCTGATTTGCTTAACAGTAGTTGAATATGCTCTCTGTCAACTGAGAATTGAAACTATAGTTTACATGACTAATGATAATAATTCTAAGACAAACTGTTGATACGCTGCATGGTGATTTTTGTGTTTTTCTCTCATTTAGTGTGAAATAGATACTTCAAATGCAGTGTTCAGGAACAGGGATGGGAACATAAGAAACGTAAAGTTGGAAAGGAGAACTACACAGCAGCAGTAGATATTCTGATTTATTTGCCCCTCATATGCCCTGTGGGAATATCTCCAGTGAAAACTCTACTATGCATGAAGCAAGAAAACAACTGCAACTCTTCCACGACCAACAAGAAAGAATCATAATCTAAATTTTCCAAAAATGCACACAGAAACAAATTCTATCATTTAAAAAATTATAGAAAAAAGTGCTTTTAAAAAAAGTGCTTACCCTCAAGCTTTAGTATTAAAATAGTATGACTAGAAAAACCTGCCTTAGCAAAGTGGTACCAACAGTTAGCACAGAACAATTCCAAGAAAAATTCATAATGAAAAAGTCTCTTATCAATCAAACAATTTCAGGCAGCAAATTTGGCACACCCACATGTTTTTTACATTATTTACCCAATTCCAAATCGCTTAAATAACTGGTTTTATTTTATAATAAAAAAGGTGTAAAAAGAGGTTGTGAGGGAAGAAATTACGAGCAACCAGAGAAAAAAAAATTCTAGAGAGAAAGCAGAACACAGAACAAGTAAACAACATTAAAAAGAACAAGGAAAGACATTTACAGTGTTTTTCTCAACTTCTCTTTCCCATTATGAACTATTTTGCTCCCAAAAGGCTGCAGACTGCAATAACCCTACTAATGCACATCCTTCTGTGATCTACTGACAAAACATGTATCAGGGGTTAGCAATCACAGAATTACAGAATATGCTGAGTTGGAAGGGACGCACAGGGATCAGTGAGTCCAACTCCTGCCCCTGCATAGGACCATCTCCAAGAGTCACACCATGTTCCTGAGAGTACTGTCCAAACACTTCTTGTACTCATCAGGCTTGGTGCTGTCACATCATTTCAATCTAAAATGTCTTAGCTTTTTAAAGCATCTTTCATCCATTCAAGCCATCTTTGGTGTACTAAAATGATCTTTAAAATCATTATCCTGATTTATATAGAACTCTAGGAGTATCTGTGGGGTTTTCCATTTTGTATGTCTATATTCCTAACCAGTTGTGGATAAAATGACCTTGGAAGATCAGGTCATGAGGCAAACACAGTACATTAAATGTTGTTACAGTAATTTACTACTAAGGTATTTACAAACAAAATCATGAGTAATTCAGTAGATTTGTTACTGGGGGGGAAAAGTAAATAATGCAAAAAATCCCTTCTTTTTCACGTTTACGCAGTGTCAAAAGAAATAGAATTATTCAAAGTAGTAAATCACCTAAACTCCCTTTTTTGCCATGTGCTTCTTGCATGTCAGAATGCAAGGCACTTAGGTATACTTTCACCAAGTTCATTACCCTGAGTTTCCTGTATGACAGATACTCCAATCTTCTCTCTTATTCACACTAAATCCACTCTCACAAACTTGATACTGCTTTAAATTTGTACCAAGGGTTCTAGAGAAAACCTCAGGCTCTACTTCCATTTGTACAGCCTAAAATAAGAATCTGTACAACCTCTCATTTAAAAAGTTGGTTTTCCTTAGAACGTCTTAGAAAAGCAGGGTTTTAGCGGATTTGATGTCCAAATTGCAAAGTAATGACATCAGTCTCATATCACTGGTGAGCTGCTTCAAATTCCCTCAGAAAACAAGACCTGAAGTAGCAATGGAAACAGCACTCTTGCTGCAGAAAAGCGCTTACCATGGTGGCAAACTGAATTGAATACAAATCAAGTATACAAGGCTAGTATAGCAATTCAAGAACTTTTTTATTAATTGTCTATCCCTACTTGCTCAATAAACCTTTAAGGCTGGTCTCTCCATAGACTCATGCTTCCAGATCTCTTGCAAATGTGAAGTTTGAAAGAAAAATAAAGTACACCCAGCATCTAATGACATGGGAAACAAAACCAGCAGGTCTGAACCTACAGCTGATGTTCAGGCAAGAATTGGACTGACTGGCTGGCACAGCAAAACCTGCCTGCCAGGACCTGTTTTAAGATTTCTGCTGTGCTGGACATGATCTGTGGCAGGCTAGAGTGTGTGTTTATGAAGAACTACACAAATGCCCTCTGGGTATATGTTTCCAGCCTGCCACGAGGTAGACAGATCGAGTATTAGACCTGGGTGTGCCACTTTTCTGTCACTCTGCAGTGCAATGTCATGCAAAGCAGCAACACTTCCCCATGTAGGGTGGGAAACGTGACAACGAACAGCACTAAATCCAAGGTACACATATGGTAAATTACTTATGATTTGGCCATGACTTACAATAAAATACAAAGACTTGCACCCAAACTTAAGATATCATGTTAAAGAGTAACCATACAAGTCACTATGCATTCCAAATTTAAAAAAAATTTTTAAAGGGCTTGCCTTATAAAGTAAAAGGTAGTTTCTCTACTGACGGCCCTCAAACTGAAGTAGCCAGGCACCACAAGCTGAAGGGTTCAACAGCCCAAATGAGTCCCTCAGTGACTCCCAGCCGCCTCTAGCAGGTCTTTGATGGTGCAATAGCATAGCAAGAGGAACCCCTGCTGAGAGGGCGAGTACCTGCTGGTGGTGCAGAGATGACATATCTGTCCCCCACTTTCACAGCTAAAAAGAACAGAATCATGTTTTTGTCACTGTTCAGGGAAAGTTACTTGCTCATAGTTATGTTTCTAAGAAGAGTCAAGACCACAGGACCAAATAAAACCAGCAAAAAACCCCTCCTCACAGTCATTCATATGCAGATGGAAAGCTGCAACGGTGTAGGGCATATTTCATTGTGTTTCCAAATGAACTGAAATTTGGAGGAGAAAGTTCATTGTGCAACAGGGCAAAAACTATGTGATATTACATAAAAGCAGGCTAGGTACCACAGCGTTGGAAGAAAAACCATTGTTAATCACACATGCCATGAAAAAAGGAGCAACATGCTTTAACAAGTACGTCTGCATGCAGCAGCATAAGAAAAAGCTTGTCTGCCATTAAACACTTCGAGGGACATGAGGAACATGTCTCCTGAGGAAATTATTTCTCTGAGACTCTGGACCTCACAGCATTCTCAGAATTGCAGAGTATCCCTTCCACTGCAGCGCTAAGAGCCTGCCTGCTAACCCTCACAACAGTTTGTCTGTGTATGTTTTTCATGAGTAGCTTTGTTTTTACCGGAGCTCTAACGAAATTCAGTATTTTCCAGCAATCTCCTCCTACTGAAACTCGGGCACTGGCTTGCATGGAGAAAATAAATATCCTCTGAATCTTGAATCACATAATACAATAATGATTTCTTAAACTGGAAAATATATATTTAAATGGTAAGCCTTTTATCAATTACACTGAAAGATGCAAATCTGGAGTTTGTGCTTACCATTTTGTACCTGAAGATTGTAAAACCTACATTATGAACATCAGTCTTTATTACTCTTGGTATTTTTAAGAGTAGCTTCCGTAAACTCTCTTGCTCTTTTAGTTATATACCTAACTGGATGTTAGCTATTCAGACTCCAGAAGACAATGAATACTTTCAGGCAAATCCAAACCTGAAGCTGAAGTGACCAAGATTATTCTACAGCATATGTATGGATTTACCTCAGAAGCCTAAGAATTATTGCTTACTATTTCACAGAAACACAAGGTTGAAACTTACAAGTGCCATTGAGCATGTACAATTTTTCTGATCATGATGCATGAGAAGAACATTAATTTTCCACTGACTACAGCAGCTGCTATTTAGCATGGCTTCAACAATTTGGGGCTAGGATATTTGCCAAGTTGTACATGCACACACAGAGCGCAGAGGACATGAATGGATTAAGTGAGATGCTCCTAGGCAGCAGCAACAGGAATCTTCTCTATCTTAAACTGTTAGATTTGAAAAAAAATCAAGCTTATAATAATTTTGTGGTTTACATATGGATCAACACAATCATTTTCAACTGGCTTAAAAGCAGTTGCATGATCCAATATTAGTAACACTGATTAGCCAAATAATAAAGCAGCATCCTTCTAAGACTCAAGGACTAAGCACAAAGCGTAACAACTCTACTGGAGTGTGGGTTGGGAAAAAAAGAAGATCTTGGTGTTGCAGAAAACTGGCCTGGATTCCTCTCTTTGCATAAAGCAGAAGACATTAATCAGCCAGAAGATAAAGACGCTTCAAGGTGCTCCTTTCTAGAAATGCTGAGCACATGGGTACAAAACAGCTGCGGAAGACTGCACATTACATTTTCAATGACATTAGGATGACTTCCACCTACAGGCACTGCAGCAAGGGAATGCATTAACAATCCATAAAAACTACAGGTGAGAAGCTAGCCAGGAAATCAGAGGAGTAGTGTTTTACAGACTACTGTCTGGAAGATAGCCTAGTCATGTTAAATTTCTTGCTGCTGTGTTCTAAGACACTATTGCACAAGAAGAAATCCAGAAAAGCAAGAATTACTGGTTCTTAAGGAGAATGTGTTGTCTGAAAAAGTTCAGGCAGGTTCTCAGGACCAAACCTGTGTGTAGAGACTGTACTTTCTGCTTTGGGTTTGCACCTGCATCACTACTTTATTCCACAATCTTTCAACCTGAGGATAAAAAGCCTTTGAGATAACACTGATTGAGCAAGAATGCTTGATTTCTTCCACAGGTAAGAATATTATAAATAGGGACTTTCCATTCCTACATCTTCTGATAAGCTAAGCACAGTAGTTGTGTTATCACCAAGAGAGCAAACAACAGGTATACACACAGACACAATTTAATTCTCTCTACAGAGGTTGCATCTAATATCATCCTATGCCAAATGATGTGTTTCTCTACTGGAAATGGCACTCTATTCACTACATGACCTGTGACAGCAAATACAAGAAATGCCTGGCTTTCAAGCTGGCATGCTAAATTGTTTTGTTTAAACCACCAGTGTATATAATACTAATTACAGTGGTACAGCGCCTCAATTTAAATCATCTAAAACTAAAGACTGTTTAACGTACCACCATTTAAAAAAAAACCAGCAGCAACAAAAATCGCCACAACAAAAATCACCACAACAGAAGTTTTATCAGCAGAAGACAGAAAATGAGGAAAGAGGAAACCATGATCTACTGGCACTCATCCAGCATCTCTCACATGGGTCATTATGGAATCATAGATGAATAAGACTAAACAGGTATGTCTGGAAGCTATGTGCTGAGTATAAATTTAACAAAACCCCTGATCTCTGGATAACAATTACTCCAAAATAAAGTTGATGATGGCACAGCTTGCCAAATTTAGCTATCAAATATGCCAGCCTTATGAGCTACCACCTTTTGTCCATGGTTCACTACAGCTGAAGGATGTCGATTACCTGCATCAGAAAACAGGTAACTTAAGATGGAAAATTTTATGTTTCTAGAACATTTCTAGAATGTAAACTTGGCTTCACCTTGATTCTCTGAAAACTTGGGCAATGAAAAGCACCAGCTTTCACTACTGAGTCTGGATGTGTAGGACAGCAAAGACAAGCTGGAGGGATGCAATGAAAAAGGAGATTCTCTATGAATGCAGTGTTCTCAGTGGTCTCTTGGTTTGAGGAGAATGCAGAATAAATGATAGTGCACAAAAGAAGAAATAAAGCAATGGGTCATTACAAATAGCAAATAGAACCCCCAACAGGATGTGATACAGAAAATTACTGATTTCATATCCACTGCCTTTGCAGAACCATTCCTCCTACTCTGGTAGCTACTACCAACCTAGAAATAAATTACATCAAAACTCTGTGTGTTTGAAACATTGCCAAGCGTAACACTCAGGGGAGTTACACCGTCTGCTGTCTCCTGCCTTCTACCTTCTTCAGGATCAAAGGGCTCACATTTACTGAGAACATGACAGTTCTGAAGCTTGTCTTTAAGGAAGTTATAAGGAGCTCAGCGTTCCACATAAAATGTGAGAACTGTTTAAAGGCATAAATAACTGTGGTAAAAACAAACAATGATGTCCCTCTACCTCCTTTGCTGTCCAATGAAGTATTTGGGTGGGAGTAAAATGAACCTTTGATACTGACTGAACAGAAACAAAGGAAAAAATACATAATTAGGAATGGAAAGCAGTCATGAGAACCTAACATTTGAGGAAACAGAGCCCAATAAGCATCTACTTAACCTGTAGGACCACAGTCAGACGTAAATCTTGATTCTCCAGCCCACTTCACATTATTTTATTCCTATTTTTGACATGTTGTTAAAGTTCTACTTTCAAAACTGACCTTAAAATAAAGGTCTTCTGAAGGGCAGAAGTCAAAGCTCAGTGCTTATCTCCAACTTTCAATTCTGTTTTTCAAAATTGCCCCTCTGCCTTTCAATATAATAAGTAACTAAGCAGCCACTACACATTTTCTACCCCAAATTCTGCTTGCAGCCAGCCTTTAAAACTGTTGCATGTGCTGACTACAAAACCGATTCTCCACACCTTTAAAGGGCAACACAGAAAATCTGGTTTGGATGCACGGAGAGGAAGGGAAAAAATCCCACCAAAATACAGAGGGAAATGTCTAACTTCTGGGAAGATCAAAACCTTAATTTTACAGTGATTTCTATCTATTTGTTAACACCAGCCTACACTTAAATCAAGAGATTCACAGAATAGTTTTAAATACTTCAGGATTTGTGCTAAATCACAAAATACTGATTAATATCCCAGCCCTTGGGTGCACAGCTACAGTAATGTCTACAATTATTTTAGAAAGCATGTGGCATTTCTCCTACTTCTCAGCTTCCTCTCTCCCCCCATTCAAAAATTATGTGTATATTATGGAAAACAAACTCAACTATAGAGAGCGAGCATCTATTGCATTGAGAAATAAGCCTGATTCACGGAGAGAAGGCCTGGGCCAGATAACGTTCTTAACAGTACTTTATCTCATCAGAGTCCTTATTTCCTCCTCTAACCAAAATGTAATATACTTGTCTCTGCCTGAAGCTTCGCAATACATTCCTCTCCTACCTATGCCCCTCAAAAATACCATCCTCATCGCACTGACTTAAGGTGCATCCTTTTCAGTTTGGTTGTGTAGACGTGCAGAAAAAGAAGTAACAAAAATTCCTTTTTGACACTAACAAAATGTTTCAAATGTTTCCACTGAAATATGTACCATCTCATTTCAAATTCTGAACATCATCTTCAATTTCAAAAAGTTGTAACAGCAGATTTTTTCTTCTTTTTGTGATGGAGGGTTGTACTCTATTAGATAATAGGGTTATCATACTAGTGTGCATAAAGTTGGGGGGGTTTTATAATCAATTTGAATTCATAATATATTTCTAAACTACCAACCCAGTCAGAATATAAGAACTTGCTGTGATGTCAGTTTCACAGATGAAGAAAATTAAACAGAGATGCTTTTGTGAAAAAACTGAAGAATTTAATAGTGAATCAGGCAAGATAATAAAACAGCTAGTAGTATTGGAGAGAACACCTCAAACAGTGTCTCCTTAGATTCCTCACTTTCAGAGAAACACTGTTTCAATGCTATTATTATATACCACTATTTTACACCCACAGCAGTACCATTTATTCAAGATGAGGCAGCACAGTGGTACAAGACCATTCAGTGAACTATGATGCTATTTGACTCCTCTAAACAGCCAAATGTCCTAAATCCATCCCAGTTAGTCCAGTTCTCTACCCCACAGTAGCTCCCAGCCAGTGTGCGCCCTCCAACTCTCCCCTTTCCACCCCACTATTCTTTGATGTCTTCTATGTCACCTAACTATTGTTGTGGCAAAGAGTAGTGGAAGTTACAGCTGGTTCCATGCCCCAGAGGCTAAGACTGAGGGAAGAAGAGCTACTGAAGCATTCCTCTGGGCCTCTCTTCTCTTTACATATTCACAGAAGTAATTTTATCAAACTTTCAAGAGCTAAATAATTAGGATTGCTTCCCTGTCAAAGGAAAGAACTGATATGACTGGCAGCATAACTGCAACAGTCAAGTCTCCCAGGAAATCGGACAATACCTGTAAGCTTTATGTAACAGCAATTCACTCCCTCCTCTTCTGCCAATCACTGCCAGCAATAACTGAGAAATAGTAGAAAAATGTTTTGCCCTCTCTAATAAAGTCAACTTTACGCACGTTTTATGTCAGAAATACATCTTCATACTATATAAATAAAATGAAATTTCACGACAACATAAGACTTCATTTATAGGACTTATACATCATCCTGAGTTGTTTCCCTGCATTCTGCTTCTCCTTATTTCCATCGATTTTAGTCCACAGCATTCCAAACTTTGGCAGTGGAAAAACTTTACCAACTCCGAACTAGACCAATACAGTATTTCTTACTTTTGGCAGAACTGAAAAACATCACAACTGCTTCAGTTGAATGCAAAAGTAAATGTACTCTGGCTATTCCTTTGCTTTAAAATAAAGTTTTAAGGCCAGTGTAAGGACCACTTTACACATTTGTCACATGGTGGTGAGCACTCCTGTGACTTCCATTTCTTCCTGGCTAAGAAACAAATTCTCAGCAGGCACTCCAGCTGTGAGATATTGTTTCCTCACTGCTAGTAAAACAGCATCCAACTGCTCTTACATCACATCCCCCAAAATAACTACTGATACAGCTTCAAAGGACAGTCAAAGAGCTGGTTTCAACATTGTACTCAACCTCAACTCACACTTTCCAAGTTGTTCTCCCCACTCCGAAGACACATGTACCATACCCCCATCAATGAGAGAAATCCAGGTATGAAGAAAATAATCCAGCTTCTTAACACATTTTGAAATAAGGTGCCAGGGGAAAAAAAAGAAAAAAAACCCAAAAAACCCCAAAAATTAAAAAAACCCCCAACAACAACCAAAAAAACCAGCGGGCATGTGTCTACATGATCACGAAATCTCAGCTTCCAATCAATGCAAGAATAAACACTTCTGCCAGGTAGCTGTACCATCATGAGAAAGTCCTGGAGTTCTCCTCCTCCTAATTCTACCCTCTTTTGATTCACACTTCATCATGTATTTCAGTATGGAGGCAGGCCTTCCAGAATGGATTCTCTAGGAAAAAAGGCTATCATTAATCTTGGAGATTAATTTTCAGAATCAGGACAGTATTAACTAACTCCAGTTGCTACTGGCTGAAAGGAAACATTGCTCAAAGTTCTGTATTTCATCTATACCTTTAACAGAAAGATAAAGAGTTTTTAAGCACTGGATTTTGCAGCACCGTCCAACTAAGAACTACGTTCCCTAACAGTTTTTATCTTTTCTCAGCTGGGGCTCGTGACCTACTGCACCATGAAGTGGCCTACTATTCTCTAAGCTTTTTAGGAATGAGGATTTGCTGATTTTATTTTAAAAGTCTGGATATTTTGAAGTACACTCCCCAGGTTTACTATAGTAGGACAGTAGTGTAACTGTGGTGGTTTGGCTGTTTTGATTTGCAAAATTCAGTTTCACTATGAGTCGTACCAAAGAGTATTTCTGCCCTCTACATTTAGCCTTAGCTGAAGAGATGGAAGCTGTCTGCAACAGTCACAATAAACCCTGTGACTACTTTAGTAGGACCATTACAGAAGATCATAATGAATTTGAACTAGGAAAACAGAATGGCTTTGGTTCCTGATTAAAGCAGTTCAACTATGAACTCCTTCACTTTGATGCATGAGCCCAATTTTGACAACAAACTTATTAAAACTGATTCTGATCTGTCATGCAAGATTCATATGTATTCTTGTTTGTTCTTCTTATTTCCAGTGATATTTTACCCTTAAGTGATGGGCTTAGTAATACACATATTTCAATTAAATCTCTGGGTTTAAAGAAAAAAAAAAGGAACAAAAAAAACCCCACATGGAAAGTGCACTGTTCTTATACACTACAAAATGTCAATTCCAAAACAGGAATATTTCACTCCTAATATTTTTTTTAAAATGCAAACAGGTTTTTGTCATAAGGATGGCACCTATACTTAATAATTAGTTTGTGCAAATTAACACTTCTTACTTCTCCCTATGCTGATGTTAAAATACAACATAACAAGAGGTCATACATTATTTCATTAACAGGCTCTGGAAATATTTGCTGCCTCAGACCACTACGTAAGATGATGAATTATTTTCCTATGCAGATGTGAGAACAGAGGTAAATATGAGCACTCTGCCCAAGACCTACAGTAACTCGATGCACACTTTCTTTAAATGCCATCTCACAGATACTTGGTGTCCACCTGAAGACTGTTTCCTTGCTGTGTACATTCAAATTCTCCAAAAAGGTATCAGCTCTGTCCATACCAGCATGAGTGCCACTATGTTCTACATTAGATTTTACACAATTTGCTTCTTCTGTAAACACTGGAGTGGTTTTGAGTGAAAACATCAGCAGTCTGCCATAGAATAAAATCTGTTTCGTGTAGTTTCAGCAAGGCTAAGAGAAAAAGCAAGCTGATGTCCTAGCCATTTCTCTTCTTTCTTCTGCCAGAGATTTCTAGAAGCAGTTCTCATCAGCCCTTCCAATGAAACCAGGCAAACCATTATCAAAAATGCAGCAAAAAAATGTAACTGTTATAGGTCATAGTAAAGTGTAACTTGAGCATGGTGCTTCCTTTTATTTCATATAGAAGCTTGTTAGACAAAAAAACCTTATTTAAAATAAAGTTTCTAGATCTTAGTGACAGCAGAAAAAATAAAATAAATAAAACTTAAAACTGTAAAAGTTGTAAAACAAATTTTGAATACCAGCCTAACAACACAGGCTTTAATTTGGACACTATTTAAAGAGAACTCTTATGGAGCACAGCTTTTGAGTCAACTACAATTATCTTCAAATACACATGGGTTTATTTTCTTATTAAATGAAACTACCAGAAGACATTAGCTAAAGCAACGTATTTTGATTCACCTTTTTTAGACAAGTCATCTCAAATTCTGGAACAGAGGTTTCCAACGGCCTCCCTTCCCTCTCCCTTTCCATATATAACATTAAGGGTTTTTTGAAACTAGATTACAAATGTTTCCTTAGTAACTCCCAGAAAGACTGATGTCTAGTCTGCCTAGAATGACTACCTGTCACTCAGTGTTGTCTTTGTTCCTATTTAGAGTTTACAGCTGCTTCAACAAATAATTTCAAAAGCAAGTTTCTCATTGTGGGAGGGATACAAGCAGGGTTTGCAGTTCTGCTGACTTTGTATTCAAAATACAGATAAAAAAATTCTTTAAATTTATTAAGTCTAGCAACACAAACATCAGATTTTGAAAAAAATCTTATACAATAACAGTATTACTGTTGGAAATTAAGGATTGCAGAAAAGGTAGTTTGAACTTGAGAAATCTCACTGCTACTACTGATGTGAACAGGCACTACAGTATCAGTATTTCTTATATCAATTTCTTATATCCAGGTTTTCTTTTCATTCCAGCAAACTCCCGATCAAAGTGAAGGAAGTATCTACTGCAGAATGCACTACAGAAAAGTCACTTGCCAATCTACAGCTGCCCTTCAAAAAACTTAAATTCAAGTTAGAGCACTGATTATTCCCTTTACAATTTCCCATCATCTCAGATGTTTGCACAAGGTTTTACATACCTGCAAAACTTGTTCTTCTGAGGATGACACAGATAGATCCATTCATTTTGGTTAACAGTATGAAGTTTTTGGCTGGCAGTAGCCAGGAACATTCTGGCTACAAGTCTCACAAACAACAGCAAGTCCTACCTAGGCAAGATCAGTATCCTCTCCCAATGTTTTTATAGTGAGGAATTCAAAATGCACCTCAAGGGTATTAAAGTACCTGGTATCCTGTGGTATCTCATACATATATACTTTTTTTACCCCTTTCAAATAAAAACTAATGGCTAAGTCACAGAGTGAAAGCTAAGAACACCCTTCACAAATAATAAGGGTGAAATGGATAAAAAAATATATAAATATAAAAGCTGTAACATTTTTATTACCTTGTTTCAAAACCAAAGTATCTTGAATGACAAACAACGCTTTAAAATGTGATGAATTGAAGCAAAAGGTTATCTTTATTTTACAAGGATGAGCAAAGTACAACCTACAACCTTTTCAATCTGTTAGAAAAGCCAGGATTTATACTCAAATATCTGATACGTCACTTTAAAAGGTGGAAGCCTTCAAGTGTTTCTGCTGCTCTGAATGACAACACTGAGCTGTGAAGTCTAATATTCTTTCAGGTACAAACTGAGTAACTCTATAATATGGTATCCGAGGCTGCAGTCAATAAGTCACTATATGAAAGAAGTGTATTTATTGCTCAACTACAGAGAAGTTATAAGTTTGTTATGAAAATGGGTCAAATAAGCATTATTCTCATAGAACGGGTACAACACAGGGGAACAAAATGCACTGACCATTTGACTTTGCTTTGTTGTGTTTAACAAAAGGACTGCTGTTCTCCATTCTAGTCTTGCAAATTACTTCTATGAAACTCTACAACTTTATCTCCTGTCACTGAAAAAAGTGCTTATGGAAACTAAGCAACCACATCTAAAAGATAGGGCAGCAACCTGTAAAAACACTTAGCAAGCCTGCTTCTACTGCAGATAAGGGATGCAACCTATGTCTTATTTTAAACATCCCCTCACCTAAACTTCTAACTAAATGAACCTTAAGGAGCAATTACTATTTCAGTGGTCACTTAATTCTCCCCAGTCACCTTTGGGTAGATAATCCACACTACTGATCTTACTGAAATTTAGTTTTGGTTTTTAAAGAAACACAAACCCAGTGCCGATATTCACTAAAGGACTTGCACTGTGCAACTCAAAGCATTTACACTACACAAAGCCTCTCAAACGGCCATTCAAATAGCCAACCTGTAAGCAAGGCATTTCAACCAATCTACACAAATATCTAAGCATAGTGGCCCATTCCTGAATCACATTCCATTTCATACAGGGAATAATGGGGAGAGCTAGAACATAAACAATACACCCATTAGAGATCTTTAGCCTACATTTCCTTCCTGATGGTTAAGAGCTACATATATTTCTCTGAAAAACAGCACAAGTTACTTGAAACTGGGACACTAGAGAAAGAAAGTAATTTTGGTGAAGGCTCTCCCCCCTTTATTATAAAAAAAGACATCTACAGTCATGTTCCCCTCAGCCCAAGAATATCTGCCTTGACTCAAAAGGCCTCTTTCAGTAGAAGTCATATATTCCCTGAACTGGAAGCAATGCCAAGTCAGCTTCAATTTTTGAAGCTGCAATCTTGAACAAAAATGAATGCAATGGTTCATCATGTCAAGGATCACACAACAGGGTCTGTTTGTACCACTATTTCTGTTAACAAGCATGTATCATAAGATCTTAAATACTCAAAACAGACCTAGTGAGTTTGGATGAACCTTACTGACCACTTCCTGATACCTCCCAGCTACCAGTTCTGTAATCATTGCACTGTTAGCTGCTCAGCTCCAAATCCAGATTGAGTTATTGTGCTGCTGCCAGATTTATGGAGTTGTAGATCACCTACAATGCTGAAAACTCCACCCCATAACTAAAGGCAATGTAGGGCTCATCCTACAAATCAATCTGCAACCAAAGCTCAGTAAAATAATTTAGGTGCTCAGTTGCAAGGTTATGAAGAAATGAATCCCAAATAGCTGAAGTGGACTCGAAAAGTACGAAGCATAATGGAATATATTACCCTAAGTAATCTGTCACTGAACAAAAAAACCTGACATACAAACATACCAGGGAAGAATAAAGGGTATAAAGAAAAAAAAAAGCCAGCAAGAAAAGCACTACAGTCTGTGATAACATGAAGGACATGGTGAAGGGCAACAGTAGACAATAGTACCAATCCAGTCTGGTATTGCAAAACAAAACTTAAGAGGCCTATCATTGCCACCCCTAAACTGTTTGTTTAACATTTTTGTCTGTCTTTGAAACCATTAAGTGTGAACTGAGCAGGAGAAAAAAAAAAGCCTTTCAAATCCAGAGCTAAAGTCAAGGCTGACTAACTACCTGCTGCTTATCTGTAAAATCCCAAGACAAAATTAAAACCTTTAGGAAGACAAGTCAAGTTATATGGAGCCATAAAAGCTCAATCATGAAATAAAAGTGCATTGAACATAAAATATTCCCTCAACACGCTAAGAAACCACAATTAAAACCAGATGTGTGAGCATAAGAATAGGAATACTGCTTCTAGAACTCTAGAAAATCAGAAACACAAGATAGTAACATTAAGTGTTTTAATTAAACGCAAGCTGCTAAATCAGAGCAGGCTTCCCAAAGTAGCACTTCCTTCATAAAATTTTGGATGTAGCGACAAGATATTCCCAAATTTGAAGTGCTAAGTTGATAGAAAGAGTGTGCAAGAAACTGTATATCCACTATATGCTAAGTGTAGCAATATTACATCTTTCCATAAGGTCAAAATGAAGGTGAGACGGTGTCCTGTGATGCCCCACTCACACCTACTGTTCATGAGTCATGTAAGATTTCCAACTATCAAACCCTTTATTTGAAATTCAGTAAGAGACTATTTCCTCTGTAATCCAGGAGTCTGTGGGAGGGAGAGGCAAAAAGCAAAGAAACATGAGAGAACAGTAAATCAAGTACTTCTCTTGTTTATGTCATTTTTAAGGCCGTATTAATTCTAGACTAACAGGACAGTCTTATCAAAAGGACATGAACCAGCTGGGTATCAATTTATGTACACCCAAGTCCTTGTTCCTGTAGAACACAAAAATCCCTTTTTATCCTTCAGTGAGACCAAGAGACCAACCAGTATTTCTGTTCAAAAACTAGGGGATAGGCAAGGAGATACAATACGGAAGCAAAGAGGGGAAAAGTCAACTAAAGTGGCAAAAAATAGGTATGGTATTACTTCCCGACGGCTTCAGCAAAAAAGTGTTCCACAAAAATATTTCTGCAAAAGTTTCCATTTTCTCTAATAGACAGAATCCTATCTAGCTAGGAATCCTGGCTGGAGCCACAGTACACTGAACCTTAAATATTTATATTACTTTAAAACTACCAAAAGTGAAGGGAAAATACTCCTTAGCAGAATCCTAAATTTGAGGGGGATTCTAAAGGGGCCTAAGTGCAATTATAAAGCACACCTTCCCTGTTACTTAATAAAGTGAAAGTTTTTTTATTGTGCTTGTGAAGGACAAGTCCTACATTTGTCACTTCTCATTTCTGATCATGTAAACCCAACAGTGTAATTTAAAAAGAAAAAGTCTGAAAAAGTCTTGTTTTCACAGCTTTCTCCTTTTGGAAATGGCAGCTTCAATGCAAGCAACTCCCAAACTTCACCATTGAGAATTTTGAATTATTTCACTGAAAGAATGTGAGAGTTTTAGGAACAACCATGTGAAAACTTTAGTCTTCAAGAAAAAGGAATGACGCTGGATAAATACTTATCCATCTCAGGCATAAACTCAGCAACGTTTGTGAGAATATAGACGAAAATAGGAGAGGTTTGGTATGAGTAGTTACAGAATTCCTCCTCTTCAAGTTTTCAAAAACAACAGACAATACAAGATTTTGATTCTTAAATTTATTTTTAGCAGGATGTGTGTACTAATGGATGGTGACATCATTAGAAGATAGGTCCATGTCCACCACCTGCAACAGAAGCTAGACAGACGTTAAAGAAAACAATTGAAGAGTTAAAGATGACACTACTTACCCCAAACATACTTAGGAAAGTCACCTACTAAGCAGTACAGTTGGCTTTTGATGCAGACATGACATTACTTATCTGTTATCAAAATTTCCTGTCAAGATTTAGCACATACATTGCCTTGCTTTTGAAGGGAATCATGCAGTTCTATTTCAGAAATAACTATTAGAGAGACTCTTATTCATAAAAAATTAGTCATGGAAAGATTGGTTATTCAAAATTACTTACCTGTAAATTATCTTTAGAAGATAAAAGATCCGCAAACTTAGGTCTAAAAGTTCTATCTAAAGCTGAAAGCTATTGACAATTCTTTGGGAATTCTTTGACAATTCTTGGGAACCAAGTTAACAGCAGGTAACATTTCTAGATTCAACTAAGAATACATCAACTTGTTCCTTACTATACCTGTTTGGTATGGTAAGGAATCAGTAAGCTAGGATCTCAGCATTATACTTACAGGTTGGTGAAATTAATTCAGGAAGAAATAAAAACTTTCTGTTACAACTGAGAGACCATGTTATACTCAGGAAAGAATCAACAGCCAGAAGTCTAACACAAGAAACAAGCTTGTCTAGAACAAATTAATTTCACCAGAAATGAAACTTGAGCAGCGAAACCTAGGGGACAGACAGTTCAGGAAAATACATTCTCAAAGAATTAGTGACAGGCCCTCTCCCAGTGCTATTTCAAACAAGACGCCAAGAAGCAAGGTTCAATTTGAGCCATGGAATTTCCCAAGTGTGTAAAAACAGAGTCTTTGCTTCATCTCCATTTCTTAATCGCCAAACAAAATCCTACATATGCTAAGTCAGCAAGCCCTACAGACAATATCACTAAGACATTCTAATCTTACGATTCAAAACTTCAGAATGTTTATCAGCCTCCGATTCCCAAACCAAAAAGCACTATTGGTAGTGAGCATGAAGTCACTTTACTCAAAACAAGTTTAGAGACTTCATTTTAAGGTTCTTGTTTTTTAAAATCTCTTGGCTCATAGGCCTTTATTAGTAACTGGGTTGACACCATCCTGGCTCATAGTTCTTTATTAGGAACTTGTATTTATGCCACACTGATCAGCCTAAAAACATTCTTACAGTATACTCCATCATCCTAGGATTTCACCTGTTTACAACAGACTGTTACAGATACTGAAGACTGCCTTCTACTTTTTAAAGAACAACCTCAAACTAGTCCAAAAATGGATCTGTTCTGTATTAGATTTAAATTCTTTAGCAGTTTAAATAATTCAGCCAAGAAACCATCTGAAGGACCATAACAGCCCAGTAACATGCAATTGCTTTCTCTCAGAATTATGCATTCTCTAACCTAGTAATACAGAGAAATTACGCTGGTTTGCATTTGTTGAAAACAACCAACAAGGGTGGAATCTGCTCACAGCTGCACTACCATTTTTAATTTCTTTTAAATTGAGCTCTCTTGTTTTACAGAAGTCTTCGGACGTCTGAAGGACTAAGTCACTGCCTTTTGAGCAACTCACTATCCCAGTAGTCTACTATAACTAAACAAAGTATAACTGCTGGTAATGAGCCACAAAACAAGTCAGTGTCTCTAGACAACCAGCCCTTCACTAAAACTGCGGGAACTTGTCCTTCAAACCCGTTACACACAGAGAGGGAAGGCAGGGCATGTGATGAAAAGCTTAAGGCTTCCTGTTCTTTCATCTTCCAGGTTCCATTATGCAGTTGGGTCAGTTGCTATTGCAATCAGCACTACCGTGCATACCATCTATCTTACATGAAGCTGGTTGATATTCTTCCCACAGGATAAACACAGTAAGGTTGATAGGAAGAACCTTCATCAATTGCTTTTCTGTGAGGCATAGAGGAAAGGAAGTAAGTCAAGAAATAAGAGTAGGGTAGGAATGATACAACTGATCTGAATGATGACTTCAAATACATTGTGAACAGCATTTTCCTGAACAAAGGCACCACAAAATCTGATTTCAAGTTATGAAGTCATAAAAAGGTAAAGAAACCACTAGGGAAAGAAAATGTTCCTGAAAGGCGTATATGACAAAACCCGACAAGTAATTCATTTCGGGACCATACATGCATATGCTGCAGTTACAGGGCACCATGATTGTTCAGATATCTCCCCTTGCAAAATGATGCAGCTTCAATTCCATTACTGTAATACCCAAGTTAGCACTGGGAAGCAATTGACGTGAAATTATGGACATATTCTAAATATGTGGAATGTTCAATAGGAGGCTTTACAGTAGTACATGGTAGGAAAGGAAAACAGATGTCTGGTAACAACAAAGAACAGAATAACTTAAGGGAACATTTGCTCATAATGAGCTGCTCACTCTGCATCCTTCTTTTATGATCTGTTCGGTCCTGCTGGTGCTAATGCTGATAATCAGCTGCGTGAGAGGCTGTAGAACCTACAACTACATTTTACTGAGTTTAACGGATGCATGAGTCAGGTTAAAAAGATGTGCTGAAACCAGGAATTAAATTCTTATCCTTTAGCAAATACATAACTAACACTGACAACAATGAATGAAAAGAGCATGGAAAGACAATTACACTACAAAGAATTATGTCTGTAAGACTTAGCATAAGACTTTCTATCTGCACTACTAAAACGAAGTCTGTACATATAACAAAGACTGAATAGTTAAAAAACCAGAAAGAGCTGGTTTAGTAGGTTTAGAACAGTAGAATCAAACAATGTGTTAATAATGTGCTGGAAGCAAAGACGTAACAGTGGCAATTAAATATTTATCTTTGGAGAGAAAAGTTGTTTAGGCTAACTAAAAACATTTGCAAGAACAAGCTTTAGTGAAGAAGGGACTAAAACAAAACATTACGCACTTCCAGCTTATGTTCTTTCTCTGCAAGGAACTCTTTTTGACATCGGAGAAAGTCTGATAACATTCGAGTTAGCTGTTTTCTATCATCTATTTCAGCTGCCAACCTGCCATTGTAATCCGCCAGTAACATACATGCATCATCTACCATTTTGGAAAGTTGCTCTCCAGATTCCTTATCTAAAAAGCAAGCAGAGAAAAACAAGTAAAGTGTGATTTCATTACGTACCATTATGTTCTTAGAACAGCATTTCGGTTATCAGGCCCCCAACCCTCACCTGTTATTCTGTCTAACAGGGACACATCCTGGACCTCTATAGGCAAGGAAGCTATTCTCTGGTGAACTGCTGCATCCCCAGAGGCAGCGTTTTCTAGTTCTTGTAATGCTCTAATGAGATCTGTGGTCTGAAAAAAGCATGCAAGATTGAGAACTAGTTTAAATAAAGAGATCCTAGAACAAAACAAAAGTATTTTACAACAAGCTTGTAGAATTGATTTGATGGTAATTTTAACAGCATTTACACTATCAGCTTTTAGAGTCAAAACAAAACCAAACCAAACCTTTAATTCTCAGTACAACATTGCAGTGTTTCTAGTTTTAAAGGTCACCTTTCTACAGGAGCTTTTTCATTTAAGTTCTTGGTACAGGAATACTTATAAATCTTTTCTTCTTGATAGCAACGATTATTTTACAGTACCTTTCATTATATTATACATTTTAAAAAATTATTTTTCTTGTCATTTTGCTTCAGTATTGCAAAAGACTGTATCAGTGCACTTCTTCTGAAAGTAGGGCTGATGTTCACAGACGCCCAAATATCTGCCACAGAGAAACATACTAAACTGTGATGACTGGAAGATAGTTGTTCTTTGCTATAATAAAAATCCTTTCGAGATAGGGCAATACCGTAACAAAAACCCACAAGAATTAGAAAAGCCATAACAGTGCAAGGTAGACAAGAATTTTTCACAGCCATCATGACTGAAACATTAAGAAATATTTTACTGATAAATCCATAACAACTTTATTCAAGTACATGTGTTACTCACTACTACCCTGGAAGCTGAATGAGAATTCAATACATTGTACAAACTACTGCTGAAATCCTGACATGAACAAAGCTGGACATACAGTTCATGCATTTGGGTTTAGTGTCAAATACCTAAAGTTACAGCATATTCCACTAAAGAACTATGAAAAGTTTCAGGTGTAGCCACACTTGCCCAGAAGCAGTACCTCACTAAAAAGAAAAACAGAGACCATTCAAAAACAAGAGTAACTAAAAAATTCTATATGAAACCATATGTATATACAGAATTTTATAAACGTGCTTTTACCTGAGGAGGATCAGTGGGAGAACTTCGAGGCGAACAGTTATTTTCATCAACTTTTATCTGTTCATATGTGCGCTTCCTCACCTTTCTGTCTCCATCTAAATGAAAACAAACACAGCAGTCAGGGAAATACTATTTCAAACAAGAGCCTGAACCTTCATACACTCACAAAATACTTACACAAAGCTTGCCTAAGTTGTTCTAATACATCATTTTCATAAACAGACCTTTCTTCCCAGATAGACAGCACTCGGCCAAGGTGTTTCTTACAACTCTCATCAGACTCACTGTTACAAGGAAAAGAAGCAAATATCAGCACTAGGTAGAAGTACAGTACTGTTGTATGATATTTTTCACAGAACAACCTTCACAGACCTTAGCAATATCTAAGCATCAGAAGTCAAATAATCTCAGAAAATAACAAATTCACATTTTAAAGAAAGCAAAGACCAATTCAGGGTGTCCTAGCAAGCAGATGAGGAAAAAAGGGCCAACACCCAACTCTGTTTTCTTCTCAACCCATAAATTTACAAACACTACAAACAGGTTTATGTTGCTTCAACAGCTGTGTATCATTGTGAAAATAATCCTGTATCAAGACTCTAGCTTCCTCATGCAATGAGATTAATGGCTGCTGGGGAAAAACAAATCATGTAACACCTAGTAATGAAAAATGTCTAACTGGTGTAGCACATAAACACAGACATTGGGCAAGTCTTAGTTTCAGGAATAGCTAACAGCCTTCCAAGGCAAAAAGGGACTGAATGCTGATGAATTTACTATCAAACTTCATCCAACAGTATTAAGACTATCCAAGATCAAAAGAACACTGAATAAATTAAACTAACAAGACTTCAAGTACAGAAATCACACACGAAGACTAGCTCGGCCGGAAGAGATCAACTGATGACTTCTCTAAACACTCCTCAAACACAGTATGATGAAGGACACCGCACGTACAAGTTTACTGTACCTTGAAACATGCTTAAAAGCCTCCACTATTACTGGAGCAAAGTCTTTTGTAAATTCTGGTCCTTTCCTTTTGCTGTTCTGTATGACATCATTGGCCAAGTACAGGAATGTCAGCTTCCTATTTGGTTTTGCTAATAAAAAGAAAAATAAAGAATAATTAGAAATTTTATTTCCTTCAACTAATACCTATGTATCCAGGTTTATACTGAATAACAACACCCACCCCCCACACCTCCCCCACTGTGAAATCAAGTGTGTTTTTCCTATTTTCATTACTGCTTGCACCATTTCACATTTTCAGTATTTTCAAGTGAAAAGACTTTGGTCACCCACTGAGTTTTCTCTCCCTTCTGCTCTCTTTGTTCTTCTTCCTTCATAGTATGACACAACTTCCATTTAGTGCTGTCTCAAAAAACCCACAGAAAAAAACCCCAGATATTCCAAAGTGTTCTTCATCCCCAAACTATTTCCAGGTGTTTTTCAGAGCCTTATATGATTTCTCTTTGGTGGCCTTCGTGGATTTCTTCCAAGTACTTCAGCTTTCTTTTAAGCCTGCATAAATTTCTTACACTCATGAAGTCTTCTGACAAGGCACTTCACAGATCCACAATCATTCATGTGAAGAACTGAATTTCAGTCTGAATTTCACTCAGTCTTACATAACCACTCCTCATTCTCACATTTAAGCAAACTGAACAGTCAGTCCCTAGTCAGTCTCCCTTTATCACTGTGATACTCCCCTTCCTCATCTCCAAACTGTTAAAACACTCATGTGCCAGAGCTGTAATATCATAAAAACATTTCCAAAACCCATGTTCAAGCTCATGTGGTGTATCTCTTCTCCAAGCATCTTAAACATCTTATCCCACCTCTTTTAATGTGCAATAGATTACAAGCTTCCAATTTACGAGTTGCTTCTCAAAATCTATTCCATGTTTTCTAAGTGCTCCTACCTGGCTACTTTCATTTACAATCACACTTCATCTAATCTTCATTAGTCTACAAGTTTCTTGGAGCTGAAACTCTTATTGTAACACTTCTACCCTTGGTTAACACCAGAATATCACTACCACCACATAATCTCAGTGTGTACACTCTAATTTTAAAAAAAGGCTTCTCTTGAAAGACAAGTTTTTTCTGCTCTCTCAAAGAAAGCAGCACTGTGGTAAAGACAGTCTAGAATTTCTTATAATTTGTGCAAGAAAATACAATTTGATTTTGTTACTTTCTACTCCATCCTCTCAAAAATGCAGAACCACCACCCTCACATATAATGGGAAAATTCAATGTTAATATGCTTTCTCTAGGGAAATGTTTTTTAGAATAAATTTTGCACTACAGAAAGACTGCTCTGAAGGATTTCTCCTTGAAGTACTGAATTCTTTCCATCCTCTTGAACAGACACACCTAACAAGTTGGGAGTTCTGGATTGACAGGGGAAAAAACCCTCTGTTAAATGTAAAAATGCACTTCTCTTACAATCAAGGCAAACTAAAGACTAGCAAAAAAAACCCACTAGCTTGGAAGTGCTGGACACAAGATGGACTCTACTAAGAAACACTGAAGCCACTACATGCAGGCACCCAAGAAATTAATCTATTTGGGTCAAAATCTCACTAATCTAAAATGTAGGTTTTATAAACTTGTGCTGCTCAATTTCTATATTGAAACCTGACTGATGATAAAACAGCACATCTCCTATGTTTCACATAAATCAGAGTTCTAACACCTAGCAAGTTTTGAATTATTCAAAGAGAGAATCTCAGAAAACACGTTGTCTCATAGGCATATCAAAAAGTAACTAGCATTTACCAAAGATGGCCCTCCCCCCTCTTCCATCTTTTAAATAAGCCCAGAATTAGGAGTCGAAATCTAATGAAGCAGGCTGTTCCCATCCTATATCCTCTGGAACTGCATGCAGGATAGGCCCTTGTCCACCCATTTCACAGGAAAAAACCCTCATGTTTTAATCCTCAGTGATGCAACTCATTTGTGAGAGACCGCAACTTCCTTCTTTCCAATAAACAGCCAAATCAATTGGGCTGGCGATGACAGAAGGTGGATACACAGTGCCATGAAGTCAGGTGATGCTGATTCTCACAAAGCCTAGACTTTATCTATTCACTGCAGTAAAAGATTGATGTATCATATTTGGTAAAAGCATCCTACACCCTAGAAAGTCACTTTCAGGCTTATTTCCCTTAGAATTACCTTTTCAGCTTTCTACTGCAATTCAACATCAACAAAGCTGTGCAGAACGAACAAAAATCCTAAACCCACTATTACGCCATCTGTGGCTTTGGTAGAAAATTCAACTAATATTCTACTCTTATGTTCACAAGGAAAATTGCGAATTAAAATTTAATTCCTCTTGCTGTAAAAATGTGCTGCACAAAATTCCAAAGGTAAAAATTATGTCTAGTCTTGAGAAGTGTTCCCCTTTGCCTCACAAATCTTCAAAACTTACATACTGGTCTACTAGCACTCTGCCTTACACATGAGGCTGAAGTGCAACATAACCTCTGGCAACTGAGGCTGACACCTGAGCTGAAAACATTCTGTTGCTAGCATGACTGTAAATTAACCAGTGATGTCTGAAACACAAAATTAAATTCAGGACCAAATAGATGTGTTCTGGAAAAAGAACTAAGTTTAAAGCATCTCTCTTCAGTAGCAGTGATACTAACTTCCCAGCCCTGGGCATTGATAAACCTCAGAATATCAAAATGGATCAAATGGACCATTTTTGAAGGTCCTCAACACATGGCAAGGCTATAAGCAAAAGCACTCTTACTGTCAGAAGAAAACGAAGGGAAAAAACCTGTAAACTTAGGTTGAAGAAGGATCTGAAAGGCACACACTGCCAGAATGTACAGTGTTAGAAGTAGCCAACTCACAGCATCTCTGGTACACCAGAGTGTCTGCAAACACAAAACTGCCAAGAAATCATCCCTGTTGGATCGAGTCATCTTTTCAGAAGCTCTGTGCAGTGTTCACATAACTCCTCTGCTTGCTGCAGTTAGATTCACCATTTAGCCACCAAAGCAGCTCCCTGAAGCACTGGGTTCTGAAATATTTTAACATGTCAACAGTGCTGGTTGGTATAAGAGCCTTATAAAGCAGATTACTCTTAAAGCATCCACAATGAGACTACATGGGATTGGCACCTTGCAAATGAAACTATGTCTGTCCCAAAAACGTCTCTGAAATATTTAAATGCCAATGAATATTCCTCAGATGATATTTCACCAACAGTTAGCATACTGAGATATCTGCAGTGGAGACTACATTATTAAGTCTTAGTTTTTGGGAATCCATCCTTCTCAGGAACGCATTCTTGTTAGCCCTGCCTGGGTATGCCTGGTTCTCTAACAGCTCAGTACAGATGCCCTGACATTATATGCTTTAGTCCATAATACTTAAGAAAACTCTTAACACTGATAAGCCACCACTTTAGTGCAAGAAACCGGTATTTTACCCTGAAGGGCAATAAACCAGTCATTTTCACCGAGGTCAGCCCCGGCAATCAAAGTCAGAAATAATCACCCGTATTTGTCTTCTCCAGGTTTACCTCCTGCATTTGAAATTGAGCTCCCATGAAGATTGCTAGAAACATGCCCATTAGTTTCATGCTGTTTTACACCTCTTCCCTAGAACCAAGAGATATTTCCTGCCTTAGATATACTGGAAGAAACTACAGAAAAACATACAAGCATAAGAGATTTTGCTTACATCCCACTACAAGTGTGTAGACTGACTGAGCCATCTGAAAATGTTACACCAGACTGTAACCTTCCACAGGCCAGGTCTGCTGTGTCAACTGTCCTTGAAAGAAAATACCACCTAACAAAACTGTTTGAGACAATAAGCATAAGCACGTTAAAATCCCACAACAGTTACTGGCACTAAACATTTTATTAGCATACTAAAGTTCTCCAGTATGGATTCAAATAAAGACTTGGCTCAGTTGCAACTGAATTACTTCAGTCTACATACATGCACGAGAGTTTATGAGTGGCAGCACTTCTCCCAAAATCTCTGGGACACTTTCTATCTCACAGCATGCTTCACACTTTCGCAAGAGGAGCTCATGACATCTCTGTAAATACCTGACAAGCTTTCAAGCTTTTTATTACGCGACCAAACATTGTTAAGTCAAGCAGCACTGAAACTTGAGTGCAAGATCACTGATCCTTCACACTGCAGAGAGCTAACGTGGGTTTCTATGCAAGCTGATTAAGCAGAGCATCTTTGGTAATATTACTCTAAAAAGCCACTTGAGAGGCTGCCACCAGAAAGGACAATTCAAAGATAACATAATCCATAAAAGGTATGTTGTACAACAAGCACTTAACCTTAAAATTCATTAACGTTCTTCTAAGACAAGGTTAAACCAAGTGTTCAACCTTGCACATTCACCTGGTGAATTTTACCACGGTTTGATAATTGCAGTGTTTTCTTTTGAAAGAAGGGATTTGGACTACCTACTGAATGTGTTCAAGGTTTGAGGGTCCAAGTACTTTGAGTTTGGAGATTAGTAACAAAGGGAACACAGCACACAGCCACTGCTGGGAAAAAGGCCATCAGCATCAAATTACCACGGGAATGCCAGAAAGCTGGTCACAGACCAAGGAAACCATTGCAACATAATTACTCTGCAGAAGCTTCCCGCTGCACTTAGTGCATCTTGAATTACCTGAACATATGAAACAAACCAATTCCTTTCATTGCCTCGCCCGGCTGGTAAAATGCCAAGATGGATATGAATCGACAGCAACAACAGTTTCAGGATAGGAAAAAGACCATACACTTAAGTATTCAGAACCAGAAGGGTGAAAGACAGGCAGGTACAGGTGACATGCATGTTTGGACTACACAATCCAAATATAACTGTTTTAAATGAAAGGCTCTCATATTGCCACTCTGTTGCTCTTAACTGTAGATCATTTTGTAAATCACGTACATAGCAAATAAGTTTCCCTAACTTGACTCAATGCCCATTCATCTGAAGTTTCGCCTGTTTGTTGCCCTCCAAACCTTTTGGCATAAATGAGAACGTTCACGTGGGCATAACCAGTGGAATTAGAAAGCCGTATTTTTGCTTCTTTTAAATAGAAGAAACCAAAATTTATTTACTCTCTCACACCGGCCAATGACACTATACCACCATTAAGTAAAATAATCTTATAACCACCAGAAGATAAAGATTCCTTCTCCTGGCACAAAAAAACTACACTCCATGGTACAGAAAATAATTGCTTTAAACCGGGAACTTGTTTCCTGTGATTCACTTCCCATCTGCAAGACAATATACTGCAACCACTTTTGGCTGTAGTTGTGCTCCAAAGCAGCTGACTAAGTATTAGAGTAATTCAGGTGTAGTACAACTTTCAAATCTGCTTTCAGTGTTGCTAGGCCTTCTCAATCTACTTACTAAAATCCTCTATCTTCCAAATTTCAGCAGCTGCCACAACAGCCAGTAGCTTCAGAAAAACATACTGCATCAATGCCAACAGCTATACTGGATGAGGACCCAAGCACCAGCGTATGTCCCAGTAGCAGAAGCTGTAGACAATCCACAAATAAGAAAAAAGAAGGAGCTTCTTATACCACTGAATGACTTCAACATCACAAAACAAAACAAGCATAATAAACTGGAACAGCAGGTGAACTGGCAGAGTCAAGCACTACAAATACATCTCTATGTAGCAGCCCAGATGTACCTACATAACTGTAGCTGTCTTAAAGGCAATACAAAATGGTTCTACTGACCTAGATAAGCTGTGCAGGGAAGACAGTGATCAGTGTGACACGGGTGGGGTGACAGATGACAGCCAAAACAAGAGGTCAAGTGATTAAGGGGGACGGGGGATGATCACCATCAGTTTCTGTTACTGACTTATCAATGAGATGCCACATCAGGCTCTGAAGAAACAGATACTTGAATCTGAAATTAGGTTTAAAGATACAACACCACCATGGCCTGTGCAGAGCCAAGACTCGGACATGATGATCCTTGTGGGTCCCTTCCAACTCACAATATTGAATCCTTCTGTGGTTACTAAAATATCACTAGGAAATAAATACTTAAAAAGTGACAGAGCTGGGCCTGGAAATGCTAACAGAAAATGAGATGACAGGAAAAGATTATTACAGACAACTAACTGGAACTCAAAATAACAAGTCCCATATTACAAACTTTTAGCAATTTGGGGTTTTTTCCTTTGAAAAAGAACATATTTTAACCAAGTACAGCAAACTACACATTGAGCCTACTGAACAAGCAGTTATTGTTCACCCTTGAAGGCAGATGCTTTGAATTACAGAACTGAAATTTTTTATTTCAAAACAAAACAAACAAGGAGCAAACCTCTAGAGCTGCAGAGTATCCTGAAAACAGGGAGCAAGAGATGTATGGAAGAGAACATACCTGACTTGCAAGTAACAAAAAATAATTCTCAACAGACTCCATCTCAGAGGAGCCTATTCAAAGGTGTTTCCTAAGGGGTTTCCCAGCAGCCATTCAGTGACTGCAGGCTTACACAACAAATTTGTATCTGTTATGCCACTACTCAGTTAAAAAGAAACCCTGTAAGTCATTCTCTTTCTGGATACACAAAATCACATAGTTTAAATGGGCCCACCAGTTGCCTTTTTAAAATGACTGATGTAATCACATCACAAGTTAATTAATTAGTACTACTTAACTACTTAAATACTGAATAAGCTTATGACTACCAAGTAATTAACTATTTGACTTCGAGCATTACATCTCATACATCTGAAATCCAGCTGATGCAGGATCATTTTCCTCAGTACACACTTTTCAAGAAAACCTGTACATGAAGGTGTATTGAACTGACGATCCGTAGAGATGTCAGAATATGGAACCTGACCACTGCCAATTAACCCAAGTAAATAAAAAGGCACTAACATCTTATGCTGCGCAAATTATATGCAGATTTGAAAAGCTGTCTTTTCACCTCTACTCCAATGTAATATAAAGAAAAAGACTATTTTAAAAAGAATCAGAACCAAACATTTAGGAAAAAAAGAGCTCTGATCATAGCACTTGTCTTTACGAATAACTTGAGACATGATCAGAAAGGCTCCTGCAAGCTCATCTGAAGCAAGGGATCTTTTACCAAAACTGAAAGCATCCAGAAAAAAACATAGTATCACTGTACTGTGTTCAACCCAACTAGTTATACAACGTTCCTGAAACGCAGTAAGCTGGAAGGAAGGTCTGGAGACAGGGGTGACATTAAAAAAAGGGGATACAATGAAAGGAAATAAAATCTAGAAAGGGAACATTCAATTTTCAGTTCCAGGATACTACTGGCTAGCAATAGCAGCTGACAATGACAATAATTTTTGTACCCATATTCCCCAAATAGAGGTAATTTTCCTCTCAGGTAGGAGAGAAATCATGTGTCTACGGCTTGGACGACAAGCAAGTCAAGAGCCTTAAACTTACTCTAGTTACAGCCTCATTGCCAATATTCTACTTTGTGGTGTTTTATGCACTCGCTTCACCACAGGACACTGCTTTTCCTCTCATGTTTCCCATGCTGTCTGCTTAGACCACACACCCACCTTTGAGGATTAGGCACCATCTTATAATTCTGTACTGCAATTAGCCAGAAGTTAGTATCAGGTAAATGCAAGCTAACATTTATGAAGCTCGGGTATTATAAGAGATAGAAAATTAAAATACATCCTGTGCATATTAACTATGCCAGCTTCAAATGAAGCTTCCTATTTTCCAATATGAAACACTTCACATAGGCCTAAAAGCCCAGAAGGAACGGGTCAGGACCTTGAAAGCAACTAAGCTACTCCTACCACAGCTAGAGTTTTACATGCTTTCCACAGACCCTTGAAGGTTGGGGTCCAAAGAGAAGTCACAGAAAAATCTTACTTTGAAGCAGCAAAAGCTGGATGACACTTCAACAAACAAAACAAACCCAATTATGGCACCTATTCTCACCAAAAGCTCAAAAGAAGGTTGTTATCCTTGCCTCTCAATGCCACTTTAAGACACATAGCCCAGGTTTCAAAGATCTCATTTCTCCAGTTAGTCAACCAGCACAACAGGAAAATTAGAGTTAAGGACTGACCATTAATACCATAGATTACTATGAACTAGTATTGTGCATGTTAATTAAGATGAGCAACCAAAACTCTGTCTCTATTTCAATTAGTTTAAGATACCTTTCTGGTATCATTCAAAACCCCAAACATTCACGTTGTTTGATTAGAAGGCCCAGAAATGTGAAATGTTTCAGACAGATGGGAGACCCATTAATTTGCTCCTGGAACAAAATAGCAAGCTTGCAACTAGCAGAGAGTAAAAATGTGTTTATTTCCTAAGATGGAATATGCCTCCAAGTCAGTCTTTCTTCAGCCAACACAAAAAAGAATTCAACTCATGCCTCAAAGTTCAAAAGATAACATTCCCCACAAAAAGAGTATTTTTAACAAAACCACCGTAGTTATAGTATATGAAACTCAGTGGTTCCTTCCTCTTTCCTAAGTCCTGTAACAGCTTAGTGCTGTTTTTCTTATCAATCTGAAAGACTGAGTCTTTTATTTTTCCCATTAAAGAGCCACATATTAGTGAGGCTCCAAAGGAAGCTACTGGAAAACAGCATCATTTCCTAGAGCAAAGCAGAGTTCTAGCAAGCGAGTTTTCTTTTTCTTAAATGAACCAACTTAAGATCAAGTTATTTTCCAGTCAGGTCAAAAAAACCAAAATATGCCATTTCCCTTCAGTTCCTGAACCACTGCCTATAGCTGCAAGTTCTTTCCTGTTAAACGGAAAGCCACATTAGCATTTAAGTCTACACACTGAACACAGCTTAAAAAACTCACGTTTTTATTATGGTAACATTGGTATTAACCATCTGGCAAAACCAGGAAGTAAAAACCACTTTGGACACACTACATTGCTCTTCCCTCAGTGTATGCTCATCCTCATCTGCCCTTCAAGAACAGTTTCTGGCAAGAAAACTTGAGTGGGTAAGGAATTCAAATAGTATTACAGCTAACCATCACTACAGACGATGAAAAATAATACCTAAAAAGGCTCCGTCTTGAAAGAGCTGCAATTAATACTAACAAAAAGCCTTAAATCCCTGGCTTGCCGGACTCCTTCTCGCTTCCCACTTTCCTTTCTTCTTCACAAAAAAAAACGGAGATAAAACACAAGGGGCAGCCTCCTCAAAGGCATCTCGTTAAGGGGAGAAGGCAGAATGGGAGGGAAGAGTGAGAAGCGAGGGGAGTGGAAGAAAAAGGAGGAGAAGCACCTGCCAGCCCACGGTCATCGAGCAACGGGGACCCGACGTTTAACGCTGGCCTCAACAGTTCCGCTCTCCCCAGGCGCTGAGGCCTATCCTCCCTCTCTCCCCGCCTGCTTCCCCGGCTCCGCAGGCCGAGCAGCCCCGCCGCCATCCTCCCTCCCCTGGGCAGCCGCACGCCGGAGCAGGGGTGGCCGCCTCCGCCTCCTCCCCGGACCCACCGCCCCGGGGCGCCTCCGGAGGCCCTGCCCGGCCCCGGCCTCACCTTTGCGCAGCTCCCGCTCCCACACGCTGACGATGAGCGCCGAGTGCTTGCGGTGGTGGATGAGCCACAGCGAGAGCGTCTGCACGCTCTGCTGAGAGTTGCTCAGCTCCGACAGCTTCCGCTCCAGCGCCGCCTCCGAGAATGCCGACATCGCTGCGCCGCGTTGGGCCCCGCCGCTCCGTCCCGTCCCGGCCGGGCCGCGCTCAGTCCCCGCCTCTCGGCCCCGACGAAGGAGGAGCCGACGAACGATTCCCAACCCTTCCCGCCCCGCCGGCAGCGCCCGGCGCCAACAAAATGGCGGCGGCCGAGGCCCGTGGGGAGCCGCGCGGCCCCGCCCCCCTCCCCGCCTGCCCTCACTTCCGGCCGAGCGCGAGCCGCGGGGCGGGCGCTGGGAGCGCTCGGGAATGGGATTCCAAAGGGATGGGATGCCTCAGGGGTGGGATGCCCCGCGGGTGGGATCAGTCAGCCGTGGGTCCATCAACATTGTGCCCTGGGAAATAACATAAAAACGCAGATGCAGATAAGACACTCCGCCCCCTCCTCCCCAAGGCAAGAGGCCTAGCGGTTTCTTTCACCCAGCAGGTTAAGAATAACACAGTTGTTAGGGTTGGAAGGGACCTCTGGAGATCATCTAGTCCAACCCCCTTGCCAAGGCAGGGTCACCTGGAGCAGCTTACACAGGAATGTGTCCCGGTGGGCTTGGAATATCTCCAGAGAGGGAGACCCCATAACTTTCCTGGGCAGCCTTGTTCCAGTGCTCTGACACCCTCAACATAAAGAAGTTCTTCCTCTGGTTGAGGTGAGACTAATTGTGTCTTAGTTTATGGCCATTCCTCCTTGTCCTGTCACTGGGTGCCACTGAAAAGAGCCTGACACCATCCTCTTGGCACCCGCTTTTGAGATATTTGTATGTATTGATGAGATACATCATCTCAGATACATCCCCTCTCAGTTTTCTCTTGTCCAGACTAAACAGACCCAGCTCTTGCAGTCTCTCCTCATTAAAGAGACACTCCAGACTCCAAATCATCTTTGTAGCCTCCTCTCTCCGGTAGCTCCTCATCTTTCTTGTACGAAGGAGCCCAGAACTGGACACAGCACTCCAGATGTGGCCTCACTAGGACCAAGTAGAGGGGCAGGATCACCTCCCTCCACCTGCTGGCCACACTCTTCCCAATGCACCCCAGGACACCATTGGCTCTCTGGGCCACCAGGGCACAGTGCTGGCTTATGGCCAACCTGTCACCCACCAAGACTCCCAGGTCCTTCCCCAGAGCTGCTCTCCAGTGCTGGTACTTGGGGCTATTCCTCCTCAGGCACTTACTGTGACATTGGGTGTATGGTATTTCATATTTGCAGGTAGACACATGCTCCACAAAAGTGTCTGGCCTCATTTCTGAAAGCTGTCTCCTTTATTTTTAATTTCTGGCATTAATGGTATCATGTGACAGAATTCCACTGTTCACTGACAAGATTATGTGCAAAAAGGTGACAAGATTATGTGCATAATCTTAGTTGTTTCAAACCTGTTCCCTTAAAGCTTTATTGCATTCTTGCTACTTCTGCTAATTTGGAAATAGTGAATAAAAATTATTCTCTGCTCACCTTTATATTCTTTCCTAGATTTTCTGTTGTATCATCTTCAGTCATTTTTCAAGGATTCTCCAAACAGGGAAGGTACTCTGTGCTAAATAACATAAGTAGCATTCCTAATCTTAGTGTGAGCATTTTTAGCCTTCCCTGCTGTCCTTCTGAAAATCACCTGATGTAATTTCTTACTTTAATCATTACCAACTGACTGACATTTTCAGCGAGCTATCCTCCTTAACTCCTACAGGTTTATCCTGAATCCTATTTCTGTAGCTAATAATTATGACTGCAGTTGTCAGTATTTTTAATTTTTTTATAAAATTGGTTGTGTATTAATTAGAAAAATATGCATATGCCTTACTCTTGGGACATCCTGACAGTGGCTAACTATCCACCCTTAAAACAGAGCATTCTTATTAGCTTTTACACACGCAGTCTGTCCTCACTAAAGAGCAGAACACTAGTTACGAGAAAAACTATTTGTTGAGTATTTTACAGAATCACAGAATGGGTCAACTTGAAGGGACCACAGTGGTCATCTGGTCCAACTTCCCTGCTCAAGCAAGGTCATCCCAGAAACATGGCACAGGATTGTGTCCGGATGCTTCTTGAGTATCTCTGGTGAGGAGAGACTGAGGAGAGACTCCACAGCTTCTCTGGGCAATCTGCTCCAGTGCTTGGTCACCTGCACAGTGAAGAAGTTCTTCCTCATATCCAGGTTGAACTTCCTGTGCATCAGTTTCTCGCTGTTACCTCTTGTCCCATTGCTCAGCATCGCTGAGCAGAGCCTGGATCCACCCTCTTGACACCCTCCCTTTAGACACTGACAGACATTGATGAGGTCTCTCTTGCCTTTTTTGATTTCAGATTGTTCCTCTCTGCCCATCTCTCCACCCTGATGAGGTCCCTCTGAAGGGCTGCACAGCCCTCTGGGGTATCAGCCACTCCTCACAGCTTTTATTTTTTAAAACTTCATAAAGGTTTATCCCTATTTCATATCTGACATTCAGAGAAGGTGTCACAGAGGATTGTTTTTGAGCAATTTTCCTAATATTTGTTCTCAGTGAAATCTTCCCTTTAAACATGAAACTTTGGTGAGAGCGAGGTGGTAGCGTTAGGAGGTTTTAATGTGAATTCTATTTACAAAACCATCTGTAGCATGAGTGATTTGGGGGGAACTAGAAAGGATTTGGCAAAAATGCTTTTGACAAAGAAATTTAAATAAGAAGTTGCACAGATCCCTACAGAGTTTGTTATTCACTGCCTTTTGATCACCATGAATGAAAGAACCTGTAACATACTGCTATTTTTCCTATGTACAGCAGAGGACACTCTGGCATTAAATAGAACTGACCAGTGAAGTAAAATTAGGACAGAGCTAGCAAACATGAATGCACCCATTAGAAAAATGAAATATGGTAATCTGGTAGCCAACACCCAAACAGCATTTCTTGGAGTCATATATATTCTGATATTAGCAGAACATTATGTTAGGAGAAACTTTTGAGTAACTATGGAAAAAGAACTATTTCTCTCACACCCAAGACTGGATATAAAGTATGCAGCAACAAACAGTAAAATTTACATGGTAAATCCAATTAATAAAAGGAAGAAAAGAAGGAAATTGGTAGAGAATTTTAGTAATGTTTGTAAAAATGTTTATTACTTCTTCCTCTGCATCTTCCATCCCAGATTATCAGAACATTTTACAAAAAAAGAATAAATCCTCTGAGACTGGTATTTTTTTTGTAAATAAAGATATTTGAATACCAAGAGATTTCTTTGTTATATACTGTATAGTAGACTACACAGCAAAATAGAGATTTCACTTTTCACGTAAATCTTTATAACACATTTTAAATTTGTAATAAGTGTTAACATCAGTAATCTAATTTAAAAGCTATGCTTTATACAGTCAGTGAATAGAGATTTGCCACAAGACTTCATCAAAGCAAAGTGACTCTCAGACAGGAAACATGCACAATGGAGGGTTCATTTGTTGAAGAGCTTGGAAAACCTCAGCTTTCATTCAGAAACAAGTCCTACATTATTCACCTGCCTTAAAAAAATTCACCCTCACCCACACCCACAGGGCCCCTGCTGTCAACAGATGGCGAGTTTTCTTCTGCCCATTCCTGTGTTCAAACCATAATAGCATCTTCCCTCTGAGTTCCTAAGAACTAAGTTCTGTACTGCTTTCCTTCTGTCTGGGTAGTCTGCTGTGTTCTCCTGCTCCGGGAGAAAGGAGCCACGTGCAAGTGTAAGACAATGACTGTGAATAAATTACTCGTTTGATGTTTTTGTAGAACATGGGACTGGGACGCTCTAGGTAGTTCAGAGATGTAATTACAGTCACCAAGCGACTGTGCAGCATTCTTACTTTATGTGCAGGTTGCAGGTTTTTTGTTTCTTATCCTTAGTAATATTCTATGCTTCACTGGAATTTTCTAGGAACTGTTATTTTACACCACTACATAGAGCAGTAAAACAACCTGTATTTATACCGGTTTACTAAACATTGCTCATCAGCTATGTGAGATTTGAGTTAAAACCAGCTCTTGCATCAGCACGGATCTTTCTCTGTATGAGTCTGGCCTTTTTTCATATTAAACTTTGTTTTGCATCTCTTTCTCAAATAGTCTCACCCAGGAGATGCAGTAATATTAAAGGAAAAATGAGATTTCTCTAGTGGTGTTTCCTGTCTGAGAATTTGTGTTAGTAAGCACACCAATCACTACCTGGATCTCAAAAATACAACACTGGCAGAGCAGTTCTTTTTTATTCTTCCAAGTGTCTGGTCCATCAAATGTAACATACTTAAAAATATTTCATACTTAAAAATACCTTTCCATCTTTCACGATATGTTTGTGCATCTCATAACCCAATTCTGCATAAATGATCCTACTTCCTTACCCCAATAAGAACATGAAAAATGGAGATATGCAGAAACAAGACCCTGAAGTATAGCTGTAAAGTGATTCTTGACTGAGTGATGGTAATACATTTATTCAGAAACACTAAACCCCATTTTTTTACCTGAATAACAAGAGAGCATGTCCCTGACAGAAATTATAAATAAATAAATCCATTAAAAAAACCCCTAAAAAACCCCAAAAAACCAAAAAAGACAACCCCTAAAAATGAACGTTGTGAAGTCCTGCAGGAGGAGAAAAAAAGAAAGCTTAAATAGAAGGAAGAAGCCTTCTGAAGTAACTTAAGGGAGCTACCTACCGGAGCCGAAAACCTCAGGGTGATTAATCATGCTTTTACATGAGTTCCTGCCACTAAGCACTTCACCTTTTAATGTAATTCATCAAAGACAGAAATTATTTGCTACTTAGGAGATTAACAAAAACCACTCTCTGAGATATGTATATATGATCCAGCAAAGCATTCCCATATATTGTGGGGAAAGATAGATTGAACAATCTAAAAAAATATGTCCAGCATTTCTGTGATTTCTTTGGCCCTCTGTGGAGATGTAAAAATGTTTGTGGAAAGCCTTCCTCTTTCCCTAAGTCAGGCAGTCAGCCAGACAGTTATGTACATCCGGCTTCTTCATCATTACGCTATTAAGTGAAGTCATACTATGTAAACATTCCCTGTGATTAATACATGGATGCAATCAAGTCCCAGGTTTTTTGTAGTACAGAGTGCTGTAACTAAGCAGGAAAGCACTCCAGGGTATGTATGAACTCAGGTGTGCAGAAAGGCACAAAACATTAGGCTGAGTAATTTTAAACATCTGAGCAATATATTAATGGATCGTTAATATGTGTCCTAGAGTGCATATAGCTCTTAGTCACAACAAAAAAGTAAAAAAGCACATTCTTTACAATAAATAATGTTATCTTTCAAGGAAAAGGAAACCACAGCAATATATTGACATACTGTGTGAAGAACCAGCTTGAAATTACAAAAAATGCAAATTTAAATTTGGCTTTAAATCATAGGCGATGGGCTGATTCACCTTTTTGATCCAGCAGAGGACACGATGTTCCAGAAGCTATTTAACTGTAGGAAGCAGACACTGTATTTTTGTTACTGTGTACTCAGCTCACGGTTGTGGAGGTGGTTGACACCAGCATACTGTGCTGTACTACCACAAGCACAGCCACAGGGCTGAGCAAAGCACTTACCTTTACTCCATACTCATTCAACCACATCTGGAATAGTGCGTTCAAGTTTTGGCCTCCCCTAGTATTGGAAAAATATTTATAAGCTTGAGTAAGTCCAGTCGAAGGCCACCAAGCTGGTCAGACGATTGCAACACAGAAAACAGATGGGGAGACAGCAGAAATTTGGCTTGTTTTAACCTGGAGAAGTGAAGGTTTTGATGCAACGTAATGACAGCTTTCCAGTACCTACAAGGAGGTAGGAGAAAATGGAGTGATTCATGGGCATGCATGATGAGAGGCTGCCAAACAATGGTGAGAAACTGAAAGTTCCAACTACATAGAATGAAAAAGTTCTTTCACCACAGGGACGGTCAGACAATGGAACAGGTTGCCTGGAAAAGTTTTGCATCCTTGAGTATTTTCAAAACTAGACTGGATAAAATTCTTACCTCTGTGTTCTGATCATGCGGTGGTACCTGGTTTGAGCAGGAGGATGGTGGAGTAATGCTCCAGACTTTGTCTCCATACCACACTATTCCCTTTTGTGATGTACTAGCACAGCTTGGTTTATACTTGCACAAGTTCAAGTCCAAGCTTGCTGGGTTTCCATCTGTTGGATCCACATAGCACAATAAGCTGTGCAGCTGTACAATGTTACTGTCCTATCATGCAAAGCCTAACCACAGGTTAACTTGAATGTCAGTGTGATCCTTCGGTACAGAGGGTACTTGTTGTCTTCTGGAATGTGCTTACCCTCAAACTCCTACTGCTTGGTGAGCAGGCAGAGCAGGATGGAAAGGTCTGCTATTAGAATTGTTACTACACAGCCATCAGCCATATCTTCTACATGCTAGCCATCAGCTGTGTTGTCAAAAACATCAATTACTTTAGTAGACATAGTTTTCTCAAATGCATGGTGATCCATAAATAAAAACCATGTAGTTTTTCATGCATACTTGCTCTTTTCCTTAAACTGATAAGACACCTGAGCATTGCCAGAATGCTAGTGGCTGTTCCCAATGGATGTTTATTTGTTCACCCTAAAACTGTATTTTTGAGCCCAGTTTTTGAGGAAAGAACAATAAATCAGGAGAGTTTATGAAGAAAGATTGTGCAGGCAGTAGGAGCTCTTAGTTTGCTCTTGCAACACCTTCAGGAACATGACTCAAGCATAGTAATTTTGCCAGTCATTGTTAATGACATGGTACTTAGTCTCTCTGTGCCATTGTCTTGCCATATCTGACTCAAAACCAAGTCGGACCTGATGACGGATAAGCAGCTGTGTGCAGGAGTCAACTGTCCATGCTTCTTCAGACATCTGCCGTTTATAAAGTGGCGACCAGATGCGCTGTCGTTGTCTGTTAGTGGTCCAAGGCCACCATATGCTTTTTTGGTAGGTGACTCTCCTACCCTGTCACATCTGGCACTGCTGCCTAATTAGAGTAAAAGCCTCTCATTTCTATGCAAGTGGGATTCTTATTTCTCTTGGCAAATGGGGAGCAGGGGACAGGAAAGTTTGGAAAGTGGATGAGGATGCTGTAGCTGAGAGTACTGTAGCAATGCTGGGAAAATGTGGCTGCCCACAGTCACTGTCTGATGTTTCTCCTCTTCTGGCTGTCACAACCTGTGAGCTGTGTCACATACCTACAACTTTATGTCCCCAAGAAACATAATTTTCGGATGAACGTATTTACCAGATGTTTGCTGTTGTCCCAGAAAGGAGAATCTTTTCCAGTGTAGTCCTGCAGCACTGAGTGGCCATTTGCTTTGCTTTTGTTTTAACTTGAACTGGGGACAGTGTGAGGGAAGGGAGGCTCATGGCCTTCCCAGTACTCTAGTGTCTTCAGAGTACAGTAAGCAGGGCAGCTCACACCAGACCTGACCCAACTGCATCTCTACTGCCTGTGAGAATAGGACTTCCATGTAAGCTGCTTCTGCAAGTCCAAGGTTTCCCACCTGAGAAGCTAGATGGTATCACCCCAGAGCTTTTCAAGTGCACATCAGTATTTACAGTGTGTGGACAATCAGGGAGTCAGTCCTCAGTGAAAAGCCAATAATGTATCCAGAGAGCACAGACACAGGCATGGCAAAATGTCTGATATGTTATGGCATCAGTGCCTTTCACTGAGAGGCCGCACCTGCAAGCTCTGTGTCCCTTATTGAAGCACACATTTTTATTGTCAAAGTCAATTCGTTTGGAGTTATACTATGCAGAACTTTGGAATTACCAAGCCCTACAGTGTTGTAAGTGCAATCTGATGCATTTTTCCAAGTTGCAGTGTTAATGTAGCTACTGGTATTTTTCTTGGAAACTAGGTGTCACTAGTGGTTTAGAAATAGCAGATACAGTTTCATTCCTATGTGCTTATTTTTCCTGCAACTCATTTATAACCTCTCAGACTCTCCCTGTGCACCTCCAAAAGAGCACGGAGCTGGCTTCTCTGTAACTGAAGACTGAAATTAGATTCTTCTGCAGCCTTCTTCTCATCAAGCCAAAGAAAGACAGGTCCTTTGTCTCTGTATTTCATCTTAATCATCCTGGTGTACCTTTGTGAAACTCACCCATTTTTTTTTCCTTTTCTCTTTCTACTGTAGGACCCAAAGCCAGACAGTTCTCCAGGCATGGTCTGACAATTGCTAAACAGAGGGCACTTCCCTTTGCCTGGCCATGGTGCAGTAATACTGCCCAGTATGGGATGATCTTGCATCCTCACTATTTATGCCTGTTCCACTTTCTGCTTCTGGCACTTGAAGGTCCTTTCCTGCAGAGCTTCTCCTCAGCCAGTGCTCCGCAGCCCCAGCAGTCCACAGCACCGGCGCTGCAGAGTCCCAGGACCCTGCACCTTTCTCTCTAGATCTTCATGACATTTCTGGCATCCAAGTGGCTGCCCTACCCACCAGTGCAGGGAATGCTTTCCCCCACCTCCCCATCCAGCCACCAGTGTGCTGTTAACTGCAAACTTGCTGGGGGTATGTGCTGTCTCCTTGCCCAGGTCATTCACAGGCGTTAACCATGTTGACCTCAGGTACCTCCGGGGGGCACAGCCAGTGACTGAACATCAGTTGAATTTTGTATCATTGATCACAAACCTTGAAGCCTGGTGATCCAGCCATTTTTACCACCCAGTAGCCAGCTTCTTTAATCCTATATCTCACTGACTCCCTAGAAAGCTACTGTGGGGTGCTCTGTACTAGGTCTTCATGTGCCTGGATGCGTTTTCCAGGAGCAGAATTTGCTCCATAAAATTCCTGGAGACTGAGGTTAGGCTGACTAGCAGGTAGCCCATGGTTTCCCCCTTCTTACCAATCTTGAAGGGGTCCTAATCCCTATCCTCTCGTGGTAATCACAGCTGAGATTGTCATCAAGTATCACATGTTGAACCACCATTTCCTTATCCATGAATAAGGAGTCCAGCAGAAGCACCTCCAGTGCTTGACACACCCAGAAGCTGTATTAAAGAATTGCATCTAAATTCCATAAATTTCCTGAATTTTTGCAACCTATTGTGTTGACCTTGCAGTGGATACCCAGCAATAACAGTACTATATGGTGCTGAAAATAAAATGTGTCATATAATACATTCTTATTTTCAAGGTGGGTTATCAAAGATTGCTTGAAAATCAGAGTGGAAGAACTCCGAGACCTGCGTAGTCCTTTTAGCTAAGGAAGTTGTTATGTAACCCTTATGTACTAGAATTCCTTCAGTAAGTTTCATAGTATAGGTAGAAATTCATTTTTTTAACACTCCTTGAAGAAAATATACAGATTCAATAAAGTGTTCATAACAATGCTGTGGTCTGGAGAAATCTTGGGTATGATCACAGGATGGGTCCACATGCATGATTCGCACTGTTCAGATACATACAAGCTGTTTTTCTTTGCAGGAAGGAACTCCACTGCTCTGAAATGCCTGCAGTAAACTTCTGCACCTCACAACAACTTCTGCTGTCACCCGGCCACAGTAATACACTGCAGCTCAGGCAGAAAATGGCAGAAAGATGTCCCCCAAGGGACACTTTATATCAGTAATGTAAATTTAGCGGTTCCTGACGTTTTTAGCTTGCATACAATGATGGTACTGGTCATCAATAATTCAGAATTAATCGTCCTCCCATGTCTGTTTGGGGCTGAGATAAAAAAAAAAGGAAGAATAAAAAAAGCATATATAAATAATGTAGAAGCAATTCCTCATTGTATAGTTCTTGGATACTGCCTGGTATGTTCAATCAGACCTATTTAGTTGTGATAAAAGTCATTCTTGTTTCATGCATAAATGAATGAAATAACCTAACTGTCTGATCTAGGAATTGCTCAAAGCATTTTAAGAAGGAAGGATGGTCAGTCGTATGTTTGCCCATAGTCCTCATGGCACAGGTAGATGAGATTTCCTGCAAATATACACGTACCCTAATAACATGACACGCAACTTTAGGGTGATATTGTTTTCAAAACACAAAAATTCATCACATAAACCAGGTAATTTCTCCACGTTGGTACTGATATTATTTTGCTTATACTCAACAGACTGTCTTTTCAACATCCCTTTCCACCCTGTATATTCCAAAATGCTCAAGAAAGTCATCTGGGCATCATGCATATGAAAAGGAGTCAGAAGAACTTGGCAGGACAGGGCAGTATTGGTTGCCAGAACTGCCTGTAGTGCTGCTTTTATAAGGAAGGAGCTGGATTTCTCAGTTCCATTGGTCTTGTAAGGTACCAGGACTATGCCAATAGACTTTATATGATATCATCAAGAAATTTTGCTCACCCCAAGCAGCCAGTGCTTACTTCCAATTAGTATATGATTTGTACTGAAAATTGCCCAAAATCCCACCCTCCCGATGACTGCAAACTTGTGTTTTGTTTGTTTTCAATCTGAAGTTTGCTGTGTGCACTGAGGCTAACCACACACAATAGACAACTGTCCTGAGTTAACCTCTGCTATACCTGTATGGCAAGAACCTCATTTCACCACAGGCATTCCTCCCAGGATTCAATGCATGGCTGCCAAATGTGCTTATTTTGATGTGTCTGTCTTTGCTTCAGCCATCATGGCATTTACTCCTTGCCATTCTCCGCCAGTTGTTAAGTCTCAAGACTTAAAAGGACCAGCTAAAAATTCCTAAGGGTCATCACCGATTCAGCATGACAAATAGCAGAACATCAATCCTGCCCTCTCTATCCTCAAACTTTGACCTTACAGAGCAGAAAGCTTACCAGCCAAAGACCAATTTGCTGCTTTGGACTGGGAATCACTCAAGTACTGAAACATGATTTGAAGGTCTATTGTCACCCTAACACATAGGAATTAGATAACAGTTGAAAAAGGCTGGAAACTTTGTAGGTCTGTGTGATGTTCAGATGCATAGCCAAATGACTTCAGTCTTAGTGTTCTTTGCAGGTTGGTAAAAAAATGAAAAGGGTATTTTGCCACAAACAGCCTGCATCAGAATGTGGAACGCCCACACTGTAAGTGAAATTTTAATCCATTCCTAGTATGGCAAGGCCAGACTGAGGTGTCCAGTCCTTTTTCCTCCCTTTTTTTAACTTGTAAACTTATGATCTGAGTTTCTTTTCTGAAGCAAAGGTGATTCTCATCTTTTTGACACTGGTACCAGTATACCATCAGTGGTACTAGCAGAACACCATCGGTATAAAGCAGTGCTACAGCCGTGTTTGGAGTTCACCTCCAGTTTGCATGGCCCAGGCCTCTCTCCCTGATATCAGTGTGCAGTCACTGGTGAGCTTAAATGCCCATCCTCATCCACAAGTTTTAAGGTAAAATGGAGTTCAGCCAGTGTTGCTGGAGCTTTCCGTACGCTCAGGGTTATTATTCTGATTTGGATATGGATAGACGCGTGATTCTGTGAACACTTCAGTGCAATGAACTGCACATTCAGGCACTCTGGGTCCTGCTTTGGCTTTTTTTATGTCAGTACTTGCCAAGGAAGTAAGACCCATCTTTTCAAATAGGCCTTTATTGGTTTGGATGGCTGTATTTTCTATTTTGCAATTGCATCGTGGATAATCTAAGAAATACTTTCTAGAGGTTCAAATTACTTACAACTAATATCCACTGATTTTTCACATTTACTTTTGGTCTTGATCACAAAATGAACCTCAGTTTAAAATATAGCCATAATATTACAGTGTATATATTGTGACAGTAGCATTGCTAGCAATGTATTTCTTCCAGTCTGCTGTACAAAGGTCCACTTAGTTCCATTATTTTCTGTTTGGACTCTAAAATTTATCTGATAGAGTACAAAAAACCAGAAGAAACAACAGTCAACATGCCACTAATTGTATCAGTGCCACAGAACAGATTTTAAATGTCAACTTTGAAATTAAAAGTGACATAAAGGTAGCTGCCAGTGAAGGAATTTCTGGGGAAAAAATAGAATGTGAAACAAATCAAAAAAGTTGCACAGAAGTCAGAGCTGGTATCATCTTAAAAATGAAAAGAAAGAGAGCAAAATGCAAGCCAGGCAAAACAGGATTATTATTTTGCAGTTATTTTCCCAGCTGATAAGAATAAAATCTGATTTCCTGTTAGGCTTTCAACAGTCTCCAGAATAAATCTGCCTATTTCTACTCTTATTTTTTTAACAAATGTTTTTTACTCTGTGTGTGTGTGTGTAAGTGTGTATGTGTGGTAAATGAGATGTTCTGATGATCCATCTCAGCTAAATGCTTTGTGTGCCACCAAGTGTTACCCAGATAGAACTCCTGATTGCAGCTCCCATTTATCATTTGATAAGTTGGATGTAGCCACTGGATTTTATTTTCATTAAGGAGTGCTGGATGGAAAGTTGATGGCTATAGCAGGACTGGTTGGTGTTTCACTTTGTTCTGCAAATACTGGTTTATACGTTGTAATTTTTACTTGCAATTAGCCTCCGAGAGCTAGGCTGGTGAAAGGAAAAGTGGCTCCTAATTTGAAGGCTGTGTGATAAGGCTATCAGTTTATTCTTCCAAAAGGAACCACCCAGATACCATAAAACTGCAGTGAGATAGCTGTGTTAGCAAAGATCGTGTTTTTCTGCCGTGAGCACCACTTGTCAGCAGACTCGGTGGTAAGTGATGGCTGAAAGGACAGCAAAAATGTGATTTTTTTTTTTTTTTAATGTTTCTGTTTTGGGCTAAGTGTAAATATAAAGCTAAACCTTTTTTATTCTTTCCACCAACCATGGGCAACAAGCCAGACCTTCCTTCTGCCTAGCAGTGCAGTGTGTTGGGGTTTGGGATCAAAGGAGCAAGTCTACTGGCTGGGCATCTGGAGAGACCCCTGCCCTGCCACTTTTAGCCTTACCCTTCACACTTGCCTTAGGAAACAACTTTGCTCTTGCCAGATGCAAATTCTCCCTGGCAGGAAGATGGCTTCCTTAGAGCATGTGTGAAGTTCACTTTTCTTTCACTTCTTTACCCAAGCAATTCACGTGGTGCAGTTGGCTACAGCATGGTATTTGCTCTTTGTTACAGAGAGACCCTTCTCCTCCACCACTTCTCCAACCATTTTGTTCAAGGCTATTTCTTTCTTTCCCCAGCACAAGCTTTACTGCTTAGTTCACTCTGGTCTGGATAAAAGGTTTACCAGGAATTTTAATACAAAATGATTTTCAGAAGAGGAGCCATGTGCTGCATGCCAAGAGAACAATTAAGGAATCACTGCTAGACTGCAGCCGAGTTTGATGCCATGAACACAGAGTGTGTTTGCTTTTGCATGTCTGCAGAACATCATTAATCATAGTGTTTCTGGCTCCCACAGCCCTGTTCTTGTCCTGTTCCTCCTCTGCCTCTTCTGAGCAATCTGTTTACTAATGAGAGCTTCAGTGCGAGAGGTTTAAAGGCTGAGAGGCTGAGATCAGGACCTCAACAAGCCACAGGCTTTTATCATCTTCTCTGGGCATTCTTTGTTGACAGTGTCTGTCTCTCCTCTCCTCTGTCAACTGACTAAGTTATAATTTGGGCACCTCTCTTCCAACTGAAGTTAGGAATGGTCCTCTAGGGTTTTCCCCTGACATCAGTTCTAAAAGAAGAACCAACCTTCCCCTGTTTCCTTGGTTGTGGTAGCTCTTAGCCCGTCGGAATTTTTTAGAAAAAAAACCAAATTGCCAAAAAGACACCCTTAAAAACTTTAAACCAAACCAAAACTAAGAAAGCAGGGAATAAAAAGGAAAAAAAACAGGGTGCAGAAATATTTTTCTCTTGCATTCAGTAGTAAAAATGAAAAAAAAGAAGGGAAAACAAAAGCTGTCCCCCAAAAGCAATTTTAAGAAATATTTTCTCTTAGATATTAAAAAATAGTTATCTATATAAATGTGTGATACAAAAATAGCTGTATCTGGTGTGAAACAATTTTAGGAACAGCTATAATCTCATCACAAATAGAAAATATATTTTCTTTGTTAGAAGACTATATGCAAATACCATTTCATTAACAAAATATTTCTTGTCTGAAGTTATATCATTGTGTTCGATGGATTTTCTCCTTGAATTTTTCTAATTCCCTTCTAAATCCAATTTTACTTTGATGCCCACATTTATCCTGTAACAATGAATTCCAGAGTTTAATTTTACTCTGCTAACACTTACTTCCTTTTTGAGTTGCTGATAACTTTAGTTAATCCCTCCTATTTTTTGTATTACAATGAAACATAAGTAAAGACTTCCTACTCATTCCGTCTCTTTCTCCTGCGACTCACTGAATTCTGCTATCACCACTCTGTCATCACTTTTCAAGGCTGGCAAATCCTGGCCTAAATGCATCTGGTACAGCAGTTTTTGTCATAAAAACTAAAACGATACTAAACCTCTGTAACATAAATAACTCACATTGCACAAACCACCTGGAAGACTAATTTCCACTCATTTACACTTGAGATGCTAAGTAATTTTAAATAAGTCACTCCCTTAACAACTGCACTTATTTAACCCTTCAGAATATGACCTCTTCTGTTAAAAAAATTACCGATGCCAACATTACCAAGGCCTGTACTTCATTTCTGAATAATAACATCATTTTAGATGCTCACACTTGCTCCTCTATTGCTACTAGAAGTACTCAAGATGGGTGTGATGTACACTACAAGATATATGTCAGTTTGAAACAGGAAAGAATAGATTGTACACTGCTGCTATTCCAGACTTGTCGATTTGAGAGATATATCCTGTCCTTGACCCTAAGACTTTACACACGTGAATGGATCAAAGTGTGACACAGAGACCTTTTGCAGGAGTACCTTCTTATTCTTGGTAAACAAATTCTACGTTAGCTCTCAGCTGAAAATCTCTAATTGGGTAATGATGTTGAGTAATTGTTCTTGTAAATATCCTTAGCTGCTTTTTTGTCTGGAAAATCAGCAAGGAGAAATGTCAAGGGAAAAAAAACCACAAAATTTTAACATACTTCAAAAATTGTAGCTGTTTTAAATTACTGTATTTTGACTGTGAGAGTTAATCCTCTTCCAATCACAAGATATTCCTCCTTGTGATGATGGTGTAGTCAAAATACTCTGTAATTTGCTTATGTGCAATCTTCATTCACTTCATTGAGACTACATGGAAGTGAAAAAGAACCACCTTTCATGGAGGAACCTTTCTATTATATGCTCTAGTTTCAGGGAATACATCCCATCTTTGTAACTACCCCTGTGCACAGGGTAGTTACAGAATGTATTTTGCTGAACCAGATTACTCACATATGAATTTGGTTTTACATGCATAGAAGACTGAGTGCCAGATCCTGCTAAGGTTGCATATGTGAATTATCTTATTTATTTCATGCCTTACTGTGCAAGGAAAGCTGGATTTAGCCCACTGTGGTTTTAGTACACAAAGGAATACTTATTTCTCCATTTCCTACTTGTTTCATTTCAGTGTAAGAAACCACAACCAAAAAGGTGTTAATTTCCATGAGTGTGAAAGAGCAGAGAGCTTTTAGAGCTACGTCTTGCAAACAGTGTTTCTTTGATGATAGGAAGAAAAGAAAATTCTGCACTACCTGATTCTCCCAGCACATTTAGCAGTGCTTTCAGATTGGGTCTCCCCAGGTTGTAACTATGCTTCCCTGTGTTATGACCCACCCTTGAGGTGGGATAACTAAGATTCTTGGTAATCCCTTGGGACTGATTAGAGTGAAACTACACTGAACGACCAGTGTTTGTTTATATATATATATATGGCAGATTTATTTTAGAAGAATTTGGTTACAATGGAAAGGAGGTATGTAGCACTTTGGGGTATTATCTACAGAAATTTAGCTATTTAAAGTATTAAGAAAATATATAAGGAAAAGAAAGAGAAAGAAAGGATAAGAGTAGATAGTGGAGAGGAAAGATATCACCACACATGTATCCAGTGACAAGACATGATTGCTGCAATTTTGATGTCTGATGATTGAATTGAGGTCACAGACTTGATCCATTGGGGGTGGGGGAAAGCCCATGAAAGACAAAGTTCAGTGGGTTAATAAATGCACAGGTTCAAGTGGAAATACGCAGGTAACTCCCCTAGAGGGGGAGTTTAACACTGTCTTATGCAACTCTGTGGATCATGCACAGTCCTCTGCGGTGGAAGGGCCCAGAAATGAGTCTGGGGGCGCTTTGGGGGTCTTTGATGATTAATGACACATTTTAATGACATAACAGCTGCCTGTCATGCCAGCGCAGTGTAGCCAGCTGTGCCCCACCAGAAGGGCTGAACACCTTCAGACCTACGTGTGAGTGTCCCTATACCTCCCCCGGGAGGAAATTTCACGCCTGAGCCTTATCTGGACGGAGGACACTGGCATGATAAAAAGCATTGTCCCACTTCGAAGGATCTGGCTTTTCCTTTCTCTGGCTCAAAAACCAACTTGGTGGTAAACAAAAGTTAGTTTGTTGTCATCCTCTGGTGGAGGATGCACATCCCCTCTGCACCTGGGTTTTTCTGATGCAGATCAGAGGTTTTGCCACCACACACCCAAAAACTCTCCTCCTCCTCTTCAGTTTGGAGGTGCAAACCTGCCTCAGGAAAGCACCCTCTGCTTTAGCAAATGGCTGTTTGTTTGAGTCGTTAAGCTTTAACATTTCAGTCTCTCACACCTTGTTTTTCCTGTGCAAAGCAGAACTGTCCAATGGGTTAGAGCCGGGATGAGGCAGTGACACAGCTCCACTCCGTCAGTCAGGGTTCTGTCACATGCTGCTTACAACAGCTGCAGTTCTGCACGGTGGTACTAGGGGTTGTTAGCTATTGCACTGAGCTAGGTAAATAGGATGAATCATTGTGTTCCCGAAAAATGCTCTGGCACAAGATGTCTTGTCACGAAATGTTGTTAAATGGACACTCCGACAGTTTAAAGCTGTCTGCAAGGTTCACTGGCTCTGACTGATTTCAAAACATCACATCGATTTGCATTTACAAAGCAATTTGCAGAAGGCATTACTCAAAATAAACAGGAATGTGTCAAAGTCACTGATTTGTGTAATATTTTTTATATAGTATACCATTTAAAAATAAACATGCTTTTGGCTTATCTGTCTTCCAATAGCTCCAAAGTATTATAATTATTTTTGGATGGTTGGCCTTTAAACCAGGATAGGATATTTTAAACAACTGTTCTCTTTAAAAGGATCACATTATTTTCATGCCTTGGCATGATTTCTCATGTAGTGACAGAGCCAGGTATTTCCAGTGTAAAGGTCCAACTGATGATCTGACAGAATATTATCATGTCTTACTGGAGTCACACATGGCTTGCTGTTATAGCTCTGTATCAACAGGAATCCAAATCCTGGAAGTGATAGAAATACGTTTATTATTTACAAGACAGAAAGATTTCAGACGAAGTTATTTGCACCAAAAGCCAGACTCGGCTTGTTTTGATTTCTAAACTGTTTTGTTCACATTTTTGCATGGATTTTTTTTGTGTTATACACTGTAATCAAAAATATTTTTTTTGTTATGAATTTTTAACAGAAATAATGATAGATAACTGCTAATGTATTATTATAATTTATTTATGTAGGTTTTGAATTTGTCCTATTTGTTCCATCCGTATGGAATGCTACTACCTGGTGACCCTTCTGAAATTGCAGAACTCCAAAATCCTTTTGGCAATGAAAATGCATGATTAGAGGCATTCCTGCCATCGCATATACTTGTAGCTTTCTGAAATTTAGCTTGATTTAATCCTGGTATTCATTCATCTAGAAAAGCCTGGGTGTAACAACTATAGCCTACATGCATATTCTTTGGATTTTAATGACAAAGTTAATACGACTTTTCATGCTTCGTCCCTTTCTCTGAGCGTGGACAAATTCATAGTCATGCACAGTTATATTTTTGCATAACTTTAATATAATGAAGCTCTCTCATTCCAAGTGCATCTTGGAGTGAAATCCTTTCTCTTCTCGAGCACATAATAAAACTTCCACTGATTCCTGTAAGTTTCATAGACTTCACCCGTGTTTATTTTATTAGGCTTGAACTGTGCAATTCAGATCTGGTTCTGGATCTCAAACACTGCAAAATTTGAGAAAATCTAAATCCCAGATTTAACAATTGCCCATCTTGCATGAACCTGCACTCACTTAAAAGAAAAGACATTTTGGGACTGAATACAAACAATACTAATTTTTCATTAGTGTTTGCTTGGGAAGGGTTTTTTTATTTTATAGGGACTATCTAGCTAACTGCTGTACCTCTGTGGTTTAAAGTAAGAGTGTTTTAACACATCACCCAAACTCTAACATCCTGATACAAAAGATACTGTACCAGTTCCCTGACAGTTTCCCCACCATCCTATTAACTTCTCTACACATAATGAGGTATAAATCATAGTATGACTCATACAAGTTCCCCAGCCATTAAACACTGCTACAATGGTTGACGTGAGTTTTGTCCAGAATTGAACATTTAGTGCTGACCTGGTTCAAATAATGGAAAAATAATTTTGTGAAATGTATTGTTATTCTGAAGTTTCTTTGATTCTGAAGGCTTACAAGTAGGGATTTTTTTTTCCGCCCACATGTTTGTGACCTTTCAGAAGAGACTATTCAAATAGTTATTTTTTCCTGTTCCTGCTTTTTTGCTTTGAGTATAAAAAATGAACAAAGTTCAAGGTTTATTTTGGGTTGCCTTTTTTTTTTCCTGACTACTTTTCTTCTTTGCTATTCTACAACTATTCAAAATTGCTCCAATTCTGAAACAGTTATCAGATCTGCACTCACATATTTTTTCAAAGGTATGGAACTGCTGAAAAATTCCTGGCACAAAGAAGACTATCTAAAAATAAAGGAATAGAGGGAAGATGGTAGATAACAATTTCTTGTATGAGCAAAAAGAGGGAAAAAATGAGGCGAAAAGAAGAGAAATTCAAATCAAGTTTAGTTCTCAGAAAATTATGAGAAAATGGAAAAAAATATGAAGCAAATTTTTTATTAAAAAAAGATTTTGTAATGAAAAGTTTGATAGCCCTGTTCTTGGTTCTGCTGGTGATGACTCAGTCTCACTAGAGAGAGCTACAAGAACCCTAACCAAAGCTGTACATCAGCTAACTATCTTAGCTAATTTACATATACTAAAACAAATTGTAAGAGTTAATTTTGGGATAAGGTATTTTCCACTATAACAAAGCAAAATTTGACACCTACTGAAAGGTAAAACATACAGAAATGATTGTCCTGTTAGGAATCTGAAGACTTCTAACCACACCATCTCTCCAGGATTCCTTGTTGTTTGGAAGAGAGCCAGTGCTCGTCTACGCACATGTTATTCATCTTTGATCCCCACTTGGGAATAGAGAGGATCTGTTTCAATGTTTAATGATTGTACTGGGAATCAGGAAAACTAAAATCACTTTTGGGTACAAGTTGGCCTCTCTGTATATCGGATTCACTCATTGTAAGACAAGTTCAATAGCACTTACCTGTGGTTACACCCATTACTGTGCTAAAACAAATATGTAAAGTTCAAAACTACATTCTTAAATTTTTGCCTACATAATGTATATGTCATTAGTAATAACAATTTTCAAGGCATTATTGTTCAAATAATTTATGCCTTCTTATCAGATTGCATTAGAAGGATTAGGCAATGTAATAGTTACATTACTCATTCCTCACACTTCTATGTAGAACCTCTTTCCAGGTGTGCCTTGCTATAACTTTTGCCAGATACACCCGGAATGCAATGAGGAATTGCAGCTTCTCACTCCTGCTTCAGAACACTATCTTGGAGGTGAGGTGGAGATTGTTTATCATTCAGACAATGGTAGAGATGAATGATTTATGACAGTCACTCAGCAGCAGTGAAGTTAGTACAGAGTAACGTGCAGGTTGTCGTACCCACTGAGCAAACATATTAACTGTGTAGGATAATTGCATAATGCTCCAGTCACTGAATTACTTCACATTACAGTCATAACAGAAGCTGTCCCAGATATCTGTGTTTTAAAAATTGTGCTCAAATACCAGATTTAAGAGGGTTTATATTTTTATGCAAGGATAAGAGGAAGCAACAGATTAATGTATTGACTTAAAGTATTAATTTAGCAAGATACTCAGGCATGTGCACAGCATAAGTATAAATAGCTCTGGCAGAATCTTTGGAACTTAAGGATTATTGCAGAATTGCTCTTACTCCAGAAAAGCATGGATGCATCTTGCAGCAATGTCATCAGAACTCAGAAAGGAGGAGGGATGGAACAAATAGTATCAAAGTATAAGCCTGCTGTACCGGTACTCACTACTTGGGAGGAAGGATTATCAATTAATAAGTAACCAGTACTGCTTAGAAAACAGCAAGTAAGCTGTTTGAAAGCACATACAAATCCAAATAAGATGATTTATTGTCTCAGATGCCCTCCAGAATGTAATATGAGGTGTTAATTTGTTTTACAGTGATGATAACCTTGCAATACATACATGAATGCTATGTGACAGAATATTGATGTGTCATGCTGTTTCAGAGCCCATAAAAGAAAGAACAGAATTAGAAATTACTGTTGATGAAATTCCTCTATGCCCATCCTTCAAAATTAGGCTTCTCTGAATTTTCTTTAAATCAGAAAGTAAACTCTTTCCCCAGGTTTTGAAACAAGACTGTACAGGGATCATCTTGCTTCCCAAAAATTAGCTGCAAAATTCTCTCTTAATTATAGGCCGAACAAGAGCAAGTCCACAAATGGCTGTTCCTGAAGTGTCTAACCAAAGAGTTCAGCTATTTTTTCAGAGATGGGCTTGTGACACAGCATTCAGATTCTTTTCAGTTGCCCCCAGAAGCTGGCACTGCATGTGAAACTGCTATTGCAAAGCCACAATACCAGCAAAAAAGGGTATTTAAAGGGCTTTCAAAAAAAACAAGGAGAGGAGCAAAAGGTAAAATCAGATATCAGTCCTGGAGAAATAAAACTCACAATAATATCTGGATTCTACATCTGTCCAGCATATGTAATTTCTGGCAATGAGTAACTACTATTGGAGAAGTAAATAAAGAAGGATGACAAAAGAATCAAGCTCAACACCATGGCTGTAAAGATCAGACAGGGCCAAGTTAATAATGAAATGACATCGATGGCCAAAGACTGTTACAGCCTTTCTGACTCTTTCTGTTTTTTAGAAAAAGACTCAGTCCTGCACATGCTGTAGACAGGAAAATGGTGACATACCAATAGCAAATCATATTTTGGTCTATCAGAGCCAACATAGCACAGACATAGATATGTCAAAATAACACAGGTTATTTAATTCTGCGAAAGAAAAACATGCTCTATAAACCAAAAGGTGTATGGGAGCCAGACAGTGCCAAAAAAATGTTTGTATGTAGCATGGAAATGCAGTTCTTTGTCCTGGGTGGATCATAAACATTCAGTTTAAAAAGAAATGCAGTAGAGAAATGCTGTCCTCATGATTTATCTTTTTATAAAGTTCTTCTAAGGATCAACTCAAAGATATTCTCCAATATTATTTTGAGGCCCAGAAGGAGCACTATAAGGTACTACAGAACATTGCCATCATATTCTTCTAAAGACAGAAGGTAATTTTGGCCATTCAGTACAAAGTCTAGTGTTGGGCGAAGGAAGAATTGCTTCATACCAGTGAAACAGTGTCTGTTATTGTGCCCAGTCCTAACTGAGAGTGTAAAAAGAGTGCTCCAGTGTTTTCCAGGATACTTCCCAAGTGTCCCAAGTGAAGTCAAATGACTAGAGTGAGGATGTCTTTTTCTTCTTTATGGGAATAAACTGCAGAAAGTAGCTTCAGCATGCACTTTCTGCTCTATGTCACAAGACAAATGGCTTTATAATTCCAGGGGAACACAACTACCTTGGAAAGTGGCAGTCACACCAAGAGAGAGAACACCTGAAGCATCTATGTCTCAACTGATAGAAAGTTTTATGTGTTTAGGACAGACATCTTAAATGTCGGGGTTTCAGGTGGGAGAAAGCAGTAACATGACATTTTCCAAGCGATCTGTTCTGCTACCAAGTTGGCTGCCAAATCTCATAGAGCATATGGGTCTTCCCGAGCTTCTATGGCTTCGTGTAACCATGCATCATCATGGCTAGTTCTGACCCCAGTAGGAGATGATGCAATGTCTGGCTCTTTTGCAAATTATCGCCATTATTTTTGCCTCTCCACAAGACATGTTCTCATATGATAGTTAAAGGAGTCCAGCAGGTCAAAAGTCTGTACAATGACCTTATCTAAGCACCAGCGCTGGATATAGATGAGATTTTACAGGAGACAAGTCCCTGTTTTGATCAGCATCATCCATTAGATGTTGTATTTGATTAGCCATGAAGGAAGCCAGAAGGTAATGATGGTCATGTTTGAAATAAAAATAGATGTGATCTATTTTTGTAATCTATTATAATAGTAATCTTGCCAATATTGGACCTGCTCTGTTCCTCCTGCTTGGCTGCTGTGGATCTGCACCTGTGTGGGTACAGTCACTGCCTTGGTGTGAGACTTGGCTCCCAGCTCATCTTCTCTCATCTCACAGAGTAGGTCTGCAATGACAACCAGCCTCAGCTAACAGTCCAAATTACCAGGAAAGTCCATAGTGATGGGACAGCTTCAAGGTCAAGACAGAAAATCAAGCCTGTGGGTGAGGATCAGGGCCGCAATCAGGGAAGTACAAGGGTAGGCGCTGGTGAACCAGCGATGTAGCTCAGGCAGAGAGCAAGAGCCTGAGCCATCTTACAAGTACCAGGTGAAGGAGGGGAAGGCCCCCACTGCAGTTTCTCACAGCACTGGTTTAAGGCTGAACATCTCTGTTACCAAAATTGGCCCTGAGCCCAGGGTGCCAAACCCCCAGGAGAAAGGAGATATGGTCAGGTCCATGACAGTAAAACTGCTGAGAGTTTGAAAGTACCAGTTGTTGAAAAGAAAGATGAAAAAAAGAGGATGCTAACTTTCTTAAAAGAACCCATTTTTACTTACTTTCATATCATTGTAGACTGTCTTTCTAAATCTTGGGAATGACTTGGAGACATCTGTTCAAGACTGGAGAGAATGGGTTGTATTCTTCCCATTCAGCCTCACCCTAAAAAGCATTCTCATAGTAAAAGTTTATATTCCACTGCCAAATGTCTGACTGCTTTCCAACTCTACACATAAGCTGCTACCAACTTGCCATGATACTTATCAAAGAGGCAGAGTTCTCAAATACACTGAGTAATTAAGAGATTAATAGCAGTCTCTAAAATCTGAGGATGAAGTTCACTTACACTTGCAGCTGTTCTTGTCTACCAGGGTCTTCTCTGAGTCTCTACCTGTGTATGCTCTGTACCAGATTGCTAAAGATCAGCCAGTGAATTTGGGTGAAGCATCCAACAGTTTCATCTTCCCAAATGAGACACACAGTGCACAAAAAGGGTGCCAAATGATCATCTACACGCTTCAACTCTTTCTAGGATGTCTTAGAGAACATTCTTTGATGCCTAAATGACATAACAAGAAGTGACAGTAAAGTTATTAGTACTTATTCATCTCACCAAGCAGGGAACCCTGAAAAAAAATCAACCTTCAGATAGATTTGCTATCAAATTCCCTCAGCAGCCCTTTGGTTTTGAGATTTGTTTTTCCCTTTATGCACTGTTTTTTTCAGGACCAACAGATAGTGATCATAAAAAGTCTGACGTTGTCGTAAGCATATAACAGCTTTCAGAAATTCAGATTTATATTTTGACAAATGAAACATGTAGAATGTGTTTCTAGCCAACATTTAGTCCGCAGCGTCCTAGAAACCCTTTTTCTTTATCTCACTGTATACCTACCCATCAGCCTGTGCTTGCTGGGTCTTTCTGAGTCCCAACACCCCAGACCCCTGAGAGTACAGCCAGCATAGAACATGCTTGGGAATTTGCCACCTGCCCAACTGAGAAAGGCTCATTAAGTGCTTGGAAACTAAGAAGGCAGATGAAAGGATAACGTGAAATTTTTGGATTTTTTTTAAGTCTTTGATTTTAAACTAATCTGATGGAGTTTTTAAGAGATCTGGAAGAGAAAGAGATGTTAACTATGAATTTGGGGCTAAAAAGCAGGGAACAGTACTTTCTGTTCTAAACAAAATGAACACGAAAGCAAAGCAAAAACTGTTAAGCAGGCAGAAAATGCAGAATGAAGTTTGAAAATTATGCTTTAATTCCAACCCTTGTATTTAAGCATTTAAGTAGAGCTGTGCGTTATGTGTTTTAAAGTGATTTATCAAATAATAAGCCTCACAGTTTACTGAAACCTGGAATTGTTTATAGAATCTCACAAACAGCAGTTCTGTGGGCAACAGCTGTGCTCAGCTGTGAAAAAAAGCTCTTCAGTCAGAAAAAGTGACATTTTGAGAAATCTCTGCATTTTCCACCCCAAAGCCTGCAAAAGAAGGTGTTAAGTCAGGACAGTCTGATGGAAAAGAAAATTTATACGCTTTCCTTAAAAAAAATAAAAAAAAGGTTTCCCTTGAGAAATTGAGGAGTGGGGAAGGAAGAAGGTGTTAAATGTGTGGAAATGTTTATGAAACTGCATATTCATTTCACTCTCCCTGCTGGAATTTCTTTCAGTCTTCATTGCACAGAGCAGCAGGAGAAGAGGAGCAAGTCCGAGCTCAAAAGAAGAAGTCAATCAACTCATCATCTATGATCCTTCTGTAGTGAACAGAGAAAGGTGAAAGGTCTTCCAGAGACAGGCAGCAGAGGAGAAGCTCATTTTATGCCCTCTGGGAACCTCTCTTTCCTCGTCAACTGTAGACACCTAGGAAGTCCCAAGGCTACTAACTTTGGCATCTGAGATCCCTGAAGCAGGGAGATGTGATTACAGCCAAGAATGATTTATCCCTTGGAGACTGGGGAACATTAATGAGACTGGGTCTGTTTGTGGTGCCCCAGGTGGCCTCTTCCTTGCTGTGTTTCTAAGAACTGGTTTTTGTCCTCTGGAAGACAGCGTTAATTTTTTCCCATTTTTGAACTGATTGGTTCACACAGTCTGAATGGGTGCCAGAGGATGAACCCTGCTGTCTGGCACCAGTAACTGGCTCTAAGAAGAAGTCTCTCCCCATTTCCCTCATACACTGGAGAACAAGAAGGAGTTTTACCCCGCTGAACTAAGCTCTTATCCTAACTCTTATCTACAAGACCTCAAACACCAAGAAAGCAGGAGCTTAAGGTGTAATGTTATTCACATTGCAGCTGGAATATGGAAATCACTTTTCAGCTCATTCTCATTTCATTCTACCAAGGGCTTCTGACAACTTTGGGCTTTTCCATTGTCCATGTAGTCTTCTTACAGCTTTGTAGGGGAGAAAAAAATCACTTTTCATTTTGGAGAGTCTCTTTCCAATTTATTGTGGAAAAGGAGAAATGCTGGGAGAGGCTCAGCAGAACATTTGTAGCCTTTGTTGTTTCCTTAAAAAGCCTTGCAGCAAACTTACAGGGACACTGAGGAATCCAGTGCTTTCTCCCTGCTATCCCCTGAACAGTTGCCTAAGGTCACTGTGCAGGAGTTTTCCCTGCTGCAGTCCCTCTCTGGGAAACTCTCTCAAACCCTTAAAGGCTGTTTTAGCAGGTTGATCTCTAGCGTGCGTTCTGTGCTGTGCTGATCACCTTCCAAACGCTGAGGTACTGTAACAATGCCAGTCAGCTGTCAGGCTTCGGGGCTTACAATGATTAAGGCCAACAGTTCTTCATGGAATTCAACCACAGAAAGCTGCAAAAGAACAGGCACAGGTGCTAAAAATATCTCGTGTGTTCAATATTTTCATGGCATTTTTGTTGTTGTTGGGGAGAGATTGCACTGATATGCTGCATGCTCTGCCATCCTGGCAAACTAGACACTATAACCATGAGACTGAAGGTAAATCATTCCTGATTTTTATGTCTGCCCCCTTCTTAGTTTGAAAACTTGCTTCTTGGGAGTATTTTTCCTCCAGATAAAAGCTTCATCCGAAATTCAGACGTATTTGGGTTTGAATTCCAGACACTGACTTGGAAAATCTTGCATTGCACATGGAAAAAGTGATACCTGATTCTAATGGCTTGCTGTAGCTCTATCATGCTCTCATCTAGTGGCAATGCTTTCTTAGCATTCTGTGCTTAACAAAGTTCTCTTTAATGAGGTCCTGAAAATGATTTGCAAGCCCTGTGAGAAGTCTGAAGTTTGCTTTAGGCCGTTGCTATCAGAGCTGAATGCCAATGTGCTGCACTGTGAAAGCCTGCTTTTGTCTGTACATAGAGGCACGTGTCCGTGTGAGTATGAAGGCATCTCCTGCTATACTCCGTGGGTATTTCCAGGTGAGGCTGCTTTTAATCCAGGCTGCATTTTGTACAAATGTAACTTTACCACCTCCGTGCCCTTTATTGCTAATCTACCCCTCTCCTGCTTCTTGCCAGTTGTCCTCCAGTCTGGTTTTGATCAAGCTGGCATTCAGTCAGCCAACATCAGTGTGGACAAAAGACCTTGGATGCATTTGCAGAAAATCAGTTAGCAAACTTAGTTTCATTGCCCTGTGTGGCTTTCCTTTTTTCCTTACCCTAACCAGTTAAACAAAAAGAATTGTAAAATGTTCCTAGAAATTACTTAAATATATAAGGAATAGAGGTCATTTAAAATGGCATCTGGACAACAGGAGAAATCATTAAATGGATCCAAGCCTAAATTTTCGGTTACTGAGGCCTTTTCTTCTGCAGTGCAATTTTTGGCAAATCAAATTTCTGCTGACAAATGTAAATAAATATTGTCAGGATTTCACTCTTTGAATGCTGTTTTACAGGAGCAAGACAGGTTTTGCCAATCTCTCTCTCACATTGTTATGGAGATTTGAAACAACCTGTTCAGTGTGGAGTATTGTGCTTTTTGTTTCCAGTGACTATTTCAATAGATCAAAGGGAAAATCTCCCCACAGCACTTCGTTTGGTCCTGTTTAAAAGGAAAAATCTGTAAACTTTATTTGCAATTTGTCATCTCGATCAATCTCTTCTGACAGAAAAGAATAGCTGTTGGCTGAGGTGCCTAGTGCTGAGGCCAAATAAGATTAGGGAAGGCAGTATTAGCTTGCATATCCCAGAACAGTTCATGGTTTACGATAACCATTGAATAACCAGCGTCAAATCAGTGTTTTCCTGCTAGTAATTTACTAACGAGCTCCCACAAAACACCTGTTTCATCGAGGCTGTGGTAAGCCATGGGTATCAGCAGACAGCATTACTGATGAGAGGAACTAGACAAACCCATCTGTGCCTGAGTTTATACATCAGCTGAATGGAAGTAATAATGCCTTTCTTTTCTTTTACAAGTCTTTGGCAAATTTAAGTAGTAGATGTCCTTTTACGGTTAAATAGCAAGAACTGTACAGTCTTTCTATTATTGTGGCAAATCTGATAATTTTCTTGGCTTTAATGATGATTTTTCTTCCTGTCAGCAGTCATTTTGCTATAGATATTCTGAAAAGTTGTATGTGGTAAATCCACCGTATGTACTTTTAGCATCTATTTGAGTTTGATGCTATTTGGTTATGGAACCAAGTGCAACTTCAAACTGAACAAAAACATACATTTATTCTCACTTTGGAGAGAATGCTTGCTTTTTTGCTGTCCTATCTTCAGAATGTGAGATGATAGCTGTGGCTCACCTGTTTACAATGAAGTTCCTTCAAGGCTATATTTCTTATTTCTGGCTCTGTCTGATCTCTTCAATATGGCCTGAACATTTCTTTGAACTTCAGGTCTTCATTGCATTTCATTTCTAATCTGATGGTACTGAGTCATTGATTTCTTTTCATGGATTTGAACTATGTTCCAGTTCAAGCCATGATTTGAATTTCTTTCTCACACCTCCTAAATTTTGCTCACTTACAGATCAGCTCCTAGCCACGAGTTATTAATCTGGGCATGCAAATCCACTAAATGGGGCAATTATTCTTCTTTTCACCATCCTTATGTAGACCCTTATCTGATGTTTGCAGGCAGCAAAGAATGTCTGCAGCACATTTAGAAAACCTTACAAAAACTGCGCTTTGATCTTTCTTGCATAGCTGTTCATGTGCGATTCACTTTGCTCTTTAAATGTCTTCATAGGACCCTGCAGACAGCATAGCCATTGTTTCTTACCATTTCGATGTCCCTTCAGTCAGAAAATTTTGGATCCTGTATTTAAGTCAAGACCCCAAAAAAATCAAGATTTAAGTCTGGAAGGGAAGATAACAGCTCAGTTATTGCTGATGCAAGACTTTACTTGAGATATTTCATCACTGGCTATTGATCTTATCATCCTTTGCTTCTGTTATTATTGTGCTAAAGCACCCAGTAGGCAAGATGGGGATTACAGAGGGACCATGTACTTGTGCATTTATCAACAAGGAATAATTGAGGAATAGTTTATAACAAATTTATCTGATCAGCATAATATAATTTTATTTTTTGCTGCAGCACATTATATATCTGTTCGGTTCAGTATTTGTCAGCTCACCTCCTCTTCTCATCAGAAATGTAATTTAGTTCTTTGTAAAAATAATGAAAAAATGAAAGAACTCTGTGAGGTTGGAAGATGATCCCTTAGATCTCTTTGTGGGCATCAAATACCTGCAAGATTGCAAATCATATTTTCCAAGATAATCAGGTGCTTAAAGATTCAGAAGGACACTTTACAGAATTGTCAGATGCACATAGGCACTTGGCTCCCAAGATGCACAGAGTACAGAGATTCAAGCCTCCAGAATGTGGGGGCTATGGCATGTGATACAGTAGTATCCTCAAGCAGAACCTGTAGCTCAAGCTGGATGCTGGGATTCTTCACATATTTCACAGAGTTGGGAGCTTCAGGTGAAGAAAACAATGAAACTGATTAAAAGGCAGTCAGGCAGCAGCAAGCCTTAAGTGCTTCCTTTGATGGGTTGATCTTTTCTATTTTGGACTCTGTAATGAACTGCAGTCTCTTGAAGACTGGTGTGTGAGGCCACACTTCAGAGAAACAGGAGGAGAGTCGCTCTGTTTTTTCAGAGACAAGTTATTAATTCAGCAGGTGGGCACCTGTGATGTGTTATATCAGAAGCCTGAGCACAGACAGACTTTAACACATATACACCTACTGAGGATTTTTAGAATCTACATTTTAGACTTAAGTGTCTTAGGCAACCTTAATATGTCTAAGTCCTTTAATGACCTGAACCTAAGTGGTATTTTTTGAAGTTTCCTAAATCTTTGAAGTTCTTTATGGGTGATTATGTATACCTTGGGGTAACATGAGACTTTTGCAATTCTGGGTACAGTTGGGATGTACAAACAAATGTGGAGTTGAAGTAGGGGTGTGAACCAAAGGCCCTTCTGATCTGAGTAATTACATATGGAGTCTAGTTTTCATGAATACTAAATAATATGTTAGTATATATGACCTCAAATAATTAGTTTCCACAAATGTAAGTGCTGCTATATCACTTTTATGTTTCCAAAGAAACAAATGTAAAAGATTGACCCGTGCACCATTTAAAACTTTATAGGGTTATTTACATTAAAAATGTGCAGTATTTGTTGAACTGTAACTATAAATGTAGCTTTTAGAGTATCTGAGACCCTTGTCTAGTTATTTATTGTTCTAGGAAATGACTTTTATGAGAGCTGCACAGAAACTAGAGACTTTTGATTCTAAGTCTAGACTAAAGCTCAGCAAATAGTCCAGAGACAGTGACTTTCTGACTTATTGCCCAATCTGGAGGAACAGCTTTAGTGACAAAAGGGGTTACCTCAGATGAGAAAGTCAGTTGTCATCACTATGAGACTTTTTTCTTAGAGGCCATGCATGTACTGTAATGTCAAGTAAATTTCTCTGAGGGACTGCAGCCAGTTTTCCCAATTTGGTGACCACTGCTTGCAAAATCATTTGTAAACTCTTTACCAGAAATGTTGCTTCTATTCTACTTTTCAGACTTTCAGTACTCTGAAATCAACAGAGTCAAAAAGAGGCTACTGATCCACAAACAGACAGGAAACTGATTGTTTCTCCAGTCTTTGAAATAAACGGGGCAGGACACGGTGTTACAAAAAAGCAAACCAGAGCCCAGCATAGAAGACAGAGCCTGCAACTGGTGATATGACTCCCTTGTGCAAGACTACCGTGGTGGTACCCATCTGTGAAAGCAGGTAGTGTAAGAACAGCTCTATCAGGGCAGATCAGAAATCTTTCTTTTCTGGTACCCCATTCCTGGCATTAGCATCCAGGGGATGCCTGGAGAAAGGAGCACAAGGATGAGAAAACCATGTGATGCTCTTTGCCAGCAGACCTCCTCTGCCTCCACTGGTTTACAGCTGACTGCCTCTTCCTTTCTACTCTGTATCTTTCAAGGGATCTTCTGACACAAATTTCTTCACTTAACTTTTTTGAACTCATAGAGCCTTTGGCAACCAGGATTTGGCCTTTGAAGTCGGGGCTCTCCCAGGTTCTGTGCCTGCTGTGGAGCAGGAACTTGCTATCTGGTCAGAGCAGTACCTTTCAGTCCCGTTTGATTTCCAGGTCCTTACACATTTGCTGTATAGCAAAAACAATCCTACTGCTGATTGACTTACTGTTCTTAGTTGCAGCTTGTGGCTTTATTTCCAATAGTCTGTGAACTCCCAGTAGCCTGCTAATCCCTGGTTTTACTCTCTAATGTCCTTATGACCTCTCTTAAAAAAAAGCTGTTAGTCTACCATTCAATTTTCTCAGAGACCTGTTATTACACCACCAGACCTTTATACTGGAACTATTCATATTTCCAAAAGACATTCCAGCTATGTAATAATGTATTAATTACCATTAGCAGTATGTAAGAATATTAGTTAGACTTCTTCTGTCTTAAATTGAGTTTGATTTTTCAAAGTTAATTAAGAATACACGAATTATGCAATCTTCAAGTATGAAAAATTAAAAAGATAATTAGATTAGTTTAAGAAACCTGTATTTTATTTGTGATCTGTAACACCAAAAAATCGAGTTGTTCCTTAGTTTCTATATCCATAAATTTTATGTGGAAAGTATTTTGATATATGAATAAAAAGTCTTACATAAAGACTGAATACTGTTCTGCTACTTAGTTGGCGAAGGCACATTATATAAGTGTATCAAAATATAGAAATATAAAAATTTCTACAGCAGGTTGAATCATACCATGAAACTAATTTCTTGAGAAGGCCTCTACCAAATGCTTTAGACAGAAATAAATTTCAAATGCAGCAGGCAGAAAAGCCTGCTTAATGCTCCACTGAAGTACAGAGTACTAAAGAGTATTTTCATTCTGTCGGGTTATAATACCAAAACCATACTATTTCTTGAACACTCAGTAGTATCTTATGGCAGTTACTTAGAGAGGTTAATCAGGTGTCGTGAAGAAGATGTGGTTTTTGTCAAGGTTGCTTTCCCATTCAGTGCCTTCCTTTACCTTCTCACGATGACAAAGCAGAAAGCTGGGGGCCTCCGATGCATGGAGAGTGTTCATTATTTTCTAGCTGGTTTGTAAGAATTACCTACTGGAGCTCTTTTATCTACATACTTGTTTTGCAAAGAGAAGCCAAAACAAATATCCTGAATAGTAGTAATGTGTTTGGTTGTCTTCTGTAGCTGAAACCTTGTGTGAGTAAGATCTTAAGACTGCCCAGACAGGGGCTGGGGCAAAGGGACCTAAACTTCACATTGTTTACAGAACAGTGCTAAGAACTGCACCAGAAAGGGTTACTTTTTAATACTAAATAGTCTATATACTTTCCTGGTATTAGTGACTGTTTAATAATTGGTTATCCGAGACTTGGAAAGGGGAAAGTTATAACTCTTGAGTTGGCCAGTGATGAGGGCAACTGTGCCCTGGTAAGTAAAAGACCGTAAAATGGAATAAAAGAAAAAATGTACCAAACAAGTGACTCAAAATCACATCACTCATTGGAAAGCCTTCTTAATTTCAAGAGGCACATGCACAGGCCAGCTAAAATCTTCAGTGGAGGTCAATCAGCACATCCTTCCATTAACATGAATGACCTAATGATGATTTAATCTACCCAAGGATCTGGCCCTGAGCATTTAGCCGCAGGTTAGATCTGGTTTTGTCAGTTTTTTCAGCCTAATTTTCCTGCCTGGACACTTGGAATGACTCTCCTCTAAGCACACAGTGTTTTCTGTGTCATAATTTCAAACCAGCCAGCAAGTTCTGTATGGCACCAAAACTAGTGCTGGAATGAGGTGCAAGCCAGAGATCCCAGCTAAGACAAGCAAATGCTTCTGAACTCACGAGCTCATTGTCCAGAGTTTGTGCTAAAGAACAAGCCCAGAACACCTGCCAAAATTTATAAGACACTTGCACAGCTAGAAAGAAAAAAAAAAAGGAAAAGAACAAAAAAATCCCTAGACCAAAGAGTCTTAAAACTATTCTGAAAACATTAAATAAAATCACACCATCTCCAGGCTGGATTTTTCTTTTTTCCTCTAAAGCACCTGCTTAAAATGCACCAACCCTTCACAAATACCGTCTTCCATTATGATGTCTCTCATTTTTGGGGCCAAGGAGCTTGAAGAAAAGCATCAAATCAGGCAAGGACAGGCAACTCAGGACAGAGTTGTTTGCTTCCAAACTGAAAGCTCAAGGGCATTTAATGACTGTAAATTCTTTTCCTCTTACACACAGGCCTGGTGAGAACTTACGTGAGAACAAAACTCTTCTAATCTTGGACTACCTTTTCTCATCTCAAATATTGTCATTTCAAGCCTATTCAGCTCAAAGTAGCTAGAGGACTGCTGTAGCAGTACTTTCTTGGGCAAGCAGCAGGTGCTGCAGTATCAGGTTGAGGGTGCTGGTAGGGAAAGGCTGGGAGCAGCCTGGGTTGCGTCCTCCCTCCCTCCGTGTGCCGAGTGAGTGAGTTGCACAAGAACAACCTGGATAGAATGGGCTCACACGTTGTATTTTTTTGTCTTTACAGGTCCGGGAACTGTGCTGCTCTCACAGCTTTGTGGTCCTACAAGAGGAGGTGTTTGGGTGGGATGTGAGAGGCTACAGGCACTTTGATCGTTCACCACCAGCTTCTGACCTTCTGCTGGGTAGTTACGATACATCAGCCTTCCATTAGGAGGAAGTTCATTCAGTAACAAAGCAAGCCTTTCTCTACAGAGGATCCCAGGCACCGTGTCACTACAAATTGCAACATCCCATCTGGAATTTTCATAGATTTAAATGTGCTATTCCCTTTTGACTAATCTCTTCAGTTCAGTCCCTCCCAGCAGTGCTATTGCTGCATGGCAGGGAGAGGGGAGAAGCTCTGATTATTACCTGTAGGTGTGGGCACTCTTTTAGGAAGGAGAACTGAGCATGCCAACATAGTGTTTGGAAGATATACGTCATATTTTGTATGATATTGTGTTGTGTACCTTTTAAAGCTCTCCTGCAAATGAAGAACTATTTAATAAACTTTTTTTTCAAGTTCAATACATCCAGTTCATACTAATATAAGATATAGACTTTTTAATCTCTATCTATGGGCAACTTGGGAAAACAATACTCTTAGGAAGTGCTGTTTGCAAGGGAGGTGTTTACAGAAGCACAGGGCCTGGGGAACAGCTATAGTATTTTGGGTCCGGGTTTGGTGCCAGCTGAGTTGTGTTCACCTTGCTTTGGGCTTGTGCCCTCCACAGAGGGTCCGTACAAGGCTGAGAAGTGGGGAAATGATGCAGAAGGGAGCAGATGAGGAGTGAATGGAAGAAGGACGGAGAAAGAAGAAGAAGAAGCATATGTAGAAATAGTGTGACAGAAAGAAGAGGCCTACTGAGCAGAACTTTTGTAGCAAAGGAGAGAAGAATGGATAGAGATGAGAGATCAAAATGCTGCAGAGCACAGCAAATAGAGCATATGATGATAGTGTGGGCAGGTGGCATATAATCACATCCTACTGCAGGCATGGAAAAAAAACCACTTCTTATCCATCTCCACAAGACTGGAGTGCCTGCTGTGGCACCGTTTGCCCAGTCTGCATTTCCATATGCCACGTCTTCAGGTTGCCACAAGCCTGCTGCCTCTTTGTCCTGACTGAGCACCCTGACCACTTGTGTAATTACCATTTAGTGAATCCAGGCTCACAGGCAGGCCATCTTGAACTGAGTGGAAAGGACTTGAGCTGTGTAATGAGACCTACAGAGAATCAGGCATTTTGAAAAGTTACGAGAAAATGAAAGTAGCATCTACTCCCATTTATTTTCAGCTGTAGAAAAGTTCAGAGAATCTGCTCCTGACCCAGAGAAGACTAAATTTCGAAAACAGTTGTTTTGGACCAAGAATAGAACTTCCTGTGGAATAGGGCTTTCACAGCCTGTATTTACTATGTAGGAAGAAAAAGTTTTATTCTCTTGGTAACCTCCTTTTTCAGTTACTCAGCAATAAGATACTCTCATAACAAACATGCATGTTTGTATATGAGCCACTGCCACTCTGCCTTTGAAAAAGGTCCCAGGTAGATGAACTCCTTTTCTGGATTGTCTGAAAGACGACTCTTGGAGGGACCAGCTGGTGTGTTAGATCAGAGAGTATTGTGTGCTTTTTTTTCTTCTTCTTGGTCTGTCTCCTATCCTTGGCTTCTGATTAAGAATTATCCTCTCTCCGGCTTTCTCTGGAGATAACTCTTCATTCTCTAAGCTCTTGAGCCTGGCAAGCTTTATCTGCCACAATATCTTGCATGCTTACCACACGTATTTTCCCAGGCTCTCTTTGCTCTAGTCAAAATATTTGCAGGAAAGCTGACTAGATGTCACTTCTGTCTCCCTTTTACCTTACATGACCTAAATTAGTTATACTCTTCTTAGTAGTATAACGTGGTGAAGGCAATTTATTTGCCATTTCCTAGCATGTTTGCTTTTCATTAGTGAAACTAAGAGATACTAAAAGACCTCCAATTGGAGACATATAATTTTACCAGGGAAAAGACCAAGAATCCTTTAAATCACATATGTATGTGTAAGCCGTTGCATATGGATGTATTTAAGCTTTCAGAGGGCTAGACATTTTTTAACAGTTGATGTGTTACTATAGCAACAGCAGTACTTATTCTGGTTCCTTTTGATATTGAGACTTTAATAGCTAACAGCATTTTGGATTAGTTATTTGGGTTTTTTTCCCCTTCATTTTGCCTTGTTAATAGCAATGAAAATTAAATATTGAGACAGATTCTGTTCATGTTTAGAGAGGTGCAAGCTTGTTCTCAGCTGAAGAATTGCATAATGTGATCAGTAGCAAAACTTAGCCTGTCTAAAATATATTGGGAAAATCTCTGGAGAAGATGAGCCCTTACCTTGCAAGCTTTCTGAAATGAGCAGCATCAGAGAGCTAACAAGACAAAGTTCTTTTGCTTTTCCAGAAAATATGTTTATCTCAGTAAAAGTAAAGCTTGTACTGGCTCTCTCTTTTTTTGCAGAATGGAAAGCAGTTTATGAATATTTGATTGAAAATACTCTCTGGTATCATGATTAGATGTTATCATGTTCACTGCTTTGTGAACTCATGGATGTTCAGAAGTCTAACAACGCAAATTGGGAAACGCCAGATAATACTTGGCAGCACTTGGTGATTAACCCAGGGAGTAACCATTTGCCCCAGAAATGATGTTGATGAAAACAGTTTGGCCATGGTGGCTATAAGAAGCTGCCCTTCCATACTGCGAGGGCTTGGCATTCGCCTAGAACAAAGGACGGGCTACAGAGAAATGCTGTAACTTTACCCGTGTATATTTTCACTGTTTGTAGCACACAGATATATGCAGCTATATGACCTTTCTGCTTTACCAAACAAAAAAATCTCTAACAATAGCCTAGAAAAAGGCATCTGTAAACATATAAAAACAGTATCTGTGTATACAATGCAATATGATTTCAAGGCCTTTTATTGACAGTACAATAACTCTGTTCATGTTTCTGGCAGAGCTTTTAGAGTACATAACACAGTATAGGAAACAGGTGGGACAGTAATTTTATATTCCTAGTGGCATAATTTAATATCAGAAGAGGCCACTGAGAGTCTTCAAAGAAGTCTCAGAACAAGAAACATTTACTGAGATGATGTGTAGTGTCTACCGGATTTTGCATTAAAGCATGTTTTTAAAGACCACTGTAAAAGAGGAGAAAACACCACTTTTATTGGGAAATCTGTCTTTACAAAGGAAAAAGTCCATCATCATTGCATTATCTAAGCAGCAGCGAGGAAGCGTTCCAAGATCTCGGATAAGTTTACAGAATGGTAGGTAAAACATTTAGGCACGTAATTCACATTAACACCAATCTCTCTCAAGTGGTGCAGTCACCAACCAACTTATTAGAAAGTGATCTCCTCAATTCTGAAGTTATATTAAAAATTGTAAAACAAAAAATGGTAAATTATTAAACCAATGGGTGAGGAGCTGGATGCTAATTTCCTGTTTAAAAACAGCAGGAGTTTTATGTTTGGTACCCTGCTGTAGTAGCAGTGCCATTGTAATAATGATGGCTTAGGAATCTAAGTGATTTTTAGGGCAAAATAATGTGTTTCTAGGCTATGAAGCATTGCTTATAGCTTAGAAAACATAAGGACTTTCAGCCTTTCATGTGTGGCTGAGTGGGACAAAAGCTACTGCTTAAGTCAAGGGCATGTGATCTTTTTGGCAAACTGGCAGCCTTGTTTGCCTTCAAAAGACAGTGCTGCTGCTGTCTTTTCAGGCAGTGCACCTCCTTTTCACCAGATGGTTTGCTTTAGCCGCTGCTCATACCCCCATATCTATTCCTGCTCTGAAGGAGGCTGGGGTAAGGCCTTATTAAGGACTGGTGGTTTTATGAAAAAAATACACTGGATTTTTCACTTGGAAGAGAGTCTCCTTCATGTACGGTTGTACTGTGAGCAGCTACCCAAATGAAAGGTGTGGTGGGATTTGTTTTTTATTGCCCTTCATTTCCTTCTGATTCAAATATTTTCCATTTGCTTACTCAAAGCTCTAACCAAACCTCTAACCACCAACCATGAAATATAGCCTCCCAGTCAACACCCCCCATTTAAAGAGGAAATAGGTCTGTCACAAACCCAGTAACAGGAGAACTATTTCTGTGGTCAGTGCCAGCTAGCATCCTTTTCCCCTGACAAACAGGCATTTCGCTTGCTGTGTCACACAGCCTTGCCTCAAGCTGAGAGCTAAAACAGCCTCACAGTGGCCATCAAGATGGTACAGACACAGAACTGCACAAGCCCAGTGATGAAGATGACATTCAAGCATCTCTATCCATCATCAACAATAAAAATTCTGTGCCCTGTTACTCACCATCGATCGTTGGTATTTCTGCCACTGACAGGCAAAATTTGGTATATTCTAGATCAGCATACCAAGCCCGTGTCGCTTTCTCCAAATTAAGAGGCCCTTAAGGGAACTGGATAAATATTAAGATGTCTGTCAAACACCATCGGTGAGTATGATGTTGAGTCATCTCAGTAACTATCCTCAGTTTATTAAAATGAATTATTTAATTTATGTAAGTAACAGCCAAGATAGTCATCCCAAGTGCAGTAATTATAATAGATAACCACCAAAACCTATAAATATCTTTGGAAAAGATGCAATGTGCGCTTCAACCTCCCATGCCTCTACCCCCTCCTCTTCCTTTTTTGAAACCTGCTTTGTAAAAAAGATTATAATATGACATTAAAATAGTAATTTTCTTTTAAAAAAATTCAGTTTGAGATTCCACACTGGAATAACAAGTCATGGCGTATTTTCCATATTCAGGGTGCGGTTCCCGGCAAGCTAATGCCAAAACATGGGAGCTCATTTGCAAATGGAGCATAGTGCTGTGTTCATTAATGCCTTCTCTGGATGTTTCCACAAGACTTATCTTCTGCCAAGATATTGGCATAACACACTCACCCAACAACCTGTCCATTGCAGGTAAAAGTGGTTAATAAATGTATGGTTTAGATGATGTAAAACATCTATTCTAAATTACACTGAATAATCAGGAAAAAAAAAACTCAACAGAGCAATTAAAACTTTACAGCATAAAATTTTATTGCTTTTTCCAGTGTGAGGCAAATCAGCTAAGAAGTCAACAGAGTAGTAGTTTCTTGCTGTCAGAAAGGCATTCAAAGCATCTGTATAAAGTGATCTGCTCTGAGGAAGAGTAGCAAGACTGCGGGATGCTGAAGACCAGCTCTGCTACAGCATCACTGGGGCAAGAGCTGGGGACATGGGGACTGACCCGGCCCTGGGCAGGACAGGGGGAGCCTTCAGGAAAAGGAGCAGTAGAGCCTGCTATGCCCTCTGGACACAGACAGTCTGGTCCATATGAAGCTGCAGAGATTTTGGAATCCAGCCCGATACACAGTTCAGCAGCATATTTGGGGAATTTCAGATTTAGACTGAAAATAAAAAGAAAATAAAAAAAATGTCTGAGGCCAAGGTTCCTTTACAACATGACAGCCTTTCTTGCCAGACAGGATATTCTAATGATGTTTTTCTGCTGAACAATATGAAACATCAAACAAGTCGCTTTACAATAACATGGGTGGATCTAACTGTCTCCATATGCACATTTTTACAGCATCATTGTTCAATTAATACTTTATATGGTTAAAAAAAAGAGTAACAAAAATATTTCATCTGGAAGTATGATCAAAGATTTGTTTCTCTCTGCTGAATATTGTGAGAGTATATAATACAGGACATAAGTCAACTTCTTTTTCCAAAAATGTCTTTTGGTGTAATATTTTGAAAGTCTTACGGCTTTTATTGCACAGACTATATAAAATGCCTGGGGAGGAGAAATATATATATGTATGTATATGTATGTCTCAGATCATCCTGAAATGCCTCAAAGCGGGTGGGGGGGAATAGAAAGTAATTTTGCAGTATCGTTCTCAGCTTTAGCAATGAAATGAGCATGATGTAATATTGAATAGTTATAGGGTTACTGCAATAAAAAAATTATTTTAAGGTACAAACTCCTGGAATTCTTGACTTTCAGCTGGTAAAGTCATACCTTCTAGTAAAGAGTGGGAACATCTTATCATCACAGCAATAATAAGCCCGTATATTAGAAACATGAAATATTAAATTTCATTTATTTCTACTTCAGTGAAGCAATATAGATCAGAATTACGGCAGAAAAAACAACTCTCCATGTGTCATTTCTTATTCAATGCCACATTTCACATTTACTCAAGGTGAATGATAAAGGTTATGGCTACCTGTAATTCCCAGTGATAATACAGCAGAGACAGTATCAGCTCTGTGGTCTCCTTCCAAGCACAACAAAGAAATGTAGATTAAAGGCTCAGTAGTATCTTATGGCAGTGGGATTCCTGATTTCTGCATTCAGCGCTTGGCTCTATCACCAATGTGATGTGTTACAGGGAGCAAATACACTCCATACTTTTTAACTGTGAGCTGAAAAAATAGGGTAAATATTTCTCTGTACCATTACGGTGGGATATAAAAGAAAAAAAAAAAAACCACCCATGGAGCAAATGAAGAGCAGAGAAACAGACTGAAAAAGTGTAACTGAACTTCAACTAAACCCAAAGGTTATTCTCATCTTTAGATGGCTGCAAACACAGATAACCTGCAGCCTTCCTGTCAGCTGCAGTGCTGAAGCAGATCTCTTGGCATAGGGTAGGTCTGAAGGCCCTCTCCTATGCTGATGTAGGACAAAAGTTGTAGAGCCTGGAAGGTCAGAGCAGCACATTAGACCTGGCCTACCTCCAACCTGCAAATTCATCTCTTTCAGATGAGAAACAAGAATTGCTAAAGGTATGTCTACTCAGTGGATTCAGGGAATGCAGGCATCTCCTATATTTTGAATGTTTCCTCCAGGGAGGAACAAAACCATGCTTGAAATAAAGGAAAGACAACAGCTTTCCAGTTCCATTTTTTTTCCCCCTGGAAGTCCACAGAGAGAGCAATATGGTAGGCTCAAAAATGCTGAAAACAGCAACGCAAAATAAAGCTGACTGATCCAGAAGTTTTACTATGGTGAAAATGAGTGGGGCAGATTAATGCTAAAAGTTAAAAAACCCCAACAATCTAACAACTATAAATCTCACTTGCTTCCTTGTATTATGGTATAAGCACCTTTTAATATATATATGCATACTCTATATGAGTAATTTTTATCCCTCTGGGTGTCTGTCCCTAGGGAAAATTTATGTTTCTCGGAATTTTTGTTTTGTTCTCTGCGGTTTTATAATTTTCAGTTTCACACTTTTGGGGGTTTCATTTATTTTGTATAAGTCACAACTCTGAATTCCTTGTAACAAGAAGTGTTTTCTTGATATGTTATCAAAGTTGTAACAGGAAAAGTTTAATGTTTTAACCACAGGCAAGATGCCAGAATTTTGTGTGCTCTGGACAAAAAGTATGGGTCTAAACAGACACGATGAAACATTTATTTCCTCCTCCTAGCAAGAGTATGAATTCAGCTGCATATCATTTAAGGCAGTAAAGCTGAGGTACCCCAGAAAACACCCATTTCATGACAGATGCCATGTTCAGTACAGGAACTACACTGTGTGATTACAAAGTCTGTTTTACTGTGCTCTTTTGAATCCCAGTTTTAGGCTTTGCTAACACTCAAACAAGATCGAGGTGTCTAGAAAAGGTCACCTGAAAAAAAAGGTCACATGAAAAAAATCTCCCACATAATAACAATGCTCTTTCATTTCTCTCAGCCTAAAGCCAGCTTGAAGCTATATCAGGGAAAAAAAATTTGGATTTTTAAAAAAACTGAATAATACATTTAGTATGTTAAACATTTTCTAATTCAGCACTTCTCTTGAATACTTCAGTCGAAAATTTATCCTCCCCACCTGAATGTCCTTGGGATGGGCAACTTACAATATGTGAGATATGCACTGCTCAACACATTTCAAAATGAAGCCTATCTATCTCTTTCCTTGGCCCAAGCTTTCTGGCATCCAAATCTGTATTGCACCTGAGCTGACATTTTCCTCCTGCAGACATCTGTCTGCATCTCTGTTGCAATGAAGGTGGTTGTGTAAATCGTGTAAAGGAATATCATGTGTTTGATCTGCTCTTCAGATGTGCCTTCTCCTCCACACAAAGAACCGAGAGGCCATGGGGAGGAAACTGCCAGGAAAGGTGACACAACTACAATATACTGTTGGCATCACGTTAAAGCAGCCCCTTTGAAACCTACCCGGGGAAGGGAGGAATGGAGGTGAAAATGAAAGCCCTGCCACTGGCATCATGCAACCCTTTCTTCTCCTTCAGGAGAGCCAGGGCTTACATACTGAACTTTGAAAGTTTGAAGACTTTTAAAACTATTAAAACATCCCTAACTCAGCTAAGTATGGAGACTTGTTCTTTATGTCATGCTAGTCTTTTCATTTCCCAGAAGGAAGAGATATTGCAAGGGTGATTTAAGCTTTGCTATTTAAAAGACTTTTTCTAATCATGACTGAAAAAAATATCAAGTCTATGATAGAAACTGATGAATGTGACACCTGCTAAATGATGACTTTGGACATCTCTCTCTAATGGCAGAGCATACTTGAGCTTCTCATACATTCTGAATGAATGGAAATACACAGGGATTATCTGTCAGGTTTTGGTGGTGGCTGCTGCTGGTTTTCACCCCTTTTTCACACATATAAAGGAAGACTATAAGGTCTTTTAAAATACACTAAATAATGACAGAAGAAAACATATATTTTTCCAAAGAAAATATGATCTTAAAGAAGATTGGTTGTTTTACTCCTGCAAGAACGAAAATTTCAACAAAATAAAAGTAGGATTGTTTCCATTATGGCACATTTTTATTAAAGATAACACCATGAAATGGAGTGGTGGGGAGCATCTGGACCAAACATCTATATGGGGACAGAAGCGACCAGGGCCACTTGAGGAGCACGAGTCTTTACTGATGTCAATTTAACTGCTCATGAGACTCAACAGATACTTTTTCTCTCTTCATGTAATTCTTAACACATAAAAATTGGGACTTGCAGATGGAATTTTTTTAGCATTTTTAAAATGAGACTCTTTACCTGCCAAGAGTAGAATGGCCCATGAGTGCCCTTTACCAAATGCAGGAAAGGAAGTGGAGCAGCCGTATGGCCCAAAATTTGATCAAAGCAGCTCTGAAATGAATTGTCTTCTGGATGAACACTTCTTGCAAATACTTCCTTCATTATGCTTTGCTGTGCAACTGACTTTCCAAATGGGGCTTGTCATAGCAACAGCAATATGTGGCTATGAACTCCACATGTTGTCATTCTACCTCTGCTGTTAGTGGGATGGCAGAGGGGACAGTGCATACAAATGGCTGAGCCCTCAAGCTGGCTAATGTGCTTGAAAAAATTGCCTTCAGTAGAGTGAAAATATTTCTCTGCTGTGCAATCTTATTTAATACCAAGTTAAATATGATTCTCCAAGGCCAAGCTGAAAGTCAATAGGATCTTCTTTTTAGTCTAGTAGCCTACAAAGGTTGTTCCCAGTTCTGATCTACATTCCCTATTTAATTTAGACAGAAGTGAAATGAAAAGAAAAATGTAGTCCATCTCTGAAAATATTTTTGATGTTACATCCACTCAGAATTACAGCAAAGAAGGAAATATTTACTTCATAACATCTCATGCCATTTTTTTTCAAACCTCTTCAGCTGCAGCCTCTACTACAGAAGTGAAAACTTATTTATCTATATCACTCAAATACATTGACATCCCTTAATTCTCAATAATCTTTCACCAGGGTGGTAAAAACGGATTTAAACCACTGGAAAAAAACCGAAACATTTGTTGTGTAACTATTCCTATGAGAAATGAGAAAAAATGGAGTCGATGCTTTACATGTTATTCAGCCATAAGTATATAAAGAGAAATAGGGAAAATTCTGACTGTCATTTGGCATTAATAACCTTCTGCGGAAATGATCTTAATTCTTCCTCATGAGTTCATACTTTAGGCTGAAGGAGCTTACAAAACCCTCTTGATTGAAGCACTGTCTAGAAGTCAATCAAAATGAACTGTGATTTTTTGGTGCACATTTTGTAGTCTTTCTATTAATTGATTGTTTCTTCTGATGTCTAATTGCCTTAATTTCTTAAGGTAGCATTCAAAAGAACAAAGTTTTAAAACAACTGAATCTGAAGTTCTTTTGGCCTGGTCATCACATTGCTACACAGGGGCCGATTCAACACACGAATCTGGCACAGAGTCAATTAAGTGTTTACAGCACTTCCCCACTTTTGGAGGTCTGACACTCATACAGGGCCAGATGTACTTTTTTTTATTTTCTCCCTTATAAGACAAACTCTGCTCGTTTTTTTAACATATCCTAACAAAAACTACAACCGACATACAGATCATCTGTATATTAGGATATGAACCTGTTTAAAGAGATATTTACATGCAGAGCCAATACATGCCAGATTGTATGTGAAAGACTTCGAGTGAGTCTTCACCTCATCAAGTGCAGCATATGGCTGATTTACAGCACAAAACAGCAGGTCTCATTTGGTGAGGTACAGCTTTCCAGAGCTTCCACCATCCTGGTTTCTTGTGTGTTTTACTTCGATGTCATGGCCCAAGACAAAATAATTGGGGTTTCTTAGTCTAAGGAGAGTAGTCTTCAAATACTTAGAGGCATGCACTGTCTGCATTCCTACAGTAAATAAAAATATAACAGTGTCGGGTGGTCATTGCACAACTCCACATGTGAGGCTAACAAAGCTTCATGAAGACTTGTTTGGGAGGCTGCAACATCTCTGGGAGACATGACAACAGGCTGGATACAGTTCTGCCATGCTTCAGGAAAGACTGGTTCTGCTGTGGGGTAGAGAGCTAGACAGGATGGCTCTGGAGGTTTTTTCTTACTTTGTAAGACTTTGTCTCATGTTTCCATAAACTTAATCAGTTTTCTGTATGGCAACATAAAAATATCTGAGTTACTTCTGCTGTGTCCTGATTTACTTCATGCCACCTGGAACAGGGTACACACACAAAATATATTGAGATGAAACTTGACAAATTTGTTTTGCTCATCTGGTGTCTTATTTCTACAAAACACTGCTTCAGGTGCAATTTAAACTACACTTCCATCTTTTTTCTCCCCGTTTCAACTATCAGTTCCATGCAGCTACTGCTGCTCTCATATCTGTGATGAAAGCATCAACGAGGTGAGAGTTTGCCAAGTGCTCATGTCTCCTATACCAAAGTTTTCTAGAAAAGAGAGCTCTTGCCTGTCTTCAAAGTCAGGTTAAAGCACATAGGAGGTTTAAATAGGGGAGAGATCTTTTAAGACTATTCTTCAGCTTTTCCTTCATTTTAAGGAACTGGTGCGAATGACAGAACAATTGTGCCAAGGTGTTCTTGAGCATCCCTCACCCAATATTTTTTCCTCAGAGCTCTGAAGACATGATGATATGCAAGTGCTGTGCAACATTCCAGAAACTGCTGGCAGCATGCTGCAGTGTATTTATTTCCTTTGCATGGGCTTATTACCAATTTTGCACATAACTTGTGACCTGCTGTTTCCCTTCATGGCAAGCAACCAAAGGGAACGTAGGCCCTTAATAAGAAACAATCCATTTTGCAAATGGACCTTGGAGTAGCTTTAAGAGGCAGCAGGATTTCAAGTGCTAGTGCTGAGAGGATGCCCAAGAAACATGCCCACTACATAGTTTTGGGTGTTAAGTACTTAAAAAAAACCCAACAAAAAGAAGAGACATGTTGGCTGTTGTTAGGTATAAGCCATAATAAGGTTGTTTCTGCCATTTGTTGCTAGACAGAACCTAAAGCTATTCAGTGAGATTATCTGAATAACTTTGTCTTTAGAAAGCAGCTGTTCACCAGATGTTCTGCAACCCATACAGTAAAATTACAGGTAGTTATATTCCTTTCTTTTTAAGCCACAAAAAAGTATTGATAGGTTTGAAATCTGGCTTTAACTATCCTTTTAATATTGCCTTTTATAGAGAAATAGAAAAAANCGTTGTCTTTAGAAAGCAGCTGTTCACCAGATGTTCTGCAACCCATACAGTAAAATTACAGGTAGTTATATTCCTTTCTTTTTAAGCCACAAAAAAGTATTGATAGGTTTGAAATCTGGCTTTAACTATCCTTTTAATATTGCCTTTTATAGAGAAATAGAAAAAATAACATTTACAGCACAGTATCCATTAGCAGTCACATAAAACCATGTATGCATACTAATTACTTTAAATATGTTATGAAGATTCCTTTCATAATGTGCTGGCTACTGTGAATAGGGAACTGATTAACCCATGAAAACTCTCCTGTGATGCCAGAAATATCTGCCTGTGACATCCATTCTACAACTGTCAACATGGGAAGACCAAAGAATGTCATCTACCTAAACTAGTGTAAGGCCTTCAGCAGTGTCCCACATGACATCCTTAACTCCAAATAGGAGAGACATGGGTTCAAAGGGTGGGCTACTTGGTGGATAAAGAATTAGCTGAACAGACAAAGCTAGAGAGTTGTGGTCAATGGCTCTATGTCCAGGTTGAGGATGGTGATGAGTGTTGTCCCTCAGGGCTCTGTCTTGCCATCAGTGCTCTTCAGTATTTTCATCAACAGCTCAGACAGAGGGATTGAGTGCACCCTCAGCAAGGAAGCTGAGCGGGGCAGTTGGCACAACACAAGGATGGGATGCTATCCAAAGGGACCAGGACAAACATGAGAAGTGGGCCCACAGGAACCTTATGAGGTTCAACAAGTCCAAGGGCGAGGTGCTGTACCTGGGTCAGGGTAATCCCAGACACGAGCACAGACTGGGGGAAGACCTCTTTGACAGTCCTTCCCTGTGAAGAAGGACTTGGGGGTTCTTGTGGATGAAGAGCTGGACATGACCCGGCAATGTGCACTGGCAGCCCNTCATCTGGTGTCTTATTTCTACAAAACACTGCTTCAGGTGCAATTTAAACTACACTTCCATCTTTTTTCTCCCCGTTTCAACTATCAGTTCCATGCAGCTACTGCTGCTCTCATATCTGTGATGAAAGCATCAACGAGGTGAGAGTTTGCCAAGTGCTCATGTCTCCTATACCAAAGTTTTCTAGAAAAGAGAGCTCTTGCCTGTCTTCAAAGTCAGGTTAAAGCACATAGGAGGTTTAAATAGGGGAGAGATCTTTTAAGACTATTCTTCAGCTTTTCCTTCATTTTAAGGAACTGGTGCGAATGACAGAACAATTGTGCCAAGGTGTTCTTGAGCATCCCTCACCCAATATTTTTTCCTCAGAGCTCTGAAGACATGATGATATGCAAGTGCTGTGCAACATTCCAGAAACTGCTGGCAGCATGCTGCAGTGTATTTATTTCCTTTGCATGGGCTTATTACCAATTTTGCACATAACTTGTGACCTGCTGTTTCCCTTCATGGCAAGCAACCAAAGGGAACGTAGGCCCTTAATAAGAAACAATCCATTTTGCAAATGGACCTTGGAGTAGCTTTAAGAGGCAGCAGGATTTCAAGTGCTAGTGCTGAGAGGATGCCCAAGAAACATGCCCACTACATAGTTTTGGGTGTTAAGTACTTAAAAAAAACCCAACAAAAAGAAGAGACATGTTGGCTGTTGTTAGGTATAAGCCATAATAAGGTTGTTTCTGCCATTTGTTGCTAGACAGAACCTAAAGCTATTCAGTGAGATTATCTGAATAACTTTGTCTTTAGAAAGCAGCTGTTCACCAGATGTTCTGCAACCCATACAGTAAAATTACAGGTAGTTATATTCCTTTCTTTTTAAGCCACAAAAAAGTATTGATAGGTTTGAAATCTGGCTTTAACTATCCTTTTAATATTGCCTTTTATAGAGAAATAGAAAAATAACATTTACAGCACAGTATCCATTAGCAGTCACATAAAACCATGTATGCATACTAATTACTTTAAATATGTTATGAAGATTCCTTTCATAATGTGCTGGCTACTGTGAATAGGGAACTGATTAACCCATGAAAACTCTCCTGTGATGCCAGAAATATCTGCCTGTGACGTCCATTCTACAACTGTCAACATGGGAAGACCAAAGAATGTCATCTACCTAAACTAGTGTAAGGCCTTCAGCAGTGTCCCACATGACATCCTTAACTCCAAATAGGAGAGACATGGGTTCAAAGGGTGGGCTACTTGGTGGATAAAGAATTAGCTGAACAGACAAAGCTAGAGAGTTGTGGTCAATGGCTCTATGTCCAGGTTGAGGATGGTGATGAGTGTTGTCCCTCAGGGCTCTGTCTTGCAATCAGTGCTCTTCAGTATTTTCATCAACAGCTCAGACAGAGGGATTGAGTGCACCCTCAGCAAGGAAGCTGAGCGGGGCAGTTGGCACAACACAAGGATGGGATGCTATCCAAAGGGACCAGGACAAACATGAGAAGTGGGCCCACAGGAACCTTATGAGGTTCAACAAGTCCAAGGGCGAGGTGCTGTACCTGGGTCAGGGTAATCCCAGACACGAGCACAGACTGGGGGAAGACCTCTTTGACAGTCCTTCCCTGTGAAGAAGGACTTGGGGGTTCTTGTGGATGAAGAGCTGGACATGACCCGGCAATGTGCACTGGCAGCCCAGAGAGCCAAACGTGTCCTGGGCTGCATCCAAAGCAGCGTGGGCAGCAGGGAGAGGGAGGGGATTCTGCCCCTCTGCTCTGCTCTGGTGAGACCCCACCTGGAGTGCTGCATCCAGCTCTGGGGTCCCCAGCACAGGAGGGACATGGACCTGTTGGAGTGGGTGCAGAGGAGGGACACCAAGACAGTCAGAGGGCTGGAGCACCTCTCCTGTGGAGACAGGCTGAGAGAGCTGGGGTTGTTCAGCCTGGGGAAGAGAAGGCTTTGGGGAGACTTTATAGTGCCTTCCAGTACCTGAAGAGGGCATATAGAAAAGAAGGAGAGCGACTTCTTACACAGGCAGATAGTGACAGGATAAGGGAGGATGGTTTTAACCTGAAGAAATTCTTCACTGGGAGGTGGGGAAGACACTGGAGAAGTTTGCCCAGAGAAGTTGTGGATGCCCCATTCCTTGGAGTGTTCAAGGCCAGTCTGGATAGAGCTTTGAACAACCTGTTTTAGTGGGAGGTGTCTCTGCCCATGGCAGAGGATTGGAACTAGATTATTTATAAGGTCCCTTCCTACCCAAGTCTTTCAATGTTTCTATAACTTTATGATTCTCTTAATTCTGTAAAAAACAACTTTGATATATACATTTTTTACCAGTCAGTACAACATATTTTTGATCAAAATACTGAAGACATGCAAGTTACCTGGACACTGTTACGTGGGTTTGTTTAAAGTAAATTAATGTTTTATCAGTAACTACAAAAAATTCAGAGCAATGATGCATCATATAAAATTGAGAAGGGTTTTGTAGAAGATCAAAGTGTGACAGAAGTGGTCAAAGAGAGAGATAATTTTTCAGAAACAAAAACTATTCACCCGACTAAGCCAAGAATACTGAAGCTTGACAATTTATGTGCATCACGGTGTGTTAGGAAAACGTATTTGTTTGCTGCAATTCTATTTTCCTTCTTACTTTAATTTATCTTTCTTTAGATTTTTGTTGTAAGTCTGAAATTTCAAAGTACATCTGTAATAAAAAGAAAGACTCGTAGCATCTAAAAAGAGGTAGAAAATGTTGAACAGATGCTAGAAAATGAAATTGAGAAATCTGCAGAGGATAATTAAGTCAACTGGACAGAGGTAAATTCTATCAATGAATGAAGCTGTCAGCAGGCTAAAGAAGATACTTTTAAAAGGAAGATCCAAAGGGTGGCGATGAACTCAGAATGTTCAGGGTCACATTAGGGACATTCCTGCAACAATATTTAGAAACTATTCAGAGAAAGATACTATCCTTGCGGTGGGATGATGAACGACGAGGTGTACCAGTTCAGTAAGTCTTATAATAAGTTTCTACTATATCTACGTTTTAGAAGTGGGGATAAGGGGACTGACACCCGCCGTCAAAATCAGCCTGGCTGAAGTTTCTTGTTCACAAATTTACATGGCAACCATCAAAACCACACACCTGATGAAACACATCTTTGCCACCAAGATGAACTTGCAGGTGAACCTAAGGGGAAAACAACATTACACTGGGAAATCTTAGTGTAGGAATTCAAGAAGAGCTCAGAGAGCTTTGGTCCATGCAGACTTTAAAAAGCTTTTGCTTCAAGGAATTCTTGGCTACCTACCTGGCACACCCTGGCATAGGTTGAAAGGAGTGACTACAGAGCCTGTTTCTCCATTCTGCAGGTGTGTAGATGGCAATCCTTAAGCACCATAGTCAGATTCTCTTTGTGTGTGTGTGTAGTGCTGTATTTTGCCCCTCCCCTGTGTTTACCTTCTCAGGTGGGTCTCCCCTTCCCCACCCCTAGCCCTAACCACTCCCTCGGGTTTCTCCCATTGATTCTGTTACCCCAGCTCCGCCCATGTACCACCCCTATGCCCTGAGACCATTGGTCCATGTGCTCTCCCTGCCCGCTTCGCCCCTGATAAAGGACCCTGCATGCCATGTACCTTGCTTTCTCTCACATTCTGCCCTGCCTTGGGGCACCAGCCTCAGCCTGGGGGAACCATGCCATGTGCTGGCTCTCTACCTTTGGGAGCGAGCACATGTGCTGGGCCTAGGCTTCTGGGAGCCACCATGGAATAAAAGATCTTCTGCAGCCACCACGCAGAGAGCCTTCTCGCCTCCTTTACCATCACTGTGTTGCGGGGCTTCAGCTTTCCGGAGCATGCAAGGGGCAGCCTGGAAGGGCACGGGAAGCGGAACAGCCGCTCTCCCCGAGCAAGCCTCACTGCGCTCTCCGAGAAGGCTGTGGCATGCCGTACCACCGCTGGGAACCTACACACTACAGCATGTGTGTGTGTGTGTGATCACGTTTTCCTAGATCTCTGCAAGACCCAGGCATTGAGTAAAAGTGAAAATGTCATATTCTGGAAAGGTATTTGACAAATGTGTTTGATGATATGAGGCACTCATTTCTACCTTATCATGAGGGAAAACTATAGCAAGGCCCCTTTGCATGCAAGAAGGCTTTAGAATAAATACGAAAATAAGGAAAGACAAAAATTTGGCTTCAGGTGGAGGCCTTGTAGAAGAATTAGAGGACAGCACATGGTATCAGCTATGCCGAAACATGGGTTTATGGTTTTCCTTGGGACATCCTAAAAATGCAGCAGTCTAACCCTCATCTTAATAACAGGCACAGTGTAATGTGTGTCTTACAGAATGTCTCTAAGGTTGGATTTGGTCATGGCAGAAATGGGAAAGAATTCTGGCAGTAAAAATCCTATAATATTTATCTCACTGGAACGGTACTGCAGGATGATAACACTGATGTGTGTGTGTGTACATTTGTGTCTACACACATACTTGAGCACCTGCTCTAAACAAAAGTCTGTTTTCTATCAGAGTTCTGGAGCTGTCTGATTAACAGACCACCTGGTTACACTCTCCTTCCATGCAGCTGTAGAGAGTGATAAGGTTTTCCCTAAGCCTCCTCTTCTCCAGGCTAAACAACCCCAGCTCGCTCAGCGGCTCCTCATACGGCTTGTGTTCTAGACCCCTCACCAGCCTTGTTGCCCTTCTCTGGGCACATTCCAGCATCTCAAAATCCTTCCTAAATTGGGGGGCCCAGAACTGGACACAGCACCCGCGGTGCGGCTTCACCAGTGCCAAGTACAGGGGAAGAATCACTTTCCTAGTCCTGCTGGCCACACTACTCCTGACACAGGCCAGGATGCCGTTGGCCTTCTTGGCCACCAGAGCACACTGCTGGCTCATGTTCAGTCTGCCATCAATCAGTACCCTCAGGTCCCTTTCTGCTGGGAAGCTTTCTAGCCACTCTGTCCCCAGCCTGTAGAGCTGCAGTGGGTTGTTGTGACCAAAGCGTAGAACCTGGCACTTGGTCTTGCTGAACCTCATATGATTGGATTTATATTTATTCATATCAGTCAAGCCTGTCCAGGTCCCTCTGCAGAGCTCTCCTACCCTCCAGCAGATCAACACTCCCCCCTACTTGGTGTCATCTGCAAATTTCCAAATGGTAGATTTGATCCCTTCATCCAGATCATCAATAAAGATATTAGACAGCACTGGGCCCAACACATATCCCTGGAGGACGCCAATAGGAACCAGCCACACGCTGGAGGCAGCACCATTCCCCACCACTCTCTGGGCCCGGCCATCCAGCCAGTTCCTAACCCAGCAAAGGTCCCACTTGTCCAAGCCGTGGGCTGCCAGCTTTTCCGGGAGAGTGCTGTGGAAGATGGTGTTGAAGGCTTTGCTGAAGTCCAGGTAGACACAACCACAGCCTTTCCTTCATCTACCTTGTGGGTCACCTGGTCATAAAAGGAGATCAGATTGGTCAGGCAGGACCTGCCTTTCCTTAATCCGTGCCAGCTGGGTCTACAGGAATGAGCGCACTGTATTGCAGGGAAGATTGCAGATGTGAAAATTCGGGTAAGTGCAGAATATGAGCATGGTGTAGATCAGGGATCAGTAGCTGGGCTTTCTCCTGACAACTGGGCAAAAGAAGCATCCAGATTTTGACCCTGATCAAAGAAGCAGATGCAGCCTGTAGTTTTACTTTCAGGACCCCTCAGATATCCTCAGGAGCATGATAATGCCTCCCCCACAGCTTGTAATGAGGTAAACACCAAACATGCACACACGTGTAGGGGAGATTATCAGGGTCAAGCATTAATGTAAGGAGCATTAATGCAACATAAGCCCAAAATGTCATTATACCATATATGACTGACAGCAAAAGTGTATTTAAATACTTGTGTTACTTGGGTAACTTTTGGTGGTAACTAGAGCAACCTGACAGAGGAATTATCTTACAAAAAGAAGAACCAGTTAAAATATTTGAACTTCCAAATTTTTATCTTATATGTAGAAATAGATTGTCTTTTATGTGGAGTTTAGCAGGAGGTTGAGGTGACAGCTTCCAGGCTGCACAGCTAAAACTGAATTGCAACAACAGAGCTTTTTCCAAACTCAAACTTGTTATGCCACTGAATGTTGATGCAAACATATACAAGAGACACTGGCAGCTCAGAAACACATGGTCCTCGGGGGTTAAGTTCCCTAATACTTGATAAACATGAGTTTGCAAGTGGTGTATGTGAACAATTTTAAGTTTGCGTATCTACGCAATCATGAAAGAGAGGTGAAAAATTTCCCAGGAAATACCTTCTTCAGTGACAGGAGAGGGAGTGGATCCACAAATCACCACATGGGAGTCACATCATAGCTCTGCTGTTCCAGAAACTCATTCAATTTGCTGGTGCACTCCAGATAACATCCCCAGCAAATTCATTACATGAAAGACTTGTTAAAGGTGGGGATAAAACAATTTTATAAACCTAAAGACTTTGCTTATAGGTCACAGCAAATTAGAGACCTGCATAATGCTCCCTTAGCTATGACAGAATAAAAAGAAGTCCCACAAATTGTTTTAAAACCAGCAACAAGTGCATGTACACTCATTTTAAACATTTCATGCCATGTTTATGTTGACCTTGCCATCTGCTTTGTTCTACATATGGGGTCTTGTGGGTCTTGAAACCAGCATGATTTCCCTTTCCAATAGCCAGCACCTCTCTGGAAAGAGGGACTCCTTTTGTTTTTTTCAGTTCTTGGGCTGCTGCCCTTCTAGACAAAACCAGTCCAATAGTCTCAGCAGGAAATCACAGCTAGTGCTGTCGGAGCCAGTTGGTCTCCTATTATCCTATTCCTGTGGAATGGCTTATCTTGAGTCATTGTTTCCTTACAGCCTCTTTTTAGACTTAATCAATGTACTCATACAGTGACTACTCTGTAATAAGGTCATCAGTGTTTTTATACGTTTTTATGGCCCACTCAACATCCTTCACAATAGTTAACTTGAGAGATTTCTGTCATTGTAGAGATGGGCCTTAGGCCCATAGATTCTTGGCTGCACTAAAAAATATCTTTTAGAAAGACACCCAAAGCTTAAATAATTTCTGGAAAATATGATCAAATACTTCATAAAAACAAATGTGTAATGTGTAATGAGGCAAAGAAATATAACCAGAAGAAGATGAAAGGCTGGGCAACCTTTCTTCTTCAAGAGATGGGAATGTGATATTTGAGACAATAAATAATATTAGAAAACAATTTCAACAACAAAGTAATAAAAAGGATCGGGAAGAATATCCTGCAGATCATCTTCACTGAATCTGGTTTCAACATCAACTCTTCAGTGCACTAATATTACTCACTCCTGTCCTAAAACTGCCCCTTCCAGATAAGACGCATTTCTGTGTAGCCCCATTAATCCTCCACATCCCCTCTCTGCTGATTAAGTGGCTTAAAGAAGTTTATTTAGTCTCTTTAGTTTTCAAGATGAAAGGCTATTTCCTCAAATACTCAAGGCTTGTAGATACAGAAGGTTCAAGCTTCATTCCATACACTAGACTGGAATATCCTTTGCCAAGGACTCGGAATACAATCATCAGAGCACAGTGCACTGGGAAGTGCTAAAATGAGAAGAGACAGGATGACAATGCCTATAGTGACACTCTTTGGTTCAGGTCACAGTGGTGTTGTTCCTGCAATACAGGTCTCCAAGACAACAGAAGTAAAAAGAGAGGGAGGAAGGCAAAACACAGCAACCTTCTGCTTCACTTGCCACCTTCATCCAGAGTCAAGGAATGAATGAGAATCCACCCTCAGGCATGGCTAAATGTACCAAGTGGCAGAGCTAGTCAATATTTCAGTAAAATTAAGGCAATATTCATGCATCAGCCAAAGATCTCAAAGGTCTGTCATAGACTGGAAATACTCTTTATTCAGACTTATGGAGCATCTATCTCCTGAGATGCCTAACCTATCTAAAATTGCCAGATCTCCACATTATGAGAAGAAAGCTACTAAAAGGCTTTTTCATCCCTTTTGGTAATTTACAATTAAAGCGATTATCAATAGGAATACTAATGAGAACTTGTACTGAAGTTACTATTAAGAACAAGTGATAAAAATAAAAGCATTTTGGCTTAAATGTGAAAAATTCGAAGTTAAACTCCAGGATTTGCATCAGGTAGGTGTAGAGCTCCAGCATGAGGCCTTTATCTTGTCTGGAGGTCCCAGGGCAGAGGTATGAGGATGAGAATGAGAATTGCATTCCCTAATTCATGTGAATTTCTGCATGGGCAAACCTGGGCCACACCCAGCAGGTTGGGTCCAATAAGGAGCTCTCTCATTCAGTGTACAGAAGCAAAAGTTTTACCTTGGTGATGAGCTCTGCAGTGGCATTTTCAAGCGAAGGCAAGAGCATCAAGGTTTCACTGGCTGCATCAGCATGTGCAGCTCCAACACACACAGAAATAGAAACTTGCTTTTAGCATGATTTTAACCATGCCTTCTTCTGTCAGCAAGTAAGGACCATTAAAGACAATCCTAATGTTCTGTGAGGACACGCTGATACTCTATGCATCTTTTAAGCTTTTATTTCTGTAATTCACCTCCTCCCCAAGTCAATAAGGTAACAAAATATATGAATATAACCGGCAGGATTGCAAATTGACTGGACTTAAAAAAGGGTATTTACAGTGTTCATGATACACAGTACGTATGTGGAGCCATATTCAGAAAAAGTGCACTGTGATTACTGACATTTTTACAATTTAAATTTTGCCCAATAAATCTCATAGAGGACAAGTATGGGAATTTATTCAAGAGCACTGCCATGTTCATTATTTACAACTCTGATTTTTTTGAATGTTCACTGTAACTGAATCCCTGTTTGCCTCTGTAACTCTCTAACACTTTCTAATTTTTGTTTCTAACTTTTGAAGGTTTTAATGGCAGATAAGAATATTTGAAATCACTTTGAACACTACAAGCTTATATATGCAGGGAGAACACTCCATGTAAGAGTATTTTTGGTATTTAAGTCCAAAAAGTGTGGAAGAGAAATAAAGGTAAATGGAAAATTTAGAGAAAAAACTGTGAATGAAAACTTAAAGAGTTCTGTGAGAGCTGCTGATTAGATAATTGAGTTTCTTGGTTATCCAATGAGGAAACAGGATAACTAAGATAAAAGCTCATAATTTTTTTAGTGGCAAAATGAAATCTGTAAGGTGACAGATGTCAAATGAAAAATAAGATGATGGTAGAAACAAATGATGACTGGCAGAGCAATGACTGTTAAGAAGAAATTTGAATATACTAGTCATTAACTCTTGTAATAGGGAGGCTGTTAATGTAGGAATGGCGATGGAGAAATGACAGAACTATGACATTAATATCTCTGTTCTGCATTTGAAAAGAAACAGAACAAGATAGCCATAAGAGAAAAGTAAGCTTGTAACCACTTTGCTAAGCAGTATTCACTAAGAGAGAAATCAGAAAAAAAACATTAGTCCTGAATATCTTGAATGCTAAAGTTCTGAATATTTTGCTAGTGGATCTTTATTGGGTTTGGTTCTTTGTTTTGTTTTTTGTTTCCTTTTTCCATTTCTTCTGCATTGTACGAACATCTGGGCAAAAAATCATTGGCACATTGTACTGAGATGCAACTGGATTATAAACAAACACTAAACCCCTTGTTTACACACATAGTGAAACTGTGGAAGTTGCAACTGCTCCACCTGACAGGTCAGCACGAATCAGTCCATTATAATGTAAAAGACACACATTTTAGATGGCAGTGATATTTTGTAGCCTCATACACCAACTTTAAAACTTCAGAGCTGACACAGAGAGAATACTACCGTAATTTAAAAAAAAATCTCTCCAAGAACTCGTGGTCTATGTCAACGCCAATTACCCTCTGGGCATAACTATATGCACAAGGTTTATCACAGCCAGAAACTTCAGCCAAAAGCTCTTTCCAAAACTGTGGATAATGCAATTTCTGCCAAGTGTAAGTAAAGACTTTGAAAATACAAACTGCTACAAGGCAGTTATCCTGCAACCACAGTCCTCTCAGTTAAGAGGCCTGAATTGGTTGGTTGCAACATTTAAAATGTTGACAGGGATGCTCTGAAGGCTCATGTATTTTTCAAGAAGTTATTTGCTATCATGTGCTACAAAGTTAAAGCATCTCAGAAAAAGTATCTGTAGTTGAAAATCCATTTAAGAATAACACAGGCTTTACTGACAGCCAGAAATGTTCTGACACTGGTGCACTCAAAGTTGCATTCACATTTTATAAAGGGAACAAGGAAAGATCGCCTCTTTTCCTTGTGGCTGTGGCAAAGTGCCATTTTATCCTGTAGCTGTACTGAATGCAAGCATCCTTTGGTCTGATTCAACATCAAACTCTTGGTAACCAACCCTGACTAAGTATTATAGAAACAAGTCTGTATCTAACTGGTTCTACAGCCTACTCTGAAATGCATTTACAGCTCCAAGTTGAAAAGATGTCTAATGTTCAAAGTAGAAGGAAGAAAGTCTCTTCTCCCTCAGTTCGTGCAGGGAGGTCAAATTTCAACTTACACCTGTCGCTCATAGAAGTAAGACAGTATTACTATATCAGAGTAAAGAAGTACCAATTGAAATTCAAATTCTGTTTTCTGTTTATTTGCCTATTGCTCATCACAGAGATGAGTAGATATAATTGCCTACAAAATTTAATCCATCACCTATTCAAAAATTATACATCCATTTACATAGTCCAAAAGCACCATGTCTGAGCAATGTGTTTTCAACCCCATTTTACTGAGAGAGTTTTTGAACTCTTACCATTAAGAGTATTGATATTAGCAGTAGCACCTTATAATCTTTTTGAAGTAAAAGTATTTCCTATCATTTTCCATATTGTCTTGATTTTTTCTACTGGATTTCAACAGCCTCACTCTAGTAGACAGACTTATAAAATTGACCTTTATTATTCCAGCTTCAATTTTCTAGGTCTCAAATTCCCAGTGAAGATATTACAATAAGGAAACCGTAGATAATAACTAATTGTTCCTTTACATGAGCAGATTCTATTCCTTATATCAAGATTGGCTTGGCTTTCCAATCTATCACCTCCATAACTTGAAAAAAGTTAATTTTCTTTCCTTTTTTTTTTTTTCCCCAGGAGGTACACCAAGACTAATTACGTTAACAAACAATGCTGGTTTTATTTTTCTCATCAAGAAATTCCAACTCCATTCTAGTTACTTTGATTTTCTAGAGTGGATTCTATAATGTGTCATCGTGTGTGTGTTGTCATGTCCTGTCCACCACTCCAAACTTTATCTTCTTCCCTTTAACATTCTAAGTTTTCTTATAACTTTCACACTGAACTTCTCCTTTTCAAAGTCTCCACATTTCTCTGTGTCAGTAATCCTAGAATAAAGTCAGAAATTTTTTGGCATGAACTAGAGGAGAGCATGAGCTTATCTGTCTCCCTCGCTTGCTAGCAGTAGCTTCTCTATTAGATATGAAGATGACATTAGAAAATGAGTATTTTGCCCTGTGATTACTTGTTTCTGGACCCAGGAAGGAAATACAGAAAAGGAGCACAGTGATATTAGCTGGCAAATGGGGTCTTGTCAGAGCTGTGCTCTGAGGAGCCTCTTCTTACTCCTGGGTCAGCACTCTGGTGTCAGGGACCACCCAAGGAAATTTATAGATCATGTGCAATGAATTCCTGGAACCTAGTGCCAAAAAAATATAAAAAATTGACAGAAACAGTAACATACAACAATGAGTAACTGGAACCTTTAAGCTGATGAAAGAGAAAGCCAACCACTTCCTGCCTGGAGTTAGAAACATTTCTCAAGGACTTTTCTTCTCTTTGTATTCTGACTTTGCAAGAAAACTACCCCTAAGTACTGCAGAGATGGCTATGTTGTCAGAAACAGTATACCTTCAGTAAAGATTTTTTTAGAGCTTCCTGCAAACTGTGGTCCTTATATGCAGAAAACATATATATATTCTACAAGCAAGCCAGCTTTCTCTCCACAATTACACCCTTTTCACTGCCAAGGAGAAAATTAAGCTGCTAACAGTCTGACTGGGGAGACCACAGAGCTTTTTGACTCCCATCTTCCTATTTCCTCTGATCAGATTTGGCAGCTGGGGATGAATTGCATTAAACTTTGCCTGTGTCTGCTGACCCAGATGGTTTTCTAAGAGAGAATAACTTCATCAGGGTGTACAAAGAGTGACTGACATAAGCAACAACCCCAGGTCTGACCGAAGGTTCTGTCAGTGATATTTGTGGGACCCCTGGCTACAGGGGGAGTGATCAACAGCTCAATTCATTGAGCATTCAGAACCACCAACATAATCCCACTCTAACTTCTGCTTGCTTAGGGGAGCTAAATTTGCCACATTTGCTAAATTCTTCTAGATGTTGACTGAAATACTGAAATACCAAGGTCTGGCCCAATGAAAAGCACACTGCAGCCATCTCCACAAATATTCAGCCCCCACCTGAGATGAGAGGGCTCTCTGTGCCCTCTTGCTGAGGCCAGAAGACTCTTTGGCATCTTTTCTGCAGCCTCCAGTTTGTTCTCACCAATTCCAGTAGCACTGTATCCTTTTTTAGCCATCCTAAGGGTACCAAGTATTACCTGAAGGAGCCCTAAGGCTACTTGATGTAAGGAAAAGGGAAGAGCATCTGCTACAGAGGAGAATTGCTGGCTATTTCTATGTCCACTGCTGCTCCAATATAGATAATGACAACAGGAGTCACAGGCCATAAAGCTGGTGATGCTCACCCCAGCAACAGTCCAGCCTCGCAGAGGCTGAGGAATACAAACTCCTTCTGACACAGGCAGAGGTGCAACACCAGCAGAACCATGGATTATCCCATATACTCCAGTCAGGATTTCACTATAGCCCAACAAGAGGTGATGTCCTCACTGCCACACACAAAATTTGTGATTGTCTGAAGGCAGCAAGGCCAAGAATAGCTCCTTTTCATGACCCATGCCTCATTTATGTTGCACTTACATTTTTGCTCACTTCAAAAAAGAAGTCTTGGAAATTTATCAAACTCTTAAAACAGACTGGATAGTCTTCTTAAGGCAAATCCACTGAACAGCCAGTGTGATGTCCCCTTTCTTATCTTCTCTCTTTGTACATACTGTCCTTCCCTCCTTATAGTGACACAGGATATAATCAATCCCCTTCTTCTTTTCACGTAGTTTAAAACACAACTTCTCTAAAAGTAAGCCTTTCTAGCTTGCACACTCAGCTAAATGTTCCCTTCCCAGCCTTCAAACTCACTGCTGCATTTGGGCTTCATTTAGTCCAGTGCTTGAAGTGTTGCTGCTAAAATGATCTCTGCACTTTTCTCTGCTGGGTTTGCCTGTATATCAAAATAAGCATCTTGTCTTTGTCATTAAGGCTTTCCTTTGTTTATTTTTACCCTATATTGCTGATTTGGGTGTGGATGTTATTTTCCTTTCTGTTACCCAAATTACCTTCTCTCTCAGTGTCCTTTCTGCAGCGGGGAGTGCTCTTTGATGGAGTCTTGAATTTTCACATCTGCCTTAGTGTTCCCCTTTACTGGGACCTTGTGAGCTTATGGTGTCTAAACATATAAGAAGTTGTGACTGTAGAAGAGAACACTAAGAATGTGTAAGAAATAGGTAACAAAGTGCTGATCATTCTTCAGGAAATCCATATCCCAGTGTACTAGGTCTTCGGCCTCATCGTTCTTTGGAGAGTCATGCTCTGAAAGGCATCAATACAAAGAGTAGTAAACCCTACTTCCTAATAGTGTTAATCTCCTTTATCAGCAAATACTTTTCACAGTTAAACCATTCATATAACCATCTAATTTCCTTCCCATTTTGAAAAAATATGTTCTGAAGTCAAAACAAGAGGTTACCAGATTATAGAATCAACTTGCATATTCAAATATCCACTTGCAGTGTGACATAAGCATAAATTATATAATGCTGTTGAGAGGTATTTGAAAATATAAATATTAATACCATGATGTAAGGTCCACTCTCAGATTAACTAATATCAAGTAATCACAATTTTATGAATGCCCTGAGTACATCTAGAAAGATTTATAGGATATTATCAAATAGTAAGCAATTCACACATCATTATGTGTGCAACTAAGTCACTCCCATCATAGGAGAGTAAAAAAAACCTAAAGATGGTGCAAGTTAGCTTTGCATGGAGGATACGGATTTGGAGAAGTAACTATTTACATTAAGCAAAATTGGTTGGCAAGATACTTTCTAAGAGTTCTTAAGACCATCCTTAAACTTAACTAGTTTCTATTAACCTGTCTACCAGTGTCTTTCTGTAAAGAAATGGTAAAAATTTTGTAATGGTAATAGAGTTTCTACTGAAATTTTATTTTCCTATGAGGAAATTAAATGGTTGTCACATCCCATAGTGAAAAAAAAAAATTGCAATTGACTGCTTCAGGTTGTTTTGTTTTCAGACTTTGCAGTGTTTTGGCTTCTAAAAAGATGTAGAATTTCCAGACTATATAATTTTGGATGCTAACTGTGTTTTGTCCCACATGCTTGTAATCTGAACACATTTGAGATAATTTCTCTGGAAACAAGGATTCAGTCTTGGTTTTCAGGCTATTGTGTGTTGTCCATTCTTGAAAGAGATTTCCCCAGTGTGACTGGTGAGGTTAAAATGATCTAGGGCCTTTTCTGTCAGAGAAGAAATTCTCTTTTCCATCTAGTTTAACATTCTAATAATTATCTTTGGGGGCTTGATTCAAGCTTGCTGAAGTCCATCAGGCTCTTTCCACTACTCACAGAGCCAACAGCATCAAATTTTCATTTGGCTTTAGTCACTACTGCCTGATTTTCAATATACTTTCTTTATCATTATACTCACAGCTAGTTTTATGTAGATCAGAACTGTTGATACTGGGATTATTTAGGTTTTTTTTATTAACCTGCATAGCCATTGCTCCCCATAATTAATGCAGTACATCTGGGAGGTGTTCCAGACAGACCTGTGAAGGCAGTCTAGTCTATGTTCAAATAGGTATCTTGCCATTTTACAAGAAGAGGTTTCTTTCTTTCTTGACTTTGCTATGAGGTCAGTAATTTTCCGTAAGTTTATGTGAGGAAAAAGTTTGTTGAAATGATATCCAGGGCCTCTTTTTAACAATAATTTTCCTTTGCTATATCTTGCCAAGATTATTTAAGCCTCCCAGTGCATATTTATAGGAAGCCTGGACAATGATGGAAGAAGAACTCATTTTTTTGAGATCTTGTTCAAGAGTCTCAGTACTTCACTGCTTTATTAAAAAGGAGAATTTTTACCCTGCTGTAGCTTTTGGATTCCTGTGAGAAATGTGTCTTCACAGGTTACTCCAAGGTCCATAGTACACATATTTACATCCAACAGGCATTCATGGTACACGCCTTTGCAGTGGTGGATACACTGCAGAGCCTCTGCCATCTGTTGGCCCCTCACCTGAGCCCTGCCAGGCTCTGGAAGAGCTTTGTGCTCCCTGTACCAGGGATAAGATTTCAAACCACTGCTGTTAAGCAAATGCAGAGCTCTTCCACGACAGGCTTGGCTAGTGCTGCCTTCAGATGGAACACGTAGAATGTTTACCGGAGGCTATGACATGGCTTTGACTCACCTTTGCCTTCAAGTTTGTCCAGTTTTAAGTGCCGTGGATTTCACTGACAGTTAATTTTCTTTGTTGCTGGTTAACTGCTGTTCTTCTTGTATTAAGTATGGAACAAAGAAAGGAAAAGACATATGAAAGTCAAGACTAGTCATTTTGTCTGTTGTCTAGGCAGAAAGATCTGAACGCTCACCAAGAGAGGGCTGCAAACTTATTTGCAAGATTTTGGCATATGCTTAGAGCATTTCTGCTGATTGTAACACCAGTAACAGAGCAGGATATGCCCAGGGATATGCCCTGGGACACTGAAAGAGTCTCACCCTCCCCAGTGCTGGTACACACCTTCTGTACATTGACATGCTCCATGGTGTTTTCCAGCTACATAACAAATGACAGGCTCTGGACTGGCTCAAGCAAGACAGCAAGCTTGGAGCAGTGGGAGAGAGGTTGGCGCTGGAGAGAACTGGACTCTGAATCCTGGAAACTGAAAATCAGTATTTTTGAGCAGAATACTTCCTCAGATGGGCGAGTCCTGCTCCTACTCAAAATTCACTCCGGAAAAGCTGTGGAGAGGCCCTCACTGGCATGACACTTCACATAGGTTGTGTTCCTTCGGGGATTTCCCAGCAGAGGTCTGTCTCATCAGATAGATGCCAGTACAGGCATCATTCTTTCTTTCCTGCAAAGAAACTCACAAGAGGTGAAGCTTTGAGAACAGCCCTCTCTCTTTTCCAAACTGCATTCCCATCAGAAAACTTGGAGAAGTTATAATAGGAAAAAAATTTTTTTTTCTTTAGTTGTGTACTCTCAAACTGTTCTGAAGGGTTTATAAACCAGGGCATGCAGCTGTGCAATGGATAATCTGCATACTTACTCGTTCCCTGACTACAGGCCAGAGGCTTCTCTGTGACAACATATGAGTTCTGACTGGGCACCAGGTCTGAAAAATATATGTACGCATTGTCATTGCACATCTGGAATTTAGAACTGCTAATGGATATGCTGTGATAGAAAAGAAAAGTGTCTGGCCAATAAACTTGGTTTATATATTTATTTTAAAAAGCATTACCACATTTCTGGCTAGTAGCCTTTCATCCTCTAGACTTTACACCAGTGCATCTGGAATGCTAAGCAGCTCTTTCAGGGATGCAGCCATATCCCAAAAGGCATCCTTTTTATTTGAAATAACTTTAAAAACTAATTAAAAAGGAGGAAGGCTTACATACCTAGCCTTGTATATCAGATCCTACAATCTCAGAAACCACAGGTGAAAATTCTCTCTGAGACTCTCTGTCAGCCTACTTTATTTTCCAGGGTGCCGCTATGCACATGTGCAGCTGTCTTTGAATAATGTATTTTGACCTCATTACGTGTGCAACTCAAAAGAGCAATTGTGAGTAGCTTTTTTTCAGGACCAGCAGCAGAAGTCTGAGCATTTTGAGGTGGTACATGTCACTTTGACCCTCCTTGTCACTGTCGCCATTGAACCTGTGGGCAGAGCAGGTGCCAGAGTCCCTGTGGTACAGTTCACCTTCTGTAGGGGCAGGGATGCCCTGTTTGTCAACTCAGCCTTTATCAAGTGCTGGGAAATAGTAAAAGAAAGAATCAGAGACCAGCAAAGAGAGAAAACTGCAAGACCACTGCCTGTCCAGGCATGCTCATGGGCAGCCACCAGAAAATTACCTTCCATGGTGATGCCTGAAATATATTTCAGCCAAGTTAAAGGCAAGCCTTGTTTACAGGCCACCTTTACAGCTCTGAAGCTCTGGCAGGGACAGTGTTTCCCATCTTGATGCAGAGGCGATGTGAAAAGCTTCCCCACATACAGGTTGTCCTTCATCTTACTAGTGTTTGCTTCTATAAATCTCATACCTTTATGCAATGTGCTCTGTGCACAGATTATTTTGGAGAACCAACTCCACAAGCTGATGGCAGCAATAAGTGCCACGTATGTTTAGTGAGGATTTGTAGGGCTGGAGTACTGAAAGCCTGGAGAACCAGAGGCACATTTGCACTTTCTTCACTCAAGATTAGGAATTAGGCTCAAACTGTGAGCTAGGTGTTAAAGATCAGCTTTTTATGATCAGGCCACCCAGATGGCTTAATGGCAGCTGTTTTGATGTCCACATGATGGCATTGCAGGTACATGGAGGATATGAGAAAAACAATTCATGATCCCCTTTCCCATCCGTCTTCCACCCAAGCTCCCATGATTGGCTTCATCAACAAAACCAGAACCAGTCCAGTCAGTGCTTTATAAAGCTTTATTGCAAGATGTGTTTACATAATGCTGTAGAGGTGAGCTTTTTAACTACTTATATCAAGAAATTTTGGACACTGGTCTGCGGTCAGTTTTCCATATTGACCCTGCATGGCACAGAAAAAAAATAGGGTGTGAGACTGGATCTTTCCAGACAGTAAAGTGGGAAGAGCAGGGGGAGAAGAGGCAGATAAAAAACAAATTCCCCCCTAGTTCATACTAAACGTGACACAGCTTCTGAAGGATTAATACAAACGGTAGGTGAGCTTCGTGTGTAATAAAATCTTAAAAGAGTAATTCAAGTTCTTTATGAAATAAAACAGAAACAAAAATGCATTTTCATGGACAATTAAATTTAACATAGAATGAATTCACCTAAAATGAGAAAACAACAAACAAAACCAAAAACTCAACCAAAAGGACATGTAGATAATATCTCTGACCATGCATGGCTTGTTTTTTAAATTACAATTCACAGAATAACACTGCTGGAGAGCCTATTTTACACTATGCTACACAGAACATGGAAAAACATGAGTAGTGACATTTACACAATTTTACAGTATTTCTCCTTCGTCTAAGAAACACGTCCTTTTCTACTTTACATTTTTTTACAATTCCCAGCTCACAAAAAAAGGACACTATATGCGCAAAGACAGTCTTTAAAACGGAGAAATGCATCCAATGCTACAAATAAACCTTTTCTTTCACAGAGCCTCTGTATTAGATAGTGATTAAACAAAATATATCTCCATCTGCCACTCAGTGTGAAATGGACTAATTAGAAATATTTTTCTTTTTTTTGGCATAAACATCAAACTATACATCTCTGAAACTCCTTGCATTACTTGCTATGTAACTACTAAACTGCTTGCCAAAAACTTCTTGGGTCACATCTGAAATGCCAACTGAGCCAGCTGCTGCCCCAGTTGAAGCAAAGGAAGGTAGGCCTTACATGCTGTTCAAGTGTTTGCGAATGATTTTCAGTGGTTGCCTACAACCAAACATTTTCTCTGTCAAAAACACTTCTGTTTATTTTCTTTCAGAGCCTCTAAGCACCTGGCAGTTTTTCCTCCAGAGGAACATCAACAGTGGTGTCCCTTCCAGCTTAGACAAATGTTTCTTGCGTCCTGCTGCTGGCAGCACAGAGCCACCATCCGACTGTGTCCCAGGGGCAGGCTCCCCATCAGTGCACACACAGCCTGCCTTGAAGGTAACGGGAGAACTGGGACATGTGCAGTGAGCTACAGAGTTAAAAGGAGAGAGCAATATGTTCCTGCTTCTGCCTAACACCATGTCCCTGTGCATCCTTTGGATAGAGGCAGGCAGCGCGTGAGCCTGCAGTGGAAAGATGAAGGATGAAGGATGTGAAACTGGTGGGCTGCCACCTTGTTCCCATCTCACCTCTGTGAAACCAAAGCATTGCAATAACCACAGCTGCACAGTGAAGCTGAACCCAGACCACTGCCATCAGCCACATGGCTTCCAAAGCATTTCGGACAGCCACTTGCTGTTGTTACACTCCCAGAGAGGCTGCTGCAGGGCAGGTGCCTGGCAAAAGGAACCATTTACTGCACCTACAATGGCACCATGCCCCTCGCGGTTGCAGCGGTTGTTGAAGTCCTCAAATGTAACTTCTCAGTAGCTTTTAGTGTTGGCCAGGGTACATTTAGAGCACAGCACACCAGGGATTTAAGGTGCTGTCCTGCAGAACCTTACAGGAGGTCCTTGCTGTTCACTCACATCAAGACTCTGACCCCAAATTTCTGCTAAATTAGGACATTAACGCTTATCTTGATATTCACATGTGCTTATCTATTACGCTAAAGCCAAAGTCTTGTCTATCTACAAAACTGACGCCTTAATTTGCTGACAGAATCAACCACTGCAGAGATTTACTAAAAAAGGGTGTCAAAAGAGAAAAAGAAACGTATTTTAAAAACCATGTTTGATGCTTCTTCCAGCATTTAAGGGAGAAAGAAAGACCCTCATTAAACCACCATTATTTTGGTTGGTTTTGGACTATGGACAAGGAGCTATCTATCAAACAGAAAGGTCACACGTAGCAGGCAAGGGGCTATAGAACATCTGGAATCCATGAGCCTGGTGCCTGGCCTGACTGGAAAGTGAAGAGTGATGAATTTAACTTTCGTGAGGTATCTTTTACTCTTGAGTGTGGCACACAAGCATTCCCTGGGGGTTTCTTCACTGCAGACACACAACTGCTACTGAGCGTTATCTCCACTTGGGAGTGGGATTATAGAAAGTATTTGCATGCAGTCTGCGTTTAAACATCAAGTGAGATGAAAGAAAATTTGGATAGCTTCCCTTTGGAGGCTATTTCATGTGCTAAAGTTTACCTCAGCATCCATTTGAGGGAGGCATTATCGTGGCAATCAAACAGATACAGTGCTCTGGGCACTGGATTTGCAGGAAAGGGAAGAGAGGTAGTTATTATGGCTGCAAGTGTTTAAAAGCAGCCTTCATGGATCTCTAAGCGAGAAATGGGAACATGTGCTACTACATTGCATATCCAAGACTTTTATTTTGGCAGAAACCAACCCATATCTCACACAAAACTTGTCTTAAAACAAGTGTTACATCTTTATGGTGGGCTCTTCTGATGATGGAAGGGCAGGCAGCAGCTCAAAACCTGAAGGTTACTAAGTCACTAGACAGACAGAGATAGGTATACAGATGTAATGAATTCCTGAATTTCATCTGGAATCCACTAGTTAGATGAAGGGGAACAAAAGTTATTCCCACAGTCAGGAAATGCTGGCAGACTCTGGAGGAAATACTGCCACCTTACAGATTAGTCGGTCATTTTTATCAGGAACATTTTAAAGGAAAAAGGAAATCTCTCCCGTAGTTACTGCACTACACTGTGTCTGATGATCTTGTTGCAACGAACACTGAATTTATCCGACTGTATACTACTGCATAAACAAGACCAAGTTACTCTTCAGAAAAGTTGGTGTCAGTTTTACAGATAGAGAGCACAAACAGAAAAACAAATGCCACGGAAAAACAGAAAAGGAATAATACGCTTCACATGTAAGACACTTGCATCCAGAGAATCTGAAAGAAACCACCTTTTTTTCCACTGAACTGACTCTAACCTATATTATTCCCCACATTTAATGTTCTCCTTGATAAGGAACATATAAAGTTTTGCACAATTTGGAAAATACATACGCCCAACTATTAAGTAGTTCATCAGCTATCTTTTGTTTCAGAGACAGATGCTGTACTATGTTTAAATGAAACACAAATTTGTTCCCTGTTAGCAAGTGGCCACCAACAGCCAAGTGGTCACCAATTTTGCACATTCAGCATATTTTAATTAAAATACTGATTTTTAAAGACTTGTTTGATCTTTCTCCCTCCAATTAAATATAGGATTTCTGTCAGCATAAATGTGCTTTGTTGCATTTTTTCGTTATCACTTAGCAAGTAGCACAGTTCAACATGACCATTACATTCAGTGTGTCTTCCTCTTGTTTCAGACTTTAAACACCTCCACGAACCTCCATTACCTTCAGTTCTTTGTTCTAAGCATCCTTAAGCAAGATTTTAAAAGTCCATAATGGTGAACAGCACATAAAGATCCACTTTAAAATCCAGATGCTCGTAGGTCTTGCATATTTTACTGTGAAATTAGTTATATGTCACTTCTGTTTCCTAACCAGCTTCTTTCTTTCCACAGCCTTCAAATACACAACGTATTGTATTGATTACCCAACTACTGCCTTCTGTCTACTTGTAAAATCGGCTTTTTAACAAATCGAGGGGAAAACCATATCACACTCAATGCTGTTCTTAAGAACCATTGCTCATTAGTGACTTTTTATTCATGGGAGATCCAAGGCATCAGCAGATAAAGAACGAAATGTCAAAATGAAGAGGGTGGAGAGCATAGATAGGATGTTCAGCCACAGATCTCACTGCAGTGTTGTCAGCTACCTGGCTCTCTCATCTCTTGGATGCTGTACTGCATGTGATGTGATGGATGACCAAGGTTTCAAAGGTTTATTGCGTTTGGTTCAACTCTCCTGAAAAATCTTCAGCAATTATCCTGTCCTTAAAGAGAGAGGAGTAGAATAACTTGAAGTACCTGACCTAGCCTGGGTGCCAGAAGCAACATAGCTATGGCATTAGGACCTCAGCACACACTAGTATTTAACTCTATTTTCCAAGTGTGTTTTGCAGCCAAAATCGAACCCTGTTACCATGACTAAACTGCTGCAGCTCCTCAGTTAACCAGCTTGAAGAAAGTGTCAGCTGTTACCGCTGTGCAGACATACCCTTAATCTTAGAGGCTAAGGCAATGGAAAGAGACAATCTTGTGCATACTTGAGGATCAATTGGCCATATACAGACTTTGGCTTAAAAAGTTCCCTTTTCTGTTATTGTTGTTTGCAGTTCTCTTCAAAATACTTCAGCACTGTGGGGTGACTGTGTTCAATTCATCTTCACTGCTGCATATGTCCTCCACTTAAAGGCAGATGAGTTGACTAAGGGTTCTTCAAAGATGCTGAGGGCAGTTATAAAAGTCAGTTATAAAACAGTGAGATAAGGGCAAATATATTGGAGTTGTTTACTCTGGTGCCCACTCCACTTGTATCAAGGATAATCACAAAAAACCAGTAAAGAACAGCAAAAACACAGCAGGCTTTTTAGCAGGGCTATTTCATATTCAGATTCATAAAACTGAAATAAAATCACCACCACGTTATCTTGCAGCAGAGAAAAGCAGCATGAAGGGCACAGGCAAGTGAACAAAACTTCTTGATCTTAGCATCCAAATGCATTTACCGAGTATGTAAAATTGTTGATGTAGATCCCTCTGAAACTGTACAAATGCAGTGTATAACCATAGCTCAACAAGAGGGAGGAGTTGTGTTCTCTCCTCTGTGTGCATGCTGCTATGTACAGTATGAGTGTGCATTAATGCACATGAATTCAGGATCCTAAACTCTCCACTTGTGCTGCAGGCCATGGCCTGCCCCACAGGGTCAATCACACTGAGCAACACTGAGTTCCTGCAAAAAAGACATTATTTTCCTCCTGTCCAGGAACAGTAAGGCCCCACAGTGAAAATCATGGTCCAGCTGGCTTCAGCAAAAGCATGATTTCACACCTGTATGACTGTATATGTACAGATACATGCCCACATGTCCACACATTCATTCTGTACATATACAAAGGTACACATACATTTTTACATTCTTTGGTGGCAAAATAATAAAAATACCCAACAAACCACAGGGTTGCACAGACTGTGCATCTTTGCTTAATGAATCTGCTTGAGGAAAATTTGGGTTGCTGTAACAGGACTTATTTCGCCTCTTTAAGGACTGTTCCTTGCAATGACAAAATGCCATACATTTACAATGACTAAAACAGGGCACAAGGAAAGCCAACGTAAACACAGCTCACATAATGACAGATAACTCAGAGAGCCCCCTCCTACCCACATCAACACACCATGAGAAGAAGAAGCCGTGTGCTTTCACCTAGGAACACTCAAATGCTTCCTCAGTTCCCATCTGGATGTCATGCTGAGCTGTGGCACACCCTTCTTCTGCCCTGGATGCGGGGCTTTGCTTTTTGTTGCTTATTAAAATTGAACTAACAGAGGACAGGATGTTGGGAGCAGCAGAGGAGGCTGGCAGTTCAATGCCACACTGAAGGGTTGTCAGCCTGTGTGCTTCAGATGAACGGCTCCTTCTGATCGCCACCTCTGGGATGTCAAACCTGCATCTCAGAAGTGCTGATGAGGCCCAGTGCTTTGGCTTCTTCTGGTGTTAGCCCACTCTTTAGTGTCCTTCTCACTGCACAGTCATGAATTCCAAAAGCAGGCAAAACCAAAAAATCAAAAAAACCCAAACAAAACAAAACAAAAAACAACAAAGAAAATGCAAACAGTTAGAATCAATAATTACACAAGACTTTCAGCTGCAAAAAACCCTGCTAACATGCAAGCTCAATCAAATCAAAAGCTGCTATCTACTCAGGGCCTCAAGTTCAGAAACACTGAGTAATGCCCTACGGCAAATTCATGGGAGCGTCAAGTACTCAGCAACTCCAAATAGTCAAGCAAAAAGACATTTATCTTTTGACATTTAGTCAACAAAAAGTTTTAAGGAAAAATACCCCAGCTTTTTAAGACTTTTTTTCCTCTGAAATTGTATCAGTTGATTTTCAGTCCACAGAAAGTATCATCTGCCCTATTATTTTAGAATTTTTGTAAGAAATTTTTAGAAGAACTTTGGGATTTTTATAGGGATCTATTGAATTTATCACTCTTAAATCCTTTGAGACCCTTTAAATGTGTCAAACCCTCCCCCCAAATTTAAAAGACTATAAACATGACTACTTTATCGCTGATTCAAATCATTAAAACTACTGTTTTCATACATGCTCCCCTTTCTTTTGTAATGTTCCCCCATTCTAGCACCATTTCTGTCATCTTTGCCATTGGTAGTCTGCAGCATTTTAGCTAAATTTAAATGATAAATCTAAGCCTTAATTTTCCATAGAGTGTTCTGAACATTGGCCCTGACAAGACTTTTAAACTTTGTGATTGCCTTTTTTATTCAGAAACAAGTGACTGTGTGACTGCACACACTGAGCATCAGTGTCCTCTTAGTTTTACTGGTGCTATGGTTTTCAGGTTGCTGGGCTTTAATTCAAGACACAAGGGGGGTGTTCACACTTTGATGTTCCTCAAGTACAAAATGCACACTGAGAAGTTCAAGAGGCATGCAAAGCATAAACAGTGACTTAATGTTGAACAGAATATATTTGGAGCCCCGAAATAGTGAACTCCAGAGGAAACGAATCTTAGAGAAACCAATTGCAAATAGTGGTCAAGGAGTTCTTGCCGCATTTAGCACAATTAAGATCCTAATTTATTGAGATATTCAGTCCATGTAACTGAAACTGGGTGGTCACACTCAAGAGTTGAGCAGGAGTGAGAGGAGGGAAGGGATTGGCATAGAAACAAGGGGATAAGATAAAGGAAGAATATGGTTTATCTGAACACTTGACACCATGCAGGTCGAATGAATGACATCTATGTCTGATAGTCAAACCACTTTCATCAGTTACTCAAATCAGTTAATCAAATGAGCTGGGAATGCCATGTGTGTAGTTCCTCCCTTATCAAACCCTTACTTGAAAATTTTTTTCAAGGGTCACTCCTTTCTCCTAGATTATTTGTATTATTAAACACCACCAGGGGCCTGCATGACAGCCTTTTAGGATACCCAGTTTTCCCTACAATACTGATCAGTAACATCTCCCAAGTTTAACAATATTTAGCCTAAAGAACTACAAGGTTAAAAGAAACTGATAAAACTAAGTTTAAGAAAGACTAAAAAAGTACTATCAGAAGAGAAATAAACTCCGAAAATGCTCTGGTCTCCTTGGTAAAGGATATCCAATGGCACTTTTGAGTCAGTTCTCATCACTGGCACTCTTTTTGGCTTCTCAAATTTGATATCCAAAATGTCCATGGTGACAAATGTTAATTTCTAGACATAGGCTGTCGAATACCTTAGGCTGTTAAGGTCTCAGTGAATCACCAATGCTTATTTCTGTATCAAAATGAACTATATCAGGAGTGGAAGAACAAATCCAAGAAAGCTGCAGTAGAAACATTTCTGTCATACTAAGCCCAAAGATTTCCCTGTGTATTTCACCTGCTTAGCTCCCTGCACTGCCTCTCCCCGAATGCTTTTTTCCTTTACCCTGTAACATCAACACCCAAACAGGGACCGTAGCTTCCTTGGCCACCAGACAGCAGCGTCATGCTAAAAAATACAGGGGACCAAACTTTCCCAGGGTGACTGTCCAGATGACACTACCTCTTCCCACTGATGCAAAAGTGAACTGGAAAACCAAACGTGGAATGAATTTCCATGTTTTAGACACTTCTGCAGAAGTGTCAAACCAAATGTATTCATTCATGCTCTCACACATATCTCCGATTCTCTCAGACCACACTCACTCACATTTGCAAACTGAGCCCAGTAATGACTGTAAAACAAAGCTATTTTTTCTTGTCAGACAGGAAGAGAACAAATTGTTATTCCTGTTTGTAAACATTTCACAGGAACTGTTGTACTCTGCTAACACTGGTTAGGTATTGGACTAAGCTAAATTCTGCTCTTATTTATGACAAGATAAATCTAGAATGACCTTCTTTAGGTCAGTACAATTGCTACTGCACAAATAACTGAGCTGAGACTCTAACAACTGGAAGGGAAACGTGTGCCTCTGTAACTTCCACCAAGCAGAACAGTTTTTAAATTCCTCCATCAGCCTAAGTAAGAGAATTACTAGTTTACCAGGACAAGCCAAATGGATTTACAATAACATATAGGTCTCTTTGAAGAAAAATACAAGAGTTTATATTCAGAAACCATAATTAGGAGCTAAAATACCATGGTAGAAACCATCTTCATGGAAAAGTAAGTAGTCTCCTTTACATTAAACAAGATAAGTCTTGGAATCTCCAGATGCCTACCTATCAAACATACTAAAGTATTAGATTGAGATAATTTTGTATTAACCCTTTGATGACTGAAGAAAAGAAATCCTGTTTGTAGCAGGTGGTAAGGACAAAGTGCCCTGCTCTGGGTTTGCTGTGTGATTTGCACAAGAAGTCTGGAGACCAACCCCAGACTTGTATATTTTGTGCCACTGCAAAACAAGTAGGAATGACAATACTCAATGAATCGAGCTGTAATTAAACAAAACATCCCTCTGTTCTAACTTAGCTCACCTTTAATACAGAGAATGGTAACTTGGGTTTAAGATATTCCAGCGACTTAAGGTATTAAGGCCAGCAGTTAGGAAAAAAGAGCTCCAAGCAATGCAGAACTTTGGTGGTCATAATGAGATTGTCAAGAAAATAATACAAAGCAAAGATGTGAAGAATCTTTTCAGTGACAGAATGATTGCCATAAAAACTGATGGCTGTTGACTTGTATAAACTAAGCATGTGGGGCCAAATACTGCAAAGTACTGTGGCTAATGGCAAGATTAAAGCTGTCTACCATCAACAGGCAACTGGAAGGATAACAGCTGACAGAACCGTGGTCCAGACTCAAACAAGGGAATTCTTAACCCTACAATGTAACAGGCCAGTCTGACACAAAGCCACTTAGTGTTTGAAGTATTATGTACTTAAGGAGATGAAAGTAGTCTGATAAAGGGTCTCTTTATATAAAAATTGTATCTAATATGCACAAATTACAGTACATTTCCTCATCTGAAGATACAGTGGATGGGTGCAGCATCCAGAGTGACACAGTTCACAAGTTCCAGCCCCGCTATTCTCTGCACTGGCTCGTTGAATATGGAGCCCTGTGGGTGATGAAACCAGGAGAAAGCTGAGTTATCCACAGGAGCAAAAACTGCTGTGGGAGGTGGGTGAACCTTGTCTTGACATTCTGTTAAATAGATGTCCTCAGTCATTTGTCTATTTCCTCATAAAGTGCTTGGTAGGGCTCCTGCATCTTACGTCATGAACACGTTCCGTCATCAAAACTGAATGCAGGGAGAGATTTTCCCCTCCATGTTTTATAGAGAATGCAAAATTCCATTTCTCAACCTAGATCTTCACTCTCCCTGCTTCACTGAACTTTGTCATGTCTCTAATTGGACTAGGCATAATATCTTGGCTTGTAAAACTCTTGGCCTGCTGCGGATCACATTAAACTGAGTTATGGAATGTATTTTGGAGGCAGTGACAATAAAAGTAAGACTTTCAAATGACCTTCTAGGTTCTTTAAGCAATTTTTAAAACATTTGCTAAAGAAACATAACATAGAGAGAAAAATAACTTTTACTCTTGTCACAAGCAAAGCCTGCTGCGATCTCATAACCAAGAAATTAAATGTTGTTTTTCAGGGGTTAGAGGGTATGATATTCTTTGTTAATCATGAAATCTAGAATTCTATTTGATATCCTGGCAGAATGCAGTGTGCTTATGATGAACTCAATGAATTTGACTCTGCCTGTTGGGTCAAAATCTACAGAGATACATAATTCTCACACTACACGGGAAAACTTTTATAAAAGAGTAATTCCCTAAGCATAGCTTTGTCAGAGAATATAATTATCTAGGGTTTGGTTGTTTTCTTAAAGAGCAAATAGCACTTCTAATTTCCTCTCTCCCTACCTTTTTTTTTTTAAAGATTTAACAAACAGTAAAGATCAGTCAGACTGGCGCCATTTATTCCTGCATTTGCAATGGCATTTGGCATGTGTGTCTACGTTTATGTGAGTCACTTGTAAGGCAGACTAGATATGACCATTCTCCTGCTCAGGCAGTCACACAATGAGTGCCATTCCTGCTACAAAGACGTGGCAGCCACAGAACTTTCCCTTAGTCCCAGCTACAAAGGTAATGCAGCTGCAAGTTGCTGATTTGGAACGAAGAAAATTCCATGTGGCTGTAAATTATACAGTGAGGACAGCAGCAAGGGCAGATTATAACAGACAATACAGGCCAGCTCCATCATCTCATTTCATTTAAAGTATCTTACGGATTTCTTCTGTTGCCTATTCACATCCAGCTTGCACACTTGGTCTACGTTCTCATATATTTACATTGAACATATTGTCTTGGACTTCACTACAGTGAGTCCAGCGATGGCAATTCGCAGCTCAAAAGTTCAATCTAGACAGTCTCGTTCATATTTTCTTATTTTAATCCTTTTCATATTTTTATGCCACTGTCCATATGTTATGCTTAATTATGCATATATCATTGCTTAATATGAGTAGGCCTAAATGCTTAATAGAGATACTACAACATTATGTGTAAAGATTTTCTTACAGAGACTTGTGGGTGAATTTCTGGAGTATACCATACACTTCTCTGAAGAAGTACACACAACTGAAATGTGGTCTTTGTCTGGGTCAGCCACATAGAAAGCTCCCGGAACCAACACATTATTATGTATTATTATTCTGCAGCTTTGCTTTGAGTCCTGTCAACACTTCATAGATGGCATAAGCCTCTCCTAATAAGAAATTTTGTAGTTCACAACCACCTCTGGGTGTAACTTATGGTGGCTGTGACATAAAGAGGGGTCTAGCAGTGGGAAAGGACAAACTGGCACTTCATAAGGAAAGCTAAACATGTTTTTCATCTCCAGGTGGCTTATGTTATAGCGAACAAAAAGTAGAGTTGCTTTAGAGAACCTGGGCTGCATGAAGATCATACGGGTTTTCAAAGTAATATTTAACATGTAGTTGAAACTGTTAAAGTTTCCAACTTTATGTATTTGACAGATCATCATTTACACAGTCCCAACATCAGAGCAGAAGAGATTTAACTCCTTCCTTGAATGCCTTCTATGAAAAAGTCCCTTAATTTTCAAGGTTTACATGAATTCCACTATAAAGAGTTACTACTAAAAGCAATCCTGCTGCCACCTCTTCCATAATTTCTCCCACTTAACTTCACCAGTCAGAAGTGATTCCATGAATAACAGGTAAAGCATCAAGAGCATAAAGCTCACCAACAAGCAGGTCTGCACGACGGAGTATATAGTGAGTCATGACTGAGTCACCATACACTATGTTCAAGACCAGACTATGCATTAACAACGCACAGGCTGGAAAAAGACAGGAGATGGGATACAAAAAGTAAACCATCTAATGTAAGTGTTTAAGGCCTGCAGCCTTTACATTTCATTTGGAATTTAAAAATGACCCACTAAGGGGGTTTATTAGGCTCTGAACATAGAGATGTCTCTTGGAGAGTGACTTGGCAGAAGAGTATGACCAAGTTTGAGCACCTGGGCTCTGTGGAATGCAAATTAATTATCCCCATTAGGAATCCTGGGGAATAAATATTCTCTGGGGAATAAAACAGTAAAAAGCATCATCTCTATGAGCCCATCAGATGAAAAATAATTGTGGTCAAAACTATCTTGCAATTACACTAATCAGGTGGTGTTATTCTGCCTAGAGAAAGCCATATATATACTTACATATATTATTTCTCGGCCATAGTGCTGCGGCAAGATAAATGCAAGAGAACTTTTTGTGAAATGTTTTTTTTCATCTTCTAAGAGAGACTTCCCGGCAAACACTTCTGACACTCGCGTCCAAGCAAATCCCTGCCTTCCCAGCTCCTCCTGCTAATCTCCTTGGTGGCAGCAGAGGGCTCCCTTTGGCAGCTGTGGAAGCGTCATGCTCTGGAAAGCCACACAGGAGATCGGGTTTGCTGCTGCACTTCCTTTGTAAGGCAGTGTGAAAAGCTGCCCTGTACCTCTCTGCCTTCTCTCGTTCTCAGATGAAGTGCTTTCCAGAAGAACTCGGTGATTTTGTCAGCCACCAACTCACTGCCGCCGAGTTCTTACTGGGATGCTGAAAGACATCATCTTTCAGGAAGGAAGGATGATGTAAATAAGGAATAAATTACTGACCAGAGATAAATTTGCAAGTTACTTTAAAACAGAAAGAAAGCAAACAAAATACTTATCAGCTTTGGACTAATGGTGTGCCACTCAACTATCCATATTTTTTAAATACTTAGAACTTAGGTATCCTACTTTCGGGAATGAATCCTGTGACAAGAATTCAAAAGCCTTTACCTTTAAAATACATCAATTAAAACGAAATCAGAGGGCAACACAGATGAATTCACTGATGCAGTGAATAGCAAACTGGCAAAAGTGAAAACAACAATTTGTATCTCCTGTAAGATGCAAACAAATGGAGTAAAGTTATTTTTTTTTCCTACAGAACTACAGTTGAAAAAGTAGCAAAACTGTGTACCATAATGGAAGTATTTACACAGAAAATGTCTGTGTCAATATGCAGGGGTCAGGGAACAGGAACAGCTTTATTTCCTACATATAATACTGACATCGCTTGCTCTGTTTCAGCTGCTTGTCTCCTGTCAGTTTCCCCCACATTACCTTCAGTCTGCTCTCTCCTGAAATTAAGGAAGTGCCACTTGGCCAGGAAGAGATGGCAAGAGAGAGTCCAGCACTTGTAAATCCTCGTCTAGAAGCCTATGGGAAGTTGCATTTGGTTCTCCCAGTGTTGGAGACACGGCACAAGGATGGTCTGCCTATGCTGTCAGATCCTGGGGGGACACTGGCTTCACCTGGATGGGCATTGAGTCCCATGAGGTGACAGCCACTCTAAAACCACCCGGGACTACCCAACACAGCAGTTTTCTCCTTTTTCCTACACCACGCCCTTTGTGCTTGGGTGTTGTAATGTACATGTACTTGTGAATGTCTGTGTAGTGTTCATATCCCTCTTCTCCCTGCGAAGTGAAATAAACAGGGATAAAAGATATTTTATAGTTTTTGTAAACATTGCATATTTAATTCTGACTTAATACATCAATGCAATGACTTCTCACCCCTTCCTCAGTTGCTGTTATACAACAACGCTGCCCAGTTTTGAGCAAATACAATCCACAGTATCTCTAATAGTGGTACAGGAATCCAATGTAAACTTAAGGAATGTACATATTGGTGCAGGCTGGGTTAATTTGATAATATCTGACTTCTAAAAAAAAAAGCTGTTTCAAGCAGAAAGTTTGAGGCTAGGAGTAGAGGCCCCAAAAGAAATAATTTCTATCAGAATAAAACTCATTCTAGAAATTACTCACAGATTCCTCTAAAATAGCGAGTGGAAAATGAATTTAAGCTTTTTTACAAGCTAATTTTTTAAACTAGATGTTTAAACCAGCCTTTCAAAAACCCTTTTGTTTTGAAGGCTACATGATGTAAAACTGTACAGGATGATGGCAAGTTTCCTCTACAGTGCTAGGACCAGGCAAACACTCTTGAACACACTCTGAGGTATGAGAGATACAGTTTGAAACTCATGGAGACTGCCAACAAAATATATAGGTACTACATATTTGAACATGCAAAAAGTAGAATGTCTACCCCTGTCTGTCAGGATCAGATATCTCAAAAGAAAGCTATTAAAAAACCCTGTAATACACATTGTAAAGCAGAAACTGAACACTCATAAATAAATGTGTGCCGGCTTAGAAATGGTATTAATATCAACAATCATAATTACACATGTTATCAATTACAATGGACAAAACAGAAAATACGGAACCAGCTATTCAGTCTCAAGATTTAAATGAATTTATAACTATCAAAACTCATGTTAAGTCCTATGGGTTATGCAGCTAATGGCTAATGGTTATGCAACATAATGGCAGGTATGGTGTTACTTAGTCAAAGGCTGGACTTGATGAACTTGGAGGTCTTTTCCAACCTGAATGATTCTGTGTTTCTATGATTCTACCTCTCCTGTTTGTTCCCCCACAGCTTTTGATGTTGGCCTCTGGCATAGATGAGATATGGGACTACAGAGACCTCACCCTGATCAGATACATCAATTTCTACATCTTACTATGGTCAACTGTACTTATTACTAATTCATTAACTATTCTTAATAATTTAACTTTATTAGTTTTGTTTTTATTTATTGTAGATCACAGAGTTTAGTTCTCCTATTTTTGCAAAGATCTTGCCATCCTAAGGATGGAAGAATGTATTACTTAAAAGGCATCCAAGACACAAGCTATCTTGGCATCTAATGGAGATAACCTTCCAGCTGCCAGAACTCTAAGTGCTTTATCTCACATTCTGTTTTCATTTAATAATTACATTTTTATTAACTGGGTATTGACCTTTTGAAGGCTCAGTACTTTGTGTAGGAACAAACAGACTTTGACAGTGAATACCATCAGTCACACATTTACTTTTCCTAAACGCAAAGAATAGTTCCTAAATACGCATCACTAACTAGATTACTCTGCCCCGTACTCTAACTTCTGATAGGATCCAGCTACTCAAATCCTAAATAATTAATTCAAATTCTAAGTGAAGTTGTTTGCCTTTAAAGCATTTTATACAGTCTTTCTTCTTGCAAGGTTTTAATTTCTTTAAAAGTATAATTTCCATTAACTCCTGCTTTTAGTCAGGCTATAAATACCAGAAGAACAGTCTCCCTCCTGGTATTTTGGCACTTCTGTACATTTTCAAAGCCAGAAAAAGTAAGTGGAGAGACATGAAACTGAAAAATAATGAAAATAATAAAGAAAATATGAAGAAAAAGTTAAATAACGCACCCTAAGAATGCTCAACAAAAACCACGCAACTTTGGATTCAAATAGTGTCCCATGTAGTATTTTGTTTGATTACAAACATGTTTATTCTAAATCAGCATTGCATGTGGTACTAAAACTTGTCTAAAGCTGGTCTCCATGCCTGGTCCTTTGGCAAAGCTCTTTCCCACATTTTAGCACCTGATGACAGCAGGCTGATTCCTATTTCACCTTTACAGTATGAAATACCTGACCTAGGATGTTCTGTAGTTAAATTTAATCCACCAGCCCGAAGTTTATTTGTCTCAGATTGAGGTAAACTTGACTCCATTCCTATCTCCACCTACTTGGGTGGTGTCTCAGACCCATTTCTGCATCATGATTGTAAGAATTTTTTACTCCCTGCAAGCCATTATACAAATAAATCAATAAATCCTTATGAGATGTTTCCATACCTCAAGGGTCTGTCACAGGGTGTATTATTAGGCTAGCACATGATTTCAAAGCCTGATAACAGAACAAGGCATTATCATCTCTCTCTCTTTTTTAAACATCACAAATCAGTTTGATCAAGTTATCTTACTCGAGTATTAGATTAAATTGTGATTCAATTATTATGTGTTCCAAACCCTCTTCTCCAACTCAAATCTAAAGCAGATTTTCAATTTTAATAAAATCTAAGAGTAATAGGAGTGTGCACACACACAGAGACACTCTGAGACAAAACACTGTGTGGGAAAACAAGCCTCTCACCCTGTGCCATCCCCATGCAGTATCTCCAGCAGCATCTGATAAAACATCACTGTGCTACTCATCATCAAATACCAGTCACACCCAGGCCCTACATAACAGTTCATCATCCAGGGCCAGACGAAGATCTAGATGCAAAAACTGCTGAATAGTCAAGCAATCTTTAAAGAGCTATTTCCTTAGAAATATATAACCCTGTTTAGTTCAGAATTCACAAGTGTTGCCCTGAGTATATGCCAGAATTAGTGCAAATATCTTCCATATGCTTATTCATGTTTAATAATACTGGAGTATGATTTTTCCTGATGCTGACTCACAGGAATTGTATCATTCTCCTGAGACAGATCCATCGAGTTCAATGAGACCAACACAGAGATGGCACCTCAGCAAGAGTTTAAAACTGAGAAGACTGATTTTCTGTTAAGGGATTTGTATTTAAATAGGCAGCCAGGACAGGAAAGAAAACAGTAGTATCTTCCTATTTGCTATTATGGAGTTTGGGGAGGGGGGAGGCTCTCTAATTAAATATACTTAAGTAAAAATTGTATCTTATGGATAATACTGCTAGTCTTCATGAAATTTGGAATATCAAGTAGAGTGATCCTTAAAACTTCCTTATCTCAATTTTCCTCTTGCACTCATTGTTTGTTATGGCACCATTTGTGAAGGCTTTCCTAAACTTACAGGAGAACCAGACAATCCTAATTGTATTATCTTTATTTCACTGCTAAGTTGAAGAGCTCCCTATAATGTTATAGAAAACCTTCTCACAGAAAGCTGCCCTCAGACTTCAAGAACAGAAACAGTGTATTTTCAACTTAATTTAATGCTTAATTTTTATGCTTTTAAAACATGCTGAACTGACATCTCTAGTGGCTGGGGTCTGTTTTCTGCACACAGAATATAAACATAAGAGAAAAAAAAAAACAACCAGCAAAAGCTTCCCATGGGAACTTGCTTTGAAGCTGTCTCTGAACGATTACCTCGAGGGGGTGACAGAGCACTTCAATTTCTGTAGCTCATTCAATCTTGTGGCTTTCTGATGAACAAATACAACTGCAATGTTATTTTCTCAGATATAATGCCACTCTAGGATATCTGGTTGGCCGGTCACTAAACACCTGTCGTAAGGCAGTGACTTCCAGTTCATTACTGTACTTCTAAATGACAAATTTTATCCTGAAAATCTTCCACTGTGTAAAGGTCTAGCACAGAATCTCTCATAGATCTGAATCTATGTTCAGATAACCACAGGAACTCAGTTGTTTTGCACTTACCATGTACCTCAGATTTGTGTAATTCACTTCAGCTCCCACTGAACAAATTCCTACTAGTCATATCTTGATTTATCAGTGACCCTTGCTTCAACCAACAGATACAGCCATTTCCATCTGTCCTTTGTTGGATGGCTCCCTGCCTTATTCCTCGTCCCATTTTATAGTTCTGACAATTACCCTGAGCTCTCAAACTCTTCTACATCATTATGCCCTAACCAAGCTCTCTGCATATCAGGTACTGTTATGCTGCTCAACAACCACAAAAGGTAAACTGCTTCAAATGAACATGTCAAGATGTCTCATCTTCCCATTGCTACTACTTCTTGAATTTAATATAACCTTTTTTTTTTTTACTTCACATTTCACTGTCTTTTTCGTGGGAAAAAATCTCTTGCCCATGAGAACCTTCTGCTGGAACCACAGCAAATGTTTATAGTGCAACTGCATATAAATCTTTCAGGTTTCTGATTTTGCTAAAAACATGTATCTCAGTTCCTGCTCACTAAAATCTTAGCTGAATGCTAAGTGAGCCTGACAAGATTTCCAGTTGTGCACTGAAAGCAATGAGACGTATGCAACATGATGCACAGGGAAAAAAAATAATTCCTTTCAAGTGAATTTTTCTTTGATGTCCACAAATAGGTTGAATACCAAGCTCATGGCAAAAGCCAAAAGATGTGTATGGGAATCTGAAGATTGAAGGTGGTGAATAAAATCTATCAGATAATAGGGTCTCTTTGCTCTACAGGTAATAAATACCATAGTGTCTGCTAATCTAAATCATTGAGATATGCCTAAAAAATCTACTTTCTTATACGTTTATGGTTATGTGTTTCTAACTGGAATATCTTCTGCTCATTTAACTCACATCATGCATTAGCAAGGGCTGATCTCTCTTCATTTCCTGAAGATGTCATATTACCTGTCCAGCTGAGCGTATTTTAAAGATAAACTACTTCATTAATTCATCATCCAGGCATATTGACTATCTATCAGAGTGAAACAGTTCAGTTAGGATATTCTCCTTCCATGCTTCTGCACATGTCAGCTAAAAGGGACACTAAACTACCGAACTTTATGTTTGTTTTGAAACTCTCTTTTAACCCACTTAAGAGTCTCATCCAGATCTTGAAGAACAAACAAGCATAAGAGCTGGATTCTATCATGATTAATTACAATGGAAATCAGTCCCAGTCTAAACATTCACTAAATGTTTAATCCCTGTTAATGTTTTTACTGAGTATAAAAGAGAGTTCCATTGAAAAATATATAGTATTTTTATTATCATTATCCTGTTTTGTTGTTTCTGCAGCAAGTGCTTCCTTGGAAAAAAAGTATCTGGCAAAAATTAGGAATAAGAGGTTTTGGTATATGTGTGTATGAAGACAGTGTTGCTAACAAAGGAAATATTTTAGCATGGGATAAACCATGGAAATAGGGATAAACCATGGAAATAGGCAAACATACAGGAGATTTATTTGATATGCACAAGCCAACTGCAGCAGTCAGCACGTGCAGAACACCAGAACTGTGTGGGGAAGTGGGTAGCAGCAGGTGATGCCACAAAGAGGTAAGCCACAGAGTATGACAGAAAGTAAGACAGACAATCCAGTGTCAGCTCATTTTCTTTGTTTAGAGACTGGCTCATCTAACCAGAGCATCCACTTTGCCTCTGCTCTAGCCACATGCAGAAGTTCCTTTCTTAGCATGTTGGGGAAAGTGAATATGCTTTCAGCACATGCTAGTTTATAGCAGATACCAAATGTTTTTGATCACCCATTATGTTAGAACAACTCCACAAAAAAAAAAAAAAATCTGTGTCATTTTTCACTCACTGTTGTTGTCTCCTCTTTGTCCTAACTTCCCAGAAATGCTAAAAAAATGGATGGAAAGGTAGTCAAAAAGCCACATATGGTTAATGACGTTAAACACTAAAATCTTACGTTCTTTGGGTAGTTATCCTTCTCATAGTATTTGCACAAGTTTCTGCACATGAGGAAAAAAAAACAAACCCAGAAAGCTCATCACGTCTTAAACATTGGATTTACTAAAGCATGAAACCAAACTCCTCAAACTTGGGTGCCGCAGCTCAGCCCCAAGGCCACACTACACCATTGAAAGACCACCTTATAAATGTGCTACCTTTTCTTCCCAGTGGAAGTTAAACTCCTCTATAACCACTTTGCAGCCAAGCAGCAGTAGACATTTTGTTTTCAGGGCTGCGGAAAAATAGCACACAGCACGAGAGAGAAAGATTTTAAAAGGCGAAATATCTCAAACTACTTTTTGCTTTATGAATAAATTCAGCTACAGACACAACTATTAATCTTTATGCCAGTTCACAGTAGGTTACAGCATTTTAAGCAGTCTCCATCTGAGGTCCTGATCTAACTTTTCTAGTTATGCATAAGTACTGTCATAAAGTACCATAAACCATTCTTCTCTTTCTGCTAAGGACATTTCAAGTTCTGTAGAAGACAGAGTCGCCCACTGCATACAACATTGTTTAAACAATAGCAAGAGGAACATAAGCCAATCACCATCACACACTCAAGCCACTCCCAATGCATGTCTGCCTACCAAAGGCCTGGATCTTACACCGATATATATAAATATTTGCATGTTTTCTTATTTTGAGCAGTTTAATAGCCTTATACTCACATGACTTCCTATTTGCTCGTGACCGCTTCCTCTCTCTAGGCACCGCTCGCTGGCTTGGCACTTGGGTGGCGGACTTGACAATGCGATCCATGATCTCATCCGCGGCGTCATCCGTTGCGTTTGGTGAATCGTCGTTGCCAGCGTTCCACGAACTGATACGGCCTGGAAAAGTCCAGCAAGTGAATTCGGGGAAAAGAAGACAGGAAGCCTCTTGCGTCACTTTGGTTTCGCAATTGAGTTTTTTGGGAAATTACAGCAGNAAAATGGATGGAAAGGTAGTCAAAAAGCCACATATGGTTAATGACGTTAAACACTAAAATCTTACGTTCTTTGGGTAGTTATCCTTCTCATAGTATTTGCACAAGTTTCTGCACATGAGGAAAAAAAAACAAACCCAGAAAGCTCATCACGTCTTAAACATTGGATTTACTAAAGCATGAAACCAAACTCCTCAAACTTGGGTGCCGCAGCTCAGCCCCAAGGCCACACTACACCATTGAAAGACCACCTTATAAATGTGCTACCTTTTCTTCCCAGTGGAAGTTAAACTCCTCTATAACCACTTTGCAGCCAAGCAGCAGTAGACATTTTGTTTTCAGGGCTGCGGAAAAATAGCACACAGCACGAGAGAGAAAGATTTTAAAAGGCGAAATATCTCAAACTACTTTTTGCTTTATGAATAAATTCAGCTACAGACACAACTATTAATCTTTATGCCAGTTCACAGTAGGTTACAGCATTTTAAGCAGTCTCCATCTGAGGTCCTGATCTAACTTTTCTAGTTATGCATAAGTACTGTCATAAAGTACCATAAACCATTCTTCTCTTTCTGCTAAGGACATTTCAAGTTCTGTAGAAGACAGAGTCGCCCACTGCATACAACATTGTTTAAACAATAGCAAGAGGAACATAAGCCAATCACCATCACACACTCAAGCCACTCCCAATGCATGTCTGCCTACCAAAGGCCTGGATCTTACACCGATATATATAAATATTTGCATGTTTTCTTATTTTGAGCAGTTTAATAGCCTTATACTCACATGACTTCCTATTTGCTCGTGACCGCTTCCTCTCTCTAGGCACCGCTCGCTGGCTTGGCACTTGGGTGGCGGACTTGACAATGCGATCCATGATCTCATCCGCGGCGTCATCCGTTGCGTTTGGTGAATCGTCGTTGCCAGCGTTCCACGAACTGATACGGCCTGGAAAAGTCCAGCAAGTGAATTCGGGGAAAAGAAGACAGGAAGCCTCTTGCGTCACTTTGGTTTCGCAATTGAGTTTTTTGGGAAATTACAGCAGGCAGCTCAGTCATCCTGACTTCAATTCAACCAAAGGAGAAGACTTTGCCTAATGGAGAATATTTAGAAATAACACCCTAGACTCTTTGCTGCACCATCAGAGAGCCAAGAGTTCAAAAGCAATTATTATATACATATATACACATACTTTCTATTCCTTTCAGCCTCGGCGTCTTGCTCTTGACCACACAACTGGAAAATGCTTGCTAGAGGCTGCCTGTAAGCCAAGAATGGATAGTGTTGTGTGACCATGTTTCTCTTTGCTCCTATTACAAAGACACTAGAAGACATGGCACATCTTAGAGACTGATGGAAATCAGAAACATACGTCCTTTGTACAGAAAGGAAGAAAGGAAGAAAGGAAGGAAGGAAGGAAGGAAGGAAGGAAGGAAGGAAGGAAGGAAGGAAGGAAGGAAGGAAGGAAGGAAGGAAGGAAGGAAGGAAGAAAGGAAGAAAGAAAGAAAGAAAGAAAGAAAGAAAGAAAGAAAGAAAGAAAGAAAGAGAGAAAGAGAGAAAGAGAGAAAGAGAGAAAGAAAGAAAGAAAGAAAGAAAGAAAGAAAGAAAAGAAAGAAAGAAAGAAAACAATTTCTGAGCATCTGTATCATAACCTAGTGCAAAGGAGACAAGAAAAGGGCATAAGGGCCAGTTTGACATGTCTTGTCCTCTTCACAATGAAGAGGTCACCTTCCTATTATAGCGCTGTATGTGTCCTGGCATGACTGCTCTGTTACGAGTGGAAGAGTTGTTGGCAAGCTGAAAAGCTGAAAGCAATTTTGGTTAAAACCACAAAGAAACAAGTGAACCATGTTTCCAAATCCAAGGCCCTGGCACTCCTTACTCCACAGAGCATTGTGTAACACATCTTTGGGTTCCTCCACTACTCACTACTGTTCCGTGTGCGTTTTGTTTTTAAGTAATTTGAAGGGTAGTATGCAGTGTGAACACTGACAGCGAGCTTTGCAAAGGAGTGGGTGTAGTACAATTGCAAGCAGCTAAGAAATCACCAAGGCCACTCTATGACATGTCCGAAGTCCATAAACAACAGCTTCGATTAGGCCTTTACTCTGCTGCCTTGTCTCCTGCCTCTTGTCAGGAGCAGTTGTATTATAACAGTGCTCCTGACAAGCTCGTCTAGCTCACCCATCTTCTGCCTCTGCTGTTCTTATGGGGAACACAAGCTTCACAATCAGGACACTCTCCTCGTTAGCATTCAGTGGATTACTTCAGCTGTTCAGCTTGTTGCAGTGCAGCCTGAATTATTTAACCTTCGTACTTTAGTTAGCTGACTGGTTTCTTATATTGGGGCTGTGAAACCTCTGAATTAGACAGGATCATGGCTTCAGGCCTTAATAAACTACACTCACACACACAGAGGTGGATGCTGCGGATGTGCTATCAGTTGTATGAAAAAGTATCAAGAAAGTGTAAGATATCCAGATATGAAGGATAAAAAGATACCAGAGTAGGAAAATGAAGACTTGAATTTTGGTGCATCACCTTTACTCCAAAACCATCTTCCATGTATTGCACGTATGGGAGTGGTGAGGGGAAGACAAAAGCAAGTAGCCATTACCTCCGAAGTTTAGCAGGGAGGTGGTTAAAAGACACATCATCTTTTTCCTACCCATTTTCCTCTCCCCAGTCATTCATAAAATGCTGCAAAGTCTTTTCACTTGAATTTGAATTGCTACTTTCTACTCGGTTCTATTGAAAATAAAGAGAAAACCACATCCTGAATTCTCCAGATGGCCCATTTTGCTTTCATGATGAGAACAAGAATTGGGGTGTTAGTGGGCAGTCACCACCATCATGCAGGGAGAATTGCTTGGACTCCTGATGCCCCTACTCTGGCTGTGATCTATGTGTTCAGACTTCAGGTAAATTCTTCTTTGTCCTCATGCCCCAAATCACTTCTACCATGAGAACGCCACTGGGATGTTCTCCTTCCCCTTCCACCTTTTCGGCTGTGAGTGTTACCCAAGGGGGACATGACCCACGTTTGGGCCCCTGCATGGCTACCCCAGCACAAGAAATGTGGCCAGGAGGGAACCTTGGCGCTTACCTCGGCTGGCCCGGCTCCGAGTGCGCACGCCGAGCGCCATGGTGCTTTCCCCGCCCACGGAGGAGGTCTTCAGCACAGCCTTCATGTTCTCATGCTCGGCAGCATCCTCGGCATACTGCAGGCCCTGGGGCTGGCTCTGGCAGGGCGGGGAGCTGCTGGAGAACTTGCCGGACTGCGGGAGGAAAAGGATTTGTTGTTCCATTTGAGAACAGCATGGACAATAGGCCAGAGTCTCAGTTGTGAATTGCAAGGAAAAAAGTGTCCTTCCAGGCTTGGCTGGAGTGCAGCTATTCCCAAAAGAGCCCAGCAACAGTTGCTCCTCTCCCAGAGCATTCACCCTGACCAGAAATAAACCTGAAACAGGGTGACAGCAGGGAGCAGACAGTCAGAGGAAAAACAGATGCATTAGCTCGAGCTTTGTGATTTTGACCTTACGTCTGAGAGTAAAAGATACAAAGCAAGGACTTGCTTTGAAACCTTCAATCCAGACTGGGCCTGATCTGGGGTCACGCATAATGCTGAGAGGAACAGCATGAGACCCAACAGATAAAAGAAACTGCTTTTTTTCTGTACAATCAACTTTCAGTAGCAAGGCAAAATGCGGACAGTGGTCTAAGAAGAGACACCTTTCCCTCTTGCCTCTCTGCCTTGCTGCACAGAAAACTCGCAAACTGCTCTAAAACACAATTATCTACAAGTAACAACACATTACCACTAACGCTTAAAAAACCCCTGGTCCCAAAACACCCAGCCAAATTATTTCATGGCCAAAACACAAAAATTGCAGTCAGAAGTCAGAAGAACAAACAAAACCTTACAAGAGATTGAGGAATCTGCCCTCTGCTTCCCTGTCACCACGACTACATGAACAACAGCAGCTACACTAGCTGGGCACGCACAGTGTGGGGATGCAGCAGCCCCACCAGTTACCAAAACAACCATCTAGGAACGGCTGGGAGCAGCAGAAATGGGTACTTTCTCAGGAGAAGGGCTTGCATCGCTGGGCTGCCCTGCCTTCCCAGACTCTGCCTGCAAAGGACTTGGATGCTGGTATTTGCCACTATGCTCTTATCTACAGAAAGGTCAAAGCACATTGAAAATACAGCCCTGGCTGCAGGAAATACCGACCCTGTTGACAGCAAACAGGCATCAACAGATAATAATAAACCTCGGTACTCTCAGTCGTATCAGCCCAGCATCAGACACCAAAATATGTTTTGTTTTTTCTTTTAATCTTTCTTACTCTGACTAATTCAGCACAGATGAAAGGACAAGTGCTGCATTCTCTTCTTCCTTTGCATAATAAACAACATTAATTATTCACTTGGTGATATTAAGCCAGTCAGTTAAAAGGAGGCAAACCTGCAAAGCCCTTCTGTCAGAGAATGGTAAATTGAAAGAAAAGACTGAGCCCTACTTTCAGAGCTTTGATCAAGTCCCCATGTCAAGACTGCAAATTGAAAATGTTTAATCTGGAAACCAATGATAAGATGATTCTATTTTAACATAGTGACTTTATGGGGTAAGATAGCAAGCTAACTGAGTAGCAAAACAATGATCCCTACAAGGCACTGAGCTAAATATACCTGTATGAGACCTAGTTTTGACAGTGAAAAGTTTGTTTTCTTGTTAAAATATTAGCTTGCAATATTTTGATGTGAAAAGTATGCAAGTGCTAGAGTTTCACATGTGAAATTAAGAGACAGAAAAATATTAGAGAAAAACTCCTATGAAAATGCATGCCATTTTTGCATTAAGACTACTCTCTTATACGAAGTGGGTTGTTCAGCTAATCAATACAATCTCAAAAAAATCCCAAAGGATAAAGCCTTCACATAACTGTTAGTTCCTATTCACACAGGTTAGTTACATGTTGGCATAAACAGGCAAATTCATGTAATTTTCTTCTGTGCCCCAAGCTATACTGCACAAACTATCACTGGGGGTGAAGCTCTAGAGCCAAAAGTTTCATTTCATTTCCTTAATTTTCAGATGTTGCCATAAACTGCTGCCCAAACCCCAGCCTGCTGAGCAAATGACCAACACTATGAAACAGTGAGCATTAAGCCACACTGTTTATGTTCAGCAAATTGAAGAAAGCTCTGATGCTGAACAAAAAATGCATCTCAAAAAAGATGCTCCTCAAGTCAATAAACTATTTTATTATGAATATAGCTAGAACATCACCTTCAGGAGCACTTTATGATAGATACATGAACTACTCCACGGCTCACCTCTATGATGACTGAAGTGTCTCATTCTCAATTTATATAGCAAGGCAAACAATTATGATTTGCTTAGCATCCCTATATCCTGATGCTTTTGAACACTTTATAAAATAATACCATGTGGGGTTACACAGCTTAATGAGTATGAAATTATCCTGGTAATTCATAGCCCAAGGTAATTTATGATCCCCATAACATTTTGATCACTGATGTTTTGGGTAATGGGGATACTTTGCAGTTCATTACAGACAGAAAGGAAAAGAAATGAGGAAACTTAAAATTATTAAGGCCTCAGGTAAGGCTATCCTTATTCAAGAGAACAGGTATGCATATGGTTAAAGCTGACTGTAAAAATGCATTCTTATGATTGAGACAAAAAGGTATGAGAAAAATGTCATGGTTCATAGTTCTAGCTGAGCAGATGGAGTTGAGCAGTCCATATGATCTGAGTTAGAAATTAGATGTCACAGCACACAGGAGACATGGGATGACATGCTTTTTCAGAGAACCATACCTCAACATCCTCTTCTTCATCCGTCTGCCACTGGAAACAAAGGACAAGGTGGAGAAGGACAAACAGCAAGACTTAGGAAAGACAGCACCATCAAACCATGACAGAGCAAGAGGTAACCATGGTACTGTTTATGCAATAGGAGGACATAAAAATAGAAGACATATAAGGAATTTATTCCTTAGACAATCAGCTTGCCTTTTTTTTTTTTTAGCTGATTGTATGTAGAGCAGACTGTCACTGTCAGTAGGGTACGTGGAAATTTCCTGATTTTTCTTACAGAAATGATGGACTGAAACTACCTCTAACCCATCCTATTTCTCTCCCTTAAGTCATGCAGTTGTTTGTCCATTTTTTACCACATGGAAACTGACAACACTAGGAAGGACTCCTTCTCCTTTTTCCAGCTCTGTGCAGCACAGGGAGGTCCTGGCTGTTGTTTCTCTCAGTGCAGAGGTCAACTTCTTGGCAATTCCTTTTCTCTACACTTAAGTGTTTGTTTTAATTCCTTTTTTAAGCTGGGGCTTTTCAACTTCCAATTCAACAGAGCACTCAAAATGCTCGGTAGTCTTTCAAGAAATGCTTAAAGTTCTTCAGTAGCTGCCTGATACCTGATCCTGGAAATCAGAGAGATGTAACTATCCATTGTCATTCAGGGCTTTCACCCTCTGTGACAGTAGGCGTGTAAAACTATCTTGACAGTTGCACTACATTAAATGCACAGACATACAAAAATATTGTGGGATATGGAGTATTTTTCAATTTGGGGATTTACAGGGAATTAGCAAACTATTTAGATCTGTGTTCCCAAATGCCTGGGGAATTCTTCATTGGGTTAGAAGACGCCCCACATGGAAGTTTCGCAAAGTAAAACATGGCTTCTCAAGTATCTGGGTCCTTGTTTCCATAATTTTCAATTTGATTGTTTATAAATGCAAACATAGTCCAGAAATTTTATGCATTTTTTTAATTTGTGGGTTTTCTTTTGTTTTTTCAGAAGAAGCATTCCACCAATAGTATTCCACTCCCTAGTGTTACTAATATATATTTTTGACCTTATCTCCATCTCAGCTCTGATTTCTGTCTGGGATTGATACATTCTGTTCCAGAAACATTCGTCATTAAAAATGAAAGCCTGATTTACTTTGGCCCTCAGTTTAGTTTCAGCACAATCTCCATAAGAAGATTAGCTGTAACTGCTGAGCAGCACATTAACATTACTTTTTAAGGGTATGTTTTATTCAAAGAGTGAGATGCTTATTTTAATTTGGACACAGTGGTACTGACAGAAACACATGCAGTGTGTTTTGCAGAGGGACCATGGCACGTATGTTCCCTTTGCATTAATATTATCTGGTTGTCTTTTTTCCATCCCCTGGGGGGCAGGGAGTCACTCTATAAAGCAATTTTTCTGAAGAGGACCACTGTTCACTTTTTGTCGGGGGTAAGAAACAGAAAAAAGAACAGGAAGTATGAAGATTCTTGCATTCTAATTCCATCCATCTATCTATCTATCTATCTATCTATCTATCTATCTATCTATCTAATCTAATACATCATTCTGTACATCCAACTAGTAAGTAAAGGGAAGCAGGAGAGCAAATTAAGCTAAACAATACGAAAAGGAAGTCAGGGCAAGGTAAAATATCAGAGAACACACACTACAAAGACTGTGCTCCAAAGAAAAGTGTTTTATATTATTACTTTATATCAAGCTACATTTTTACAGGGTAAAGTCCCAGCTGCTGGCCTTCCTGCCCATTTAATCTAGCTAGAAGTGATTTGCTGTGGGCTCATTTTAAGGGCAATGTACACTTCTCTGCTTGACTTTGCTCATCTCCAGCACCTGGGCATTACCATTTCTCTCCTTCCTACTCCACATGGAGAGCACTCACTCCTAGAACCGCTGTCCTACACCCAAAGCTACTCCAGTGCACAGGAGGAATAGTTCACCGCCCCCTTCACATTTCCATGTCTGAAGAGCCATTTGCCTCTACCAAATACTGACAACAGGAATAAAAGCAGCAAAATAAATAAATCAGCCTTATGTTTCACAAGGGAATCTGCTCTCACCCTGGTGTGTACATTCTGCCTTGCATTTCCTTCTTTATTTCATCATTATAAAAACACTGAGAAATAGGAATAAATTTGGAGTTTTTAACATGTAATATTACCAAAAAGCAGTGAAAGAATTTTGCTATACCGAATACCACTTTCAGACACAAGATGTTAATTTTAAGGAAAAAAGGCCACTTGATTCTTCTGTCATTCAATATTGGATATTGCAGGACAGTTTGAGATCTCCCTCCTTCCCTTCCTTCTGTCCTCACATTTTTCCTTTAGGCTAGCATTTCTGTGCAGTGGATTTGCTGTTTCAAAATATTATGTCTATTACATAGCAATTTTGGAATTGAAACTCTTAAGTAGCATGAAAAGTGGAGCTTCATAAATCTGGGAGACAGATGCTTATATTACCTACTATTCTTAAAAATAATTTAAAAGCTCAGACTTACATCTATAATTGCATTTCTTCCCTATTTTGCTTGCTTGTTATTTTTAGAGTGCCTGAAATGAGTACTATCATTGGCTAAAGCCAGATATAAGGTTACAGAGACTAGGCAATTTTCCCTGTGAAACTGTGGCAACGCACTCTTCTCTTTTTTTTCCTTACTCCTCTCCTCCAGACAACATTCACCAAGATTTAAACTGACAGTGCCCAGTCCACTTCAGCTATTAAAGAACATATAAACATAAAGATATCTGTGGTAAAAGGCTGAAAAAAAGACTGGAAATATTCCCCATTGTGCTCCTCAGCCCTACTCCATGTGAGTAGTCGTTGAAGCTGATGCAAGTTCTCCGTGCAAAGAGCCAGCAGACTCTCCATGCAACCAGCCAGCACCTCTCTGCCTTCCAAGTCTGCAGGGGGGGACAAGGTTTAAGAGATACAGCTCTTCTCCTTAAGAACTGGGTTGGTTCTGGCTTATTCCTTTCCCACTTTTCCTAAAATCCCTCTTCGTCTGCCTAAAAGCAGTATACTGCGAGGAGATAAAAATGAGACCTGGAGGAAGCTTTCAAAAAGACAGGTAGGTAAATTTCAAATAACTGCACAATACTTTTAGGTCACTAAAAGCAGAAAGTAAAATTCCATATGACTACTGCATATTATAATCACTTTCTAAAAAGAATTTCTTTCCAATGTCAAGATCCCAACTTTCTTCTATCAGTATTTTGTAACTAATGAATCACTGTCAAGCATTACTGATCTAGCTCCCCTTTCCAAGCCTTCAAATATAAAACACTAAGAAAATCAAGCCCAGATACTAACCACAGCCAAAACAAAACTCCAATAAAATTCCACATTTTCATCATTCTTCACACATAAATATCTTCCATCCTGCTGACTTGGAAACTTGTTTTGAGGTAGATGTAACTTTGAAGTTGTCAGAGGAAGCCATGACAAATAGTCTGATGCAACTTCAATTCTGTTTTACCATATACTGCAGTTCAAATAAAGGTAAATGAGGCCATATTACTGGGCTATGGTCAAAGAGATTTAGCAAATTCTGAAATAACTATGTGGCCACATTAATAACTCCCTTAAAAAACATTCCTGTAAGGGCAATTTTAAAGACTGTTGGTTTTTACTTCTGCAGGCTTTTTGGTTGCAAGCTAGTAGGACTGTTCTATAATTACAAATTAGTGACAGGCAAAACATGCTCCCTTTCTTAAGACTTGCAAGATATTTTTTGGTGTAACACTACCTGTCAGATGGCATTTAATTCTTGCCAAATCTCAACATCATCTTGAGCTTAACAAGAGATCTTCTTCCAATAACACTTTTGTTCTGGGAAAGGCCTTGATGCCTCCTTTCCACCATTTTCAGGAAACAGCCATTGTCCCTGGTTCTGCCCCTTGCTGACTCACTGTCAAGCCTAAGCCTTTTCTGGTTTGAAAGGGTCCCATTTCGCTGCTTCTTGAACCCAGCTGCCAGTGACCAGAACTCCTTTCCCTCTTGTATTTTCGGCAGGAACAGGATATAGAAAAGCTTTCTGTCCCGCCACAGCAGTTATTCTGGACAGATAATACAGAAACACTACATCATATGGTAGGAACACAGTAGGAAAACAGTAACTCCTTTACATCTCAGTCTTGCTTAAACTAGTTAAAAGTGTCGAAGCTATGTGAGGGAACGAAAATTTTAATTTACGAAACTCTTTGGTTAATGCTGTCTTTTGGCTCCTTTAGAATACATCAGGAAAACCAGTAAGCAATTGCAGAAAGTGATCTCACTTCTCCAGTGGTAGTTTTGAAAATCTGTATGACTGTATTATACCCTTTAGAGCCTCTTCCTTAAGCTGAGACTAGACCAAAAGAAAAAATCGTTTGATAATAACACAGGTTTAACATTTTCTCTAGATGGGGCATCTAGATGGGGCAGGTTTCCAAATGTAAAGAGGATATTTCCAGGAAAGATCTACAAATAATCATGAGTCAATGACTTAAATACAATCTCAATTCATGTCAGTCTCAATACATATATATATATATATTTAGATATATATATTCATATTGATCCATGTTGCCTGAGCCATAAAACTGTAATCAGCCTAGGGCTTTTCACGCCAAAGGCAGGGGTAGCTTCATATGCAATGAAACACTTGCATCTAATCGAGCCTCCAGATTTGGATTTTGAGACAGCTGGAAACTTTTATTAAGTACTGGCACTTCTTAAAACTTTATTTGGATTGAGTCAAACTACATCAACTTGAAAAAAAAAAGATAGAAAAAAATCAAGGGGATTTTAAAACTTACTATGCTGAGAAAACTAATGCTATTTTAATTTATTGTATGAGTATGCAATCTTACCCTCAAAAAGTTTGCAGAGTAACATCTACTGTGGACATAAATTTGTCCATCCTTTCAGAATCCCAAAGCAGTCTGTTGCCATAAAATAGGCTGGTCTGTGCTTTAAAGTTAAGAAGAAAATTGCTGTGCATGCACATGCAACATATGTATATGTATATATATATATATATACAGACATAAAAATAGATAAAATATCAAGGCTCAAGGCTATATTAGAATATTCAAGGATGGAGGAAAAAATCCATTAAAATTTCGTTGCAATCACTTAAATGGCTACACTGATTCATCATCTAAATTATGTTCTCAATTAGGAGTCTAATTTCTAGGGTTTTTTTCTTTTTCATATTCTTGACTGATCAGGTACACATGGCTCCTGATGTCTTCTAGATATTCTGGACACTGTCTGTGCGACACACATAGAAGCTCCTTTTGGATGATTAATTTCAGTTTGTTCTCATCCTATACATTTGTATGAAGCAGAAAATATACAAAATCAAGGACTTGCAAGTTGTGCCTTCTAATAGAAGAGGGTTTGTTACTTATAGTAGAAGGACCTCTAAGAATAAAAACAGTAACAACACTTCATATACCACATTCAAAGAAAGAAAGTTTTAAAAATCCATGCTATGGGAGATACCATTTGCCACTTACATCTGTTATCATTTTCCCTCTGGTCTTGTTTCTTTCCCTGTGGTTAGCTCGTTTCTGTTTTTGCTGCAAAACTCGTTCCCTGGTGGTGCGGTATTCCAGAGCAAATTCACTAATAATTTTGCAGAACTTATTGATGTTGACTTCACGTATTGCGTAGGGAGGGTGGCCCATAAATAACAAAAATGAGTGAAACCTGGAAAACAATGAGTTTATAAAGGTAAAGGCAAAAAATCTTTATTGATGGTCTCTGGGAAAAAAAAACAACAACCCTATATATCACTGAATCCATTTATTACTTTACTAGCTCCCATCATTTCCTTTGTGCTACAGAATTTTCATGGATGCTTTGCATAACATTGGTATGTTTTATAATTAAAACCGTGAAAGTCTAGCCTATGATAACTTCATCCCAGTCTACTTTCCCAGGCTGATGCAGGAGATAAGATGTTTATGGAACTCCATCACTTTATATGACTAATTTGGCACGTGAATGACCAATTTCATTTCAGTTATAGAAAAAATATTTACCAAGTTTCAATTCTATTTATTTGTATTAAGCAACTTCAAAGAGGCTGTTAGGATGTTGGGCAAAGTCTAGACAAGAAGAATGCAGATTTACAGGCTAGCAAACACAAGAAGGAAAGAATTTCTGGTTCACAAAACTGACCATAAAATTATATTATCTACCAAGTACGTTAGTTTGGGACACTCTCAATTCACAGTTTTACTGCTTCTGTGGCATTCAGAGCTTTTGCACTATTTGCAATTTTTACTATTGCTTCTATACTGCATGATTTACAGCAGCACACTGAATGTGTAAAAATGTATGGGAATTCCTTTTAACTGCATCTACATCCCTGAGGACAAAAAGTCTTCCCAATCCTAGAAAGATGCAAGTATATGAAAACATTTTTAAGAACTACAGTAGCAGCTGCAGGATATCAGAGGAGAAAGTTGATATTTTTCTTGATAAACGCAACACAAAACTAATGAATTCACTTCCCTTCCACTGCAATTGGGATTTCTGCTTACTTATGGCACAAACACCAAGTCATTACAAAAACAAAAGAAGAGCTGAATCAACTCCTCAAGTGTATACCCACAAATCTGGGATCATTTGAAATCCAGTTCTTAATTCCGACCACAGCAATTTGGAAATTATCCAGAAGCTGGAAAATCTCTCACAGTTTCATTAAACCCAACTGCAAATCCTAAGGAGAGGAATCTTAATTCTGCCTTCAGCTGTATAAGCATAAAACACATAGTCGTAGATCTTGCAAATAGGAGTGGTGCTGCCTACAAAAGAACTCATTGTACAAGACTGGTTTCAGCTTCTGCATATGACAAATCTGTCAATACAACTTCATTTTTTTTTGCTACAGGCCATTCTTTTTTATCAGACAGCAAGCCAAGCTCCCTTAAAAAAAATCCAGTGGTAAACAGAAGATCTATCAACTTAACTATAAAGTTGCTAGGTCTTGGGGACTAAGAGGCAAAAGACCCAGTTATTGCACCTTGGGAATAAATGACTGCCTGGATGATTGCTTTTTCTAGTCAAAAATATAGAAATTTTTGGATTGGGGATCTTTCTTCAATGGAGACTATAACAAAGTATGCACCACATACAACCCAGAAACATTCATTCCTTGCAGGAATGGGCATTAAACACTTACAAAACACATATTCATGATGTCATAACATATAATTTTATCAAGTCATTTACTATCAAGGTATTGCTGTCACCAATATAATTCTGTACCTGTTAATTATTCTTCTATGAACAATCTTCAGGATTATGATTCTTTCTGCACAATCTTTAAGAAACTCAGACATTTTTTGCTTCAGACTTGGCTTCATTTCATGCTTTGCTATAGCCTTAAGGTGATCCCATGATGCTTTGCACCGTCTTTCCATCTGACACAAGTTTTCCTGGAGTTGTTCAAAGTCGACCTGAAAAAAGAGAAAGGAAAAGAAAAGGTAACACTTGAAGTGAAAACACTGTGGTTGTATCCTTGGATATCCAAACCGTGCAATTCGTGTGTATGAAGGTGTCAAGGTAGTGGCAGCACAACATCAATTCACATTACTAACTATTACTAAAACAATAAAAATAGCTTTCTCTATCACACCATGTCTAGGCATGTAGTGTTAGCAAAGAAAACCAAAAACAAAGAAATACCCATACGCATATATTTGGTTTTATTCTTGGAGGCCTAACAACTAAAGAACGGACAATAAAATATTGTGATGTGTTTTTTCCCTTACTAATAACTTCATGTCTGCACCAAGCAACTGCATGACTCAGTTCTGTCTGAGGTAATACAAAACTTTCTTTTTCTTACTCCTTTTCTCTACTACCCAAAGCTTTTTATACCCTGTTTACTGCTCACTGTTGTACCCCGCCAACAATTCTCCATTTTAGGAAGCACTTGGATCTATTCCCTAGTCATGCACTGACTTGTTAATAGATGATCTAGTTCTAATCACAAAATTCGCAGGCCAGAATTTTTTAAAGCTCTATTGAAAGTATGTGTTATTTAGTGATCTCAGCACTAACTTTCATCCCTTGATATACAATACGAATTTACTGGCTTGTAACAAGATCATATAACGATTCTGAAAGTCTCTCAACACAGTTAAAATAAATGATTGCACCTTACAGTAACATTCATCAGGATAGAAGCCAACACATTCCACAGAAGGTGAGTGAGAGCTTCTCCTTTATTCATCAACCAAAAAAGGTGTTCAAATTGCGATACTCTACAGAAGAGACTCAGGACGTGTTGCTAACAACTCAACAAAGTGCATCAATGACCCAGCCACAGCACACAACAGATGAGAAAAATAAAACTACCCAACATGTTCTGGAATTCTGAAGAAAGGAAAAAGTTATTTTATAATACTTCACAGTTCAGTTGAACTCAAGCTATAAAATACAGACTTAGCTCTCAGATTCTAAACACATCAGCGCTTGGGATGTTACAGTCTTGTACTCCAGTTAATTCCTTAATGCTAAGTGAAAACCAGTGTCAGGGGCAGGTTTTATTTCATTCTTCTTAGCTGTGTGCAGCATCCACTGCTGAGACCTATACTGAGGATAGCCGTAAAAAACGCATTATTATTAAAAAGCTCCTGGTATTTGTTTGATTTGTTTTTGCTGTGATTTATAAAGTGATGAATTTTTCCTCTTCACAAGGAAATAAAAACATCCTTTGATCCGCTCTGCTATTCAGAAAAGCCCTGCAGGCGGAGCAGCTGTGGGGTATTTGCTTTCCTTATATCCATATCAATGCATATGTTTAAAAAAAAAAAGTCCTTTCCAGGTCAGTATTTTCACTGTTGATGATAAACACATTGCTGCTCTTCACAGATGGTATATCTAAAACACACGTGGGGAAAAATACTAGCATTCCTGTTAAGGAAAAGAAAATTCAAAGTTTAGGTCTTCTTAGTAAGAATTATCCAACTTGGCTGAGGAAGCCTCTCAGCCTCTGCAGCTGAGAAATTTAAATTCATGTCATTTTATGACAGAATGAGTTTTAATCTATCAAAAAGCTCTGAAGTTCAGACCTGTAAGGGTTCAAGAAACATCTTTAGAGAACAACAGATTTGTGGGGAATGTGGCGAATTCCCGGCCCCTTGAAACGTGCCAACAGTCAGCACATTCACAAGAATGGGATGTTCCAGCAGGGATGGGGGATGGCAGGTTGGGCTAAGGGACACTCGTGTTTTTTGAGCAGAAACAAAAATTCAGTCCTCTAGGGAAGTCCTAAGGAGACTGCAATAAGGGGAATGCCACCTGAACTCCCCTGGAATAAACCTCTGCGGAGCACAGGTATACTCAAGCAGAAGTTGTAAACTCCTGGAAGGAGTACAGCAGGAACTCCAATACAGGATAATGTACCTGTGTATTCCCTCAGGGAAACTGTACAGTGGCTGAAAGAATGTGCCAAACCTTCATGAAATCTCTGTCTGCCAGCTCTCTAGTGTTTGCTTGTGGACAGAAGGGAGTATACTCGCATAAAAAATATCCTCATGTGAAATACTAAAGTTCCAGTTTTTCTCAGAGACAATCAGGTATCCCACCTGATACTTTGTGAAATGCTATTTCACCAGTGCCAATTTTGTGTGTAGACACAGAATCCATTACATTTCAGTCTGCTCCAGGTCTGTGGTTCTGCTTAGGGTGTTATATACAAAGACAACAGTAAGAGTGATGAGAAATCCCAACTACAAGAGATCACCAACTACATGTTCATACAATAAGGAGAACAAAAACTTGTGTGGAGTAGTAATGACAATTATTAAATATATTATGCATAAAGAAAACACTAAAAGGCATATATAGCATCATAGTACCTCTTTGCCAGTTCACACAGCATTGCCAAGGGAGCATGGATTGCACCTTCTGATTTATGCGCTTATTTCCAGCACTTTACTAATAGAATGAATGATGTATATAATAGTAGAGAAACATGCTTCCTCTCTTTTTGGTTCTTTCTTTCTTGAAAGGAAAGATGCACCAATTCTAGCCTGCAGCTGGATGGTCATGCTGGGACTAAGAAGGAATTCAGACGAGTTGTGGCTCCAGGAGAGCTCTGCATAGGAGGTACTCAAATAAGAATTGCTGTGGCATTATTTTATAACTGTGCTCCACCAAAAAAAAGGAAGCAGTAATCTGAAATAGTCATTACAGCTTTCTTGCTCGCTGGTAGCATACAGATGTTGTATCTGGCCCAAGGATTTGGAGGAAGGTAGAAACATATATTCTTCTTCCTCCTCAGTATATATATGTGCAAAACATGTGCAGCTTGCTGGTCCTGCTTACTGTTACCTTCTGCTAAAATTTTTTAAATTAATACATGTTTTTTTCTGCAGGAAAAAGAATGAGTGGACTTAGGCTGTTATGCAAAATAAGAATGTCCTTTCTTTCAAATACTATGAAATGTTAATTTTAATTTGTAAACCAATTTAGAAAAAGCAACTTTCTAAATGGTTCTGAGATATATTTGATATGTTCCTCCTTTCTCCTGTCAGGTTCCTCTCCATTCACAATCACACTAGCTAAAAAATATTCAGAACTATTAGAATCTGTAAAATCTCTTGCTAGGCCCACTGTTCAGTCTTCTGAGAAGTGCCTTTGTAGACAATGTTGCATCTGAGTGGAGTAGCCAGAGGCAGTATATGCAAACAGGATGTACAGACTAATTTATGTGACAAAAGCCCTGCAGAGTCAGCCTCACCAAATCACTGCCCTAACTCACTAATGGACAACTTTGGAATTAAAATCTATTTTTCAGTTTAACACACTACCATATTTTGCACAGATGACTCAGACCAAAGAATAAAACCTTCCAACCACATGCCAGAAACAACGGCATTCACTTTAATCACTTTATATCGCTATTTACTGCTCGCTACCATAGAAGCAGATGTCTTTGCCGTAAACAATAAAAATAAAAAGAATTCTACTAAGTTTCTCATTCCACTGGGCTGAGAATTCAGTACCTCATGACACACCTACTGCCCGAACAGCTTCTGTTCTCAACGGTTTTCCCCTGACTCAAAATTGCCACCACCATCAAACAGCTCAGTGTTTACTTCCCTGCTCATTCAGGCTCCCTGAACATCAGTCCTTACAAGGCCGATTTTTTTTAAGTTCAACTCCATCCAATATCACATGCCATATATAAAAGTTTGAAACTTTCTCACTCATGAAATACTAGACCATGCTCCAATCGTTCAGGCAGGACATGGATCAGGGAGCCTTTCTGGTCTTTGGGCTGGGATATTATTTCTCTGTGTGGCCACAAATACCTCATGGCAACAGAGGAATTGCACACTTTATTATTTTTTGGGAGACAGAGGAACAGCTGCTTTGAGGTAAAACTGGGAATTAAACGCAGTAGCTCAAACCTAAAGTGCCTTCCACTATATATACCCCAGGGCAGCATACACCACTCCAGGTATGCACTGCCATGCCCCGCAAACAATTGCAGCCACTGTGAGATAAGAGGTGATTTTTCTTCAGCATTCCCTTAGCTGGAATGTGCTTTAAAAACACATTTCCTCTTCCAGCTAAATCTCCTCTAGTCTTTGAGCTAAGCTCCCCCACTACTGCAAGTACAAAACCATCCTAAAGTCAAAGATAAAGTTTAGATGCACCTAAATACACTCATGTTTCCTGTCTGAGTGTTAACATTCAGCTCCTTAAAGAGGGTCAAAGATGTCACAACTGGATTGAAGCAAAAAACCCCAAAACAAGTAAATTAATTGAAATCGATGAAGCATTTCTTTTCAAAATCACTGTATCCAAAGTTTCGTTCTGAAGGCCACTGAATAACTTACTACATGGCCTCAGCGTGCTTGTATAAGACTTCTATTGTTTGATACTCTATCGTTTATTGCTATAGATTGTTTCTTTTAGTGGTGAACATATAAAATACAGTTATTTTCTAAGGAAGACCTGGATCTCTGCATTTTTATCTTAGTCACAAGGTGCATTAAAAAGAAGATCGATGCTCTCACAATGACAAATGTGGCCTTAAATTCACAATAAAATGACAACTATTTTATCACAGAAAGATATACATAACCACACACAAGTTTTCTCTTTTCAAAGTTCAAGATAGTTTCTGCAGCAGACCACAGTCTAGTCTGAGCTGTTTATAATTTAGGGTCAGACCGTTCATTCTCCCATTATTACAGAGATGCATTCTGGCAGGGAACATGAAATCTTCTTCTTTTCCTGAGTTGGTTCAGTGCCAAAGGAAATTCTGAGAATTGCTCTTTGCAAACACACTGTCATCTGAGAGCACGGACCTTCTGTGGCATAGGTTCAAAACTCTGTCTCCTCTAATATTTCCAGACTGGCTTCCTTCACCAAGTGTCACAAGAATTATACCAAGACCACCGTTAGTCCGACTTGCACACTGTGGGCATGCATTTTAAGTGAAATAGATGCCAGCTCTCAGAAGCAAGCAATACATAAAGAAGGTTCTGCCCAGTCATTTCTAATTCTAGGGTAAGAGGTGATATCCTGCAAAAAATAATTTTGGAAATGAGAACACCTGAATCAACCCACTGATGAAAAATTAAAGGACAGAGGTGGCAGAGGTGCTTACTGAGGTACGATCAGATGAGTGTGCCCAGTTATATACACATCTCTACTGCATTTTATTTCATTAAACAATATCCTGACTACATGGGATCTTTTTGCAGATCGCAGTTCCCACAATCTGGGACAAGGGGAAGCAACACCACACAGTGGTGACGTAGGTCCCTTCAGATGATGTTATGTCACCTGCAACAATTCCTGCAGTCATTTCACATGGAATGTTATTGAAACACCACAGTGCTGTCAGGCACATGTGCTAAACTCTGCTCTCTTTGAGACAGAACCTCAGAGTCTCATTTTCCATGGAAGCTCCTTCCCCCTCGCCCCAGTATGCCCTGCAGCCAGCAGGACCTGCCTTTCCCTGCTCTGCTTTCACCTCTGCTCCTGCAAGCCCATGCCAGGATCTGGGGCAGCTGCTGGCATCACAAGGAATGACTGCAAGAAACCTTGCATTCCTGGACTTCTTTTTTTCCACGGAAAATAATTTGATTTTTGGCGTTTATTTTTGTTTGAAATAATGTAGGGAAAACATACTTTAATAACTGCACACAAATAATTTCTGTCAAGTGAGACACGAGAAACCCCACTAAGAGTACAGGAGGCAGCATGATCTTCCCAACCTTTTTAAATTATTTTTTTTTTATCCTTTCGCTTCTTTCCAGTGTATCAGGCAGAAGCTGTAGTATGTCAAATGGCACTTCTGTTCCAGCCCGCTCCTTTCTCCTCATGTCTCCCTGCCAAGTTCCTCAGAGGGCAGGCAGCTGCAGGCTTCCTTCTCCCCTGCGTACGCCTAAGTGGCAGCAGTAGTTCTTTCCTATCAGCAATCCTTGCCCCCTCCCGCGTTGCTAACACTTCCTATTTCTTACTTTTAAAAGCTGCCTGCTTCTCCACTGCCTAGTAGCTGCAAGGGTCCTGTACCCAAGCATCTTGCTGCAGGGGTTAAAAACCAGACAGAAGTTTAACATCTTGTAAGTAAATTAATATCAGGGGAAGAAAATGACAATTATAGTTTACTCTATGGAGCTGGCCAGCTTTCAGATGCACAGGGGAAATATTTACAGGTTAGAGAGAGAAGATGAACATTTTTAATAAGGACACACTTTTTATTCACTAACAGAGAAGACACTGGGGCTGAGGCAACCCCTCCTTAAGGAAATTTCTAGGAACAAAACTGAGTTTAACTGCAGAAATCTGAGGGTCCACTTCAGTATTAGATATATCAGTTCTGGTACAACTGCAGTGAAAAAAACAGCTTAAAATATGTAAGAAAATAAAAAGTCCAAGTGATTTTAATAATGGGTTACTAAATAATCAGTGCTGTGAGTGATTTTATAAATGCTTTTATATACACCTAGAATTCTATTTTTTCTTTAATTTTTTCACTTGTGTCTGTTTTTATTGGTGCCATTTATGATTTCAGTCCTTCAGTAAAAAGCCAGAACTTTTGCAATAACTGTACCATTTTCTTTCTGGTCTTTCTAACTCCTTTTTGGTGAGGCAGCCTGTTTTCTTTATGTTTTTGGGTTTTTTTCATGAACTAAGGCTCAGGAAATTCTTATATGATGCGCATTTCAGGGGAAGGGGCATCTCTGTTTATCTACAGGATGGAAATTGTTTAGCCTTTGTGGTTTCTGAAAGATGTTTGTAGGCAAAACGGAGCTCAAAATACAGCCTAATCCACAGTGAAATATTAGCTCTCCTTTCCTGTCAGCTTTCCTAAACCAAGATTTCGCCTTGTCTGTGAACGTTCCCTTGAAGAGGGCAGCTTGGATGGCTTCCATGTCCTAACTCTTTGATTTGTGGCAGCTACGATCAAGTGGGAATAGAGCTTGTTACAGTAATCCATCAGTGGTTTAACACATGCAGGAACATCCCGAGGAGGGAGACCTTGGGCGACACGGGGAAGGTTAAGGCTATAATTTCTCTTAATGTGATTTTGTCTGGCCTTTTTAGATTTTCGTCCGCTTTGGGCAGGGCCACTGGAGCAGCAAACCACAGACTGAAAGACTGGGCTCAATTTTGCATGCTCTTAGACCTAATTTTTTTTAAGTGGCAGCAGTAGGCTAAGCTTTCTTCCACTTTCTATGACTGAAAAATAGAAGATCCACTTGAGAGTACACCACACATGGTGGTGAGGATTTTGGAAAACAAAGGCTCTTCTCTTCTGTGGTAATTTTTCTTTTTAGTGATTAACTTGATCCCAACCTAAGGAAAAAGGGAAATAACTTCTTAACAAAGAGAAGAAGCAGGAAATGAGAAACCAATATACCTAAATGCTAAGAAAGTAAGAATCACCCAAATTAAAAACAAAACCAAAAACGTAAGAGAAAGTTAAAATCTTCCAAACATGAGAAACCAAACTCACTGAAGGCAATAAACCAGAGCCTAAACACGGGCTGTACAAGAGGAAAACTAGGAGAAAAGAGATGGAATCTAAAGAGAAAACATCTAAGGATATAAAACAAAAGCCACAAATTCCTTTATGGTATCAATAAAAAAGAAAATATGAAGGAGGTCCTGGATCACTGAGGATGAAAGAAACTGAGAAAGACAAAAATTAGAGAAGGGAAGCAAGATGACTTCTTTTAATCTAACTTCACTACAGAGGATGTTGGGGAAAAACCTACTCTGGTCCTCCTTTAATTTTTCTCTATTTTATTTTTAATAGATGTGAACTTATAGCAAGGTTTGAAACCTTACTAGCAGAAACACATGTTGGAGAGAGATGATATCTTACAAAGCAGCAAACAAGTAGAATACAATAATTCTGACATCTATTAAAATAAAGAAATTGAGCCACTGGCTAAAATGAATATGAATATGTATGAAACTGTACTTGGTAACTTAGAGAATCAGAGGATAGCAGAAGTTTCACCTATCCCTAGAAAAGCAGCAAAGTTGATGCAGAGGTCCAGGTTTTATTACTGTATCTGGTAACTTAGCTGAAAGGATAAGTGACAAGAAACTTAATACATCAAAATAACCACTATATTCTGAATGTTTATAAAATAGTGAATAGATGAGAGTAAGTAAAGAAAATTAAATTTCAAAATATTTTCAAGAGCCTCATGGGAGGCCATCTATGAAGTGTGAGGTTAAGAGGGCAAAAGAAAAGAAGGAATACACAGTGATTCTCATTTGTTAACAGGGTTAACAGCAGGTGCCTCATGGTTTGTGCTTAGTGTTTCAAAATTATCCGGAAACAAGGAAACACATCCAGAGGGTAAAATTTACAGATGGCAGGAAATTATTCAGATTAGTCCTGATTGAAGATTATTAGGGGTTTGAGAGATAAGCAGTAAATCTTCTTCAGCAGGTCATGGTCACTGCTGTAGACCGCAATGAAGTGCACAGTGCATTGCAGCACCCGACTCCTTTGTGCATCCAGCTGAGTTCTGAATGCTCCATCAGCTCAGGAGACTGCCTGGATGTCCTTGTGAACTGCCCTGGGACAACGGGTGTCCAAAGGGTAGCAGCACTCAAAAAACACAAGGAAAACCTCAGGACATCTAACAAAACGTAGCAGAAGCAGAACGGACAAACACAAAAACGTAACATTGATAAGGAGAGGTTGGAATACTGTGCTTACTATCATTTAACACATTCTAAAAAAGTAAGATGGAGGAAAAATGTGGAAATGGTCTCATAAAAAAAGATGTAGAAGAATCATTTAAGACTTAGACAAGGATCTGAGCAGCCTAGTTTAATTTGGTCTTGTACTGAAAAGGGTGATAGATCATATGACCTTCAGAGATCCTTTCCAACCTAAGTTATTCTGTTAAATAGAGACAAAAAATATTTTGACTGTTCAGTATATTCAGACAGTAAATGATGAAATTGGCAAATTGAACAGCAGAAAAAATTAGATTATAAATTTGTTGCTGCAAGAACTGTACTAGGAGCCAAAATAAGATTTCATTTTTACAGTTTTAAAAAAAATTGTATTATACAGGGTTGTTTGCCTCCACCTCCTCCAGCTCCTCTCCCAACATCCAAATAAGGTGGCCTTTGGAAAATAAATCATTCCTCTATTTGATGCACATAATGAGAATTATGGCTCATGAAATAACATTTTTCTAGGAGAAATCTTTCATCCCTTTAGAAACTTCCCGTGCTCTTCTGTCAAGCAGCTGGTGTTGGCCACTGTCTGAATCAAGACACTGGACTAGATGGATACTATAATTATCTGCTGTAATTACCAGTTCCACATGAGACATGAACAGAATTTTTATATTTGCTATCTCCCATGTTTACTCCATTAATCAAGCAATGTACTGTTTTTAAGGGTTATTAATGAAATCTCATACTCCAAGAGATTCAAGAGTGATTTTACAGTGTTTCTATCATGCCTACTGGCAGCAGTAATAAATAATTTCCATGCCACACCGAGCCATTGACCAGATCTATGCATTAACCAGGGGATTACCATTTTTTGACAAGAGGTGCTACCACAAGTTTCCTTTACTTCTATTCATGTTCCCTAACTCCTAACCATGAACATTAATTTCAAGAGGAGGACTGAAAAGGACTACTAAAATGTAGAAAACTTTACTTCGGGGGTGTCAGAGTACTGGAATAGGCTGCCCAGAGAGGCTGCGGAGTCCCCTCCTCTGGAGATACCCAAAACCTCTCTGGACTTGTTCTTCTGCAAACTGCTCTAGGTGAACCTGCTTTAGCAGGGTGTTGGACTAAGTGACATGCTGAGGTCCTGTCCAACCCTAACCATGCTGTGATTCTGTGAGTTAAACCAAGTATTTCAAGGACACTCTAATTCTGGAAACAATTTTATTAGTAAAAAATGAATTCCTTCCATTGGATTTAAAATACAATCAGGCATCTGCCTTAAAAAAGAAATTCCCCCAAGCTACAGAATAAATATATTTGAAGATACTGGTCAAATAAAGTTTTAACCTGAAAATAGTTCCTAATAGTTATACACATTAATAATGTACATAACATTAAAATGTCTGTCATTACTAATGGCTGCCTAAGAGTGCACTGATGACGGAACTACCTGAGAGACAGAAATAAAGTTCAGAAGAGGGAGTACTGGCATCTTTGAAATTCAGTGCAAATCACACAATGAGCACACATTCATAAATAGTGCTGCAACCAGGAAGGATCAGAAAATCAAAGAATAGAATAAAATCTTAAATATTTCAGTTCCAAGAGGTGTTATAAAAACGTACATATAGATGTATTTACCTACTGGACATACCTTGGCTGACCTAGTGATGGCCCCGATCTCTGAATAAAGATCAGTGCTGTCTGGGAACTTTTCTACCACCATAGTGCAGACGTGGTGCAGGAGGGACTGTTTGTGCACTGTGTCCTTGACTTCTGGAACCTTCTCGAGGTAGCTCAACTCAAAAGCTTTGGCCTGTAAAGGAAAAAAAAAAAAGAAGAAATTAAAAATAAAAATGCTAACTCCTTCCCCTGCAGATTAGTAGACAAAAATGATGACCAATAAGGGGCAGAGGGGAAAGAAAAAGAATCCCACAGGAGAGGAAACTTATTGATTTTCTTAATTTTTAACTTACTGAAGACTAGGCCTAAGATCAGTCCATCTGCAGTGAAATGACCCACGACACAGTTCTCACAATTTGAATGGGAAGCAGCAACATGACACTTAAGGGAATTACACTAGAAGAGTACTTAGCTCCACATTTCCTTCAGATTATGCTGAAAAAGGCAAAGAGAACCCTAACACACAATAAAAAGCACGTTTTATTCCCTAAATTACTTTTCTGGTACAAAATAAGTAGTGGGTTGCAATTTTCATACTAGTTTTGACTTCTGTTTTTCTTAAGGAAAAAGGTGCAGGGGAAATGCTGGGACATCAGGCTTACGTTGGTTCCGTTCAGAAAGTTCCCAATGGCTAGTAGAGTAGAAAGGATAAATCCCAAAGTTTTATTGTGCTCCAGTTGGTCCATTCCCTCCTTCAGGTCTAGCAATGGTTCTGCAACTTCCTACCATAAGAACAGAAACAAGAAAGTGAAGGTTAGTTTTTAATTCTATGGTTTAGATTAATTGCTGCAAAAAGTTCCTGAACTGGCGTCTTACAGAGTGTAAACTGGCCATGTGTGCTGGCTTGCTTCCACGTTCCAGCTAATAAATCACATGCAAGGACAGCAAAAAAATACATAAAATACTTTCCTACTGTTGTTCCTTCATGTATGCAATTGCCTTACTTGTCCTGGGGACTATCCTGTGATTCCAAACAGGAGAATGCTGCTGTATTTCAGTTAAATACATGAACACTCTCAAGCCCCAAGTGATAAAAAAGCTTCTTAAAACTACTTTTTCCTAATCTTTGAACAAAAAATGAAAAAAGTTAGAAACCCTGCTGACTTGACATTTGTAACTTGACCCTACAGCTTTCTTCAAATGATGGCCACTTCTGTGTTTTAGATTTGGTTTTGTGCTTGTGAGAATTTAAAACTGAAAAAAAATCTGCTGTAAACATCAAGCTTTACAAATAGTCTCATTTTAATATTTTAATTTAATGCATCTTCCATCCACACATGTTATCTGAGTATAGATATGCATACTGATAAGGCTTGAAATCATAAATTCTGTTCCATTACCTCAGGAAGTGAACTACACCAGAGAGTTCGAAGGAAGAGTGAGGGTAATTGAGTTGACAGAGCTTATTTCTATGTCTCTGTGTGAGGCCCAGGGTTATTTATTTTGTATGCACAGTAACAGTTCACATTGTTTCTATCTTCAAATGCCATTCTATGCATCCGTGAGCAGCGTTCTTTTCACAGAATCATAGAACGGTTTGTGTTGGAAAAGACCTGAAGATCATCTAGTTCCAACCCCTCTGCCACGGGCAGGGAGACCTTTTTTTCCCTATTTCCCAAATTGTTATACTCTTTATGAGCCAAGAAGCCAAAATTAAGCTGCTATTTTAGACCAAGAGGCAAAGTAACTGAGAACTTCACTTTCTTGGAGACATACAATGGTTCCTTCAACAACTGTAGCGATATTTTACCATAAAAGCTGAATGAAACAGTTTTCTAGTCACTACAGAACAATTTGTCTCTTCTGAAGAGAAGAGAATATGAAAAGACAATTCAAGACAAATTAAGAGATGAGACAGTGAGCTAAGTAGTTGATACCTCAGAGGAGAGTTGCTAAATAATCCAAGACTTCATCAAGGTGAACTAAAATCATGAAACTGCTGCACAGTATTCTTTGAGTTGCTTTAAAATCAGGGTTGATTTAGTTTGTTTTGTTGCATTATGGGATGAATCAAACTGGCCTGCATCTGTGGTAAACCTGGGCTTCTGAACTATGGCACTTGGATCAATTTTCAACCTGTCAAAAATCATTCCTAAAAGATCAATTTAAAACATTCTCCAGGTGAATAAAAAGGTAGCATAAGAGGCTTCCAAATAAGGCCATACTGAGCCCTTCATTTAGCTATTTAGACAAGTTATCTGAGCTTAGACTTTCTTGCATATAGTACACATTTATAATTACTCTTTATTTCTTATTTTATTGTAGGATTAAAAAACAATAAAAAAGAGTGTGCAAGACACTGAACAATCAGACAAATTTCTGTTTTTTTTCAAATTTACCCACTCTTGCTTCCTATAAAACTCACCTTCTAACTAAAGAGGGCAGATAGATAAGGCAGAGCTACCTCATATCCTTGGATACCACATTTTTATTTTTCAGCTAAAAATTAGGTTTGAATGAAATCTGAGGATTGGTCCAGAACTTCTGTCTGAAAGACATCTCATAATGCCTGATAAACGTTTGATGCACATGTACCGATGAACTCAACTAATAGTACTTTTCTCATTTCTACACCTGCTTATACTAATTTTGTGATCTTTTAAGTTGTTAGCAAAAAGGGTATATTTGTCTGCACTGATCTTAGTAAAACAAGATCTTATTTAGGATCAAAGTTTCTATTCCTTTTTCTAAGACCCTTTGAGATAACAAAATTTGACAATATCTGCATTATAAGTAGTTCCACATGAGGAATGAGTAGCAACACAGTGCAATTTTTTTTACCTCTTTTGTTTGTGCATTTAAACTAGGATACCAAAAGAAAGGTGAGAAAAATTATTGTTCCGCTAATGACCTTCAGTAGGGCTTTAAGTGAACATTCCAAAGCAGCATACACATTGTCAAGCAAATAATTTGGAAAGGGTTTTTCCTTTTTTTATTTTCTATAGAGAGCAAAGAGTGAGTATTCATTCATCCAGTTCAGCCCCTCACAGTCTGAGGATGCTCCCTACAAATGTACCCTGACTTGCTTTAGTTAATTAAATTCAAGCTAAGAAAGATGATTTCTCTCATTATGCCTGGAAAGCTTTTCATGACCATAAACAATTTATCACTTAACCCATTTCTTGAACAATTCATGTTCTTTTCTTTCAGCTTGTCAGAGATGAAGCTAAGACCTACTCAGGCAGAACACTGTTCTTGGCAAGTTAGCAGAAGAGTCTCATGTATGAGAACCCTGGTCTTACCAGTAACTCAGGTATTTCTCACTGTTGATATCGGTGACCATCTAAAACTTCCAGCCTCATGGAAATAATAGCATTTATATCTTACATAAAATATATGTGTGACTTGGTAAATAATATGAGTACATTCTGAACTCCTATGAATTTTCCTTATTACAAAATAAGATTTAAAAAGAAAAAATCCAGCAAATGCCAGACTAAAAAAACATGGCAAAAACTACGGAGCTAAGTGATTTTGGGACCTAAGTTTTATGAAGAGTTTTCCCCTTTGCAGATGGATCTTCTGCAAAAACATAGTTTCACAAACAGAAGAACGTCAGCAGCTCATGGGTCTCTTCTATTATCATAATCACTATTTCAAACTACATTTCTAAAAACTGAATATCACAGTATCTTACCTCAGTCTAAATAACATGTAAGTTTACTGGTTACCTGGAACTTAAACTCTGACCTTAACCTTCACTACAGCTACTGCTTCTTTGAGTAATTTAAGTATTTGAGATATTTTGTACTAGTATCCATTCTACATGGATTTCAGCTGGCAATAAATTAACTAACGTCGTGGCAAAGCATCAGGAAAACTATCAGAATTTCTTTAGCTTTTAGCAGTGCTTCAAATGTTGCTTTTTGTTTGAGATGACACTAGAAATTCTAGGTATATGTGGAGATTAACAGCTACAGCTAACTCAGTTTACGTGAAGGGTACAATTTAGCCTTGTGGTAATTTCAAACCAGAATAAATAGCTGTACCAGAGTGAAAAAAAAAAAAACAAACAGGCAAAAAAGTATTCATACCAGATACAAGTGTGTTGCTATACAAGTCAGAAATGTGAATGGCTAAGACTAAAACATTCCAGTTAAAAATCCTGACTGTGCTTAGTGTGACTGCATTTCCTAACATCTAGGAAAATTAAGTAGAGGTTGAGTAATCTTGACAGTATCATCTGCAAATCAATCCACTGTTGTACAACTCGTTAAATAACCATTGCTAGGTAAACACATGGCATTTTCACAAGCACATCCCACTTTTTAGAATCCACATCACACACAAAGTTTTACTGATTTTTCAATACACACCTGTGTGCAGAGATAAATATACAGAACTAGTATGTAGAGGAGAGAGCTGCTTTAAGGGCAATGCCTGGGGTATGCACCAGAAGCGCAGCCTGAAGGAAGCTCCTGTGCAGAGATGCCTGAAAGACCTTGTGAAAGGCAGCAAGTACCTGAAATCCCCTACAGAGTTTCATTCTGTTTCATCTATGCACTAAAATTTTACCCTCTTTTAAAAAAACTTTTGCCCATTTAAAAAACTTTTCATCATTCTTGACAGACACCCCAATTACATTATTATAGTGTTCTTTGAATGAATGCCATCAGTGGAGCAGGTGGCAACAACTGTCTATGATTAAGCTGAACTGTCTTATTTTTGTTTAGAATTTTGAGAGCTATAAACAAAAAAACCTTAATGGGTGGTGTTTTCCTTAGCTCAAATGGATATAAGATCAATACTCCCATGATATAAGACTGAATACGGTAGTCAACACTCAGTCTTTACCAAAGAAAAATTCTCATTGCTCTGAAATAAGAATTTCCTGAATAACAGCATCTGGAGAAGATGTGGCAAAGATTTAGCCCTCTTCTTTGTTTCAATATCATTACTGACTAATTAAAGGAAGGAAGACATAATCTCTTAATTTTCTTTTATAGAAGGAAGAGATTATGAAGGATCATTTTAGCTGTTTCCTGGTTGGCCACTGAAACAAAAGTGACCCATTTACAATTTCCTCTAAATGTCCATGTAATATCAAGGTCACAGAAAGATTAAGCAAAGCCTCAGAAGAGTCTCCACCCGACTCCCTCCTTTCCCTCACCTTTTCCACTATCTCATAGTCCATCTTGAAAGCCCAGAGCTGAAGCCTGGCGGACAGTTCGCTGATGGAGGAGAGGGTGAGAAGGAACTGCTCAGCGCTGCCCAGGGGGACATCGGGATTCGCCAGCTGTGCCTCCTGGATCTTCTGCTTTTCCTCCTCGGTTGGGATCATGGTCAGGATTTTCTGTATAGGGAGACAAAAGGCAGGCATCAGTGGTGGGGCTGAGAGGAGTGTGAGAGCTGGTTGCTGGGTGACCCCACAGCAGCCACAGAAGGAGTCCTCAAGTCTCTGGCTGTTAAATTAGGACAGCATGGTAGTAACCAAGAACTAATCCACTGCACAAGGAAGCAAAACGAGGACTGATGTCTCACACACCTGCAGTTTGTTTAAAAATGTATCTGGATTAAAATGCCTTTTTATTTTTTTAAAATCGGTATTCAGTAGATGTGGCTAATCATGGGATGAAACACTGAAGGAGACAAAAGGAGATTGGTTAGGACTGATCTCATCAACTTTCACATGTTTAAGTCAGAATTTAATTTGCAAATTACATATGGAAGTAATGGTAGAAGGAGAACAGTTTTGTGGGCTGTGATTTACAGCAAGTCAGACCAGATTTTAAGGTCCCTTTTAGCCCCAGTATCTACAAATCTTCCAGCACATTTGTAAGTATACAAGAATAACTTGAGGACTCCTGTCCCTTGCTGTTCCCATAATTTCTTACTTTTTGTTCAGTCTGTTTTGTTTTTCTTATGGAACATGGAAACTATTGCAGCTTACTAGGTCATTCCTAAAGATTTCACCCTAACTGACAACTTCCCAAGAAACAGACATTGACTTTAAAGCTGAATTATGCATTGCATAACATATGGCCTTTTTTTCTTTTTATCTGAGAAAGGATCTCAATATTTTCAGTTTCTGCTGTCAAGTGTGGCTCAAAATATTTAAATTTTCCCTTTAATTCATGGATTTTACAGGCTTGTTTAAATGTGGCAGCTTTCCTTCCCAAAGTATTGCTCTCTAAGGTATTGCTTCTTAATCAGTTTTTAACACAATAAATGCACTTCAAAATAAAAAAGAAAAGCAAAACTACATAAAGGCATCAGATAAGTTGAGGTCTCTACCCTACTGATCAACGCCTCCTTAAAGCAAATCAGATTTTTAACACAACTTATGTTTATTCATCTGAGGAATGACATGTTTTTGCTGTAGCCGTCTATAATGATAGAGGCTGTTTTGAAGGGGAGGAGAGAATAATAAAAATACAGCCAAAGAGCTATCAGACCTGCCAATCCAAACTACAGCCTTGTTCCAACACTGGACATAGCCAATTCATCAAAGCAGCACAACTGCCCTCTTCCAGTACTGATAGTTCCCCCGGCTGTTTGTACAGCACTGGAGCTAAGTGTGGATGGAGAGCAAGGAACTTTTCCTGGTCAATCAGGCAAAGAACACGAGTTAAGCAGGCAAATAATGTTCAATTTGTTGAACTGGGACTTAATTTCAGCCACAGCATTTGTATTGCTGTCCATTTTCTTCTGCTGACTTCCATAAACATAAATAAAGAAGCATTTCTTTCTGTTAATGTTGTCTCTCTCTCTCGCTCTTTGTTGTTATAAACAACAACAACAAAAAAAGCTTCCTTGCTTGGACACTGCAAGATTCTACTTTAATAAACCAGTATCTGAAGCAAAAAAAAAGAAGCGGAGGAAATTCCCTCAATGCACTCTAGTGCTTTTCCTTAGCCTGAAAAGGACTGCTTGGAAAATATTCTGATGTACACCTGTTCCAACTGACAGCATTTGTGTATTGATTTTGAGATGTGCCATCCATCCATCCATCCATCCATCCATCCATCCATCCATCCATCCATCCATCCATCCATCCACACAGGCTGAAATCTGTAACTTGGGTCATACCTAACATAAAACTAGATTTATAAGTAGCTGCTTCATGGCATTTCTCAGTGCTGAAGCAATACTCATCTAAAAAAGTTTCTAAAAAAACCATACTGAGCCTGAAACTCATAAAGAAAGGTGTTTTGCAGTGTCCCTTGAAGGAGTCAGGCATCTTAGTGCCTACTCGTCTCTTCCACAACAAGAGAAAGCCAATGCCCTCAGCTGAGACAGGGCAGCTTGCAAGTAGGATCATACTGAACATCCATACATGGAGAGTTTAGCAGTAGCCATGTGATGGATGTAAAAATGCTGCTGGTGCATTTTTGAAGGCTAACACTGCAGCAGTATTCTCAATTGCCTCCTACAAATAACCAGGACTTTTGGCACCTACTCAGGGATCCCACAAGTATTTTGTGGTGGGGCATTGCCTTCACTCCAGAGATTTTGCACTGCTTTGGGGCATTTTAAAGAGATCAAAGAAACAGTAAGCTTTATTTCCAAAGGGACTCTCCTCCTTGAGCTTTATATAAACATCACAAGATAGATGGAGCTGACAAAAAGCATTCAAGTCCAAGTTCTGCAAGGCTGCCGAGCTGCCTACCATACTATGTGAAACAGAGGATGCCAAGCAAAAGAGCCTGTGCTTGTGTTGCCAGCTGCTGAGGATCAGCCCTGCTGCTGAAAGCCATGCCTTGGTGGGGCCAGAGCTGCTGGCAGGTCTCACACCATGCTGGCAGGCCACACACCAGGGTGCAAGTGCCCCCACAGCAACGAACTACACCAGCACTTCTCATCTGCTTGGGCAAATAATTCTGATCCTGATGGTCATCATCCTTGGTGCCCCCCTGAGCAAGTGTTGAAATGCTCCTCTTCTTGATTTCCACTCTATGACTAATTTGAGCCATTTGTTCAGTGCTGGAAACTGATGAGTACACCATCCGCCACTTTATTATTATTTTAATTTTTATTACTATTCTTTTTTGAAACGACACTAACAGTAAAAGTAGCATAAAATCACAGCAGGGCAGAAGGTTACTGGCACTTGATGTGACCATTAAATCACAAATACCTTAGAGTCCAATCATTAGTTCATATTGCTCTCCCCAGTACACAGAATCCCAGAGCGGGTTATGTTGGAAGGGACCACAGTGGGACTTCTGGTCCAACCTCCCTGCTCCAGCAGGGTCATCGCAGAGCAAATGGCACAGGACTGTGCCCAGATGGTTTTTGAATACCTTCAGTGAAGGAGACTCCACAGCCTTTCTGAGCAACTGTTCCAGTGCTCAGTCACCCGCACAGTAAAGAAGTTCTTCCTCATATCCAGGTGGAACTTCCTGTGCATCAGTTTCTGCCCATTGCCTCTTGTCCTATTGTTCGGCACCACTGAGAAGAGCCTGGCTCCATCCTCTTGACACCCTCCCTTCAGATACTTAAATACATTGATACTCTCAGTTGGCAATTCTCCAGGCTGAACAGGCCCAGCTCTCTCGGTCTTTTCCTGTAACTGAGATGGTGTCAGCAGCCTTCAGGTCAATTAAAGAAGAACTGGTTATTAACAAATCCTATGCTCATATTCTCTAGTATGTGTGACACATGTATTTCACCTTCATGCATTCTCACAGAACTGTTCGGGCCAGAGCCTTATTTTTTGAGGAAAACTAGTGCACAAATAAGGGCGGAAAATAAGTAATTTTTGCATGAGATAATGGATCCTAATTATTCTGCTGCTGAACTGCTTAACCCAGCCACCTGCTCGTCTTTTCAGCAAAGGGATCAAACTGCTTATTTCCTGGACTTTGCCATCCTGAGGTATAATCTCCAAAAGTTCCTAAGAGGAAAGACTTATAAAAGCAACATATGGCTGAGGGTCATGGGCCTCAGTGTGGGATGCAAGGAAACACCTAACCAGTGACAACGAATAGCCTAGAGCCTCTGAGGGAATGAGGTGCTTAAGTGTATTGGTTTGGCACGGCCTGGTTTTGGGTAGCAGGGGGGCTGCAAAGACAGCTCCTGTGAGAGGCTGCTGGAAGCTTCCCACCATGTCCGGCAGAGCCAATGGCTGATGGCTCTGAAGATGGACATGCTGCTGGCAGCAGTGGGCCAATGAGAGAGGCTGGTAACGCCTCTGTGATGACATATTTAAGAAGAAAATCAAAACAAAGTCAGGGGGTTTTTGCTTTTAGTCAGAGAAGAGGAGGGGGTGAGAACATGTGAGGGAAAAAACAACATGGTGACACCAAGGTCACTGGAGAAGGAGGGGGAGGAGGTGCTCCAGGCGCCAGAGCCAAGATTCCTCTGCAGGCCGTGGTGAAGACCATGGTGAAGCGGGTTGTCCCCCTGCAGCCCATGGGTCCACGGGGAATGCAGAGATCCACACACAGCCCGTGGGGGAGGTGCCCACGCCGGAGCGGGTGGATGCCTGGAGGAGGCTGTGATCCAGTGGGAGACCCGGTGGAGACAGCGGGCACTTGCTTCAGGCTGGAGCAGCCTGTCCTTGGAGGACCATACCCCATGGGGAGAGACCCACGCCGCAGCAGTTTTGGGAGGACACTGTGCCCACGGGAGGGACTCACGCTGCCACAGGTGCGGTTTGGCTGCTGCTCGTGAGAGTGGACCCACACCGGGAAGTTCACGGAGAACTGTCTCCCGTGGGAGGGACCCCACGGCCTCACAGGGAAGGACTCTTCTCCCGGAGCAGCGGAAGAAAATCCTGGTCATAGACTGACCAATTCTCCCCTGCCCTGCCTCCCTGTGTTGTCGGTGGGAAGGAAGGAGAGCCTGGGCGGGGGGAGGTGTGTTAAGGGCTTATTTTACTTCTCATTACCCTCCTCTGATTCTGTTAGTAATAAATTTCACTTAGCAACCAAGGTTGAGCCTGTTTTGCCCTTGAAATATTTCTCCTGCTCTCCTTATCTCACCCATGAAGCCTCCGTTAACCCTTTTTCCTCTTCTTCCTCCTTTTGCCCAGCTGTGGTAGGGGAGGGTGAGCGAGCGACTCTCGTGGGTGCCTGGCGTTGGGCCAGTGTCAAACCACGATATTAAGTTTTCTCTTTCATGACATACTGGGGCTTCTCAGTGATGATGAGGTTGCAGGGGTGTCTTGTCTTTTGTGTTTGGTTTCAACTGATCTTACCAGGTGAACAACAGACTGAAAAAATTAGTAACTCAAATATCTGTTTGTTATTGTTGTGTCCAAAGCTTTCTGTGCCTTGAGGACCACAAGTATGTAAGCTGCATAACCAAATACATGTTAGTGGGTATTTCACCAGGTATTTGAGAGGCCTCAGAAGACAATCCAACCCCTAAAAGGGTCTCTCACATTTCAGCTTCCCAGGCAGCTGTTAACAAGACCCATTGCTGGTTTGCATTACCTGTAGAAACTCTAAGAAAATATAACAGCCTATGAAGGTCAGAACTTCACAGTAAGGGAGGCTGCCTGAACTAATTTTATTACAACTCTTCCAAAAATGATCCAGTTCTGAGAAGGAACTACATCTCAAACACTGATGGCCATCCCTGTAAATCAGGAACTGACACCATTGCCTCAGTCAGACCACTCCTATTCCTCAGTTCTCTACAGAAATACATGAACATGTCATTGCTGGTCACAGAAAATTGCAGATGATGTTTTGGTTTGCTGCAAGGAGAGAAAGTGTGGTACTTTTTCTTTAAATAAAGTCTGAAACAGATTAGGGCTGTGATATGCTGACTGTGGGTGTCTGGCCAGCAAGGCACCACTGAGGCCTTTCTCTCTTCTGTCTAGACTTGTGAAAAAAGGTGTTCTTTCAGGTCACGTGAGCTACCATCATTTGAAACATCCCATCACATTCTTACAAAGCATTAGCTAAACAAACTGGAAACTGCAAATGTTGATGTACCATGTCAACAATCAGAATAAAAATGTAAATACCTTGTTTCCAAAAATCAAATTTTGATTTTTGTTTATACATGTGACCATCTGGCTTTTTAACACCAAGCTCTCATTTCTTACCCCTTTTTACATCTCAGGGCTACCTAGCCACTCCAGACACCTAGACTTCAAATTACTTATTATGGGTATGGAAGGTGTAGCACACCTGGAAAGATTTTTTAATTTCAAAGATTTACTAAAAACTATACCTACTAATGCAATCAACATTGTGTAGCATCACAAAGCTATACTGTAAAGCAGAAAATAACCCATGCTAATTCCCCACCCTATTTTTTCTCTGCTAAATTAATCACTATCTTTGTGTATCTATAATCTATAGATCTACAATTTGGTTTTGATCCATGTTTCCTTATTGAGCAGCCCTTTATAGAGGGATCCACTCAATTCCTTCGCTACAGACAAGCACCAAGGACTGGTTTGTTGGACTCCTTTCTTGCAGTTGCCTCTGACAAATAAAAATCAGGCGCCGGGATTTTAAGCTCTCCTCTTTTGCTTAACTCAGAGCAAGACCTCATCCATGCTAAGGAGGCAGTTCTTTATTCTGTAGTGAGCTCCAAGCTGTTTGAACACAACGAATGCCAAGCTTTCAAAGAAAGGAAAACACAAACACTTTGGCAAAAGTAAGGTGGCAAAATTTTTTTTCAGCTGGACTGGCTCATGCTTGCAAACACACAATGTGTGCATTCCTCTGAAAATACGTCTCAAACAGTGCCTGCTTTGCATACTAAGTGGACTACATCTGCCTTTCTAGTGTCATGGCCCCACTTTCTGCCTTTTTTCACAGCTGAGGGGTACCTAACAGCTTTAAAACCTAAAAATACTCAACATACTTAGGAATAGAGGGCTTTAAAATAACTGGAGGATTTTTTCCCACTTAGTTATATCTTTAAAGTTAAAAAATAAAGTATGGATTACTAACAAAGAGTTCAGTGTCAAAAGCAAAGCAGCATTCAGCAGGATGTAGTGCAGCAGCAGAAGCTCTACTGGACCTACTGGTCTATCTACGGACTTGATAATGAATTGGGCTATCACAAACTTGTAGCCTGCAGCCCACTGCATCCCTGCCTTGTTGATAGCACTACTGCCAGCACTGCTTCAGTCTACTGTCCTGAAAGGAATTGCTAAGGTCAGTTTTAAGGTACCATTTAATCCAACAAGGTGCAGAACTAAAGCCACACGCACACTCACATGACAGTGGCGATGCTCCTCAGAAAAAGGACACAGCACAGAGCTCACTGCCAAGGCAAAGGATGGCTCAGGTGACTTTTTACACTCTTGGTGCTCTGCTCTGTGTTGGATCTGACAAAAGCTGAAGACGATCCTAAATTATAGCTTCTCTGAAATTTTAGCCGTGAATGTTATGTTATGTTGTCACTGCACACATCTCTTTTCCTGCTCTCTTCACGTCTCTCTCTTCTGCTTACTGGATGTGACCTCTCTTCTAGACAATTACTGTGCAGAAAGGCTTTTGAGTATCCACTGTGATACAATTTTTTTACTTAGGCAAATTGCATAATTATTTCCATACCAGTCCTGCCTCAATCAACCCATAGATAACCTATCAATTACATTATATAGAAAATTGCTTTATTATCTGTAGGTTTTTTAATAAATGAAGCTGATTCTTACACTATTACTGATTCATTCAAAGTGACTATTTCCTTATATTTTTCAGATATGATTATTTCCTTATATTTATTTCCTTATGATTATTTCCTTATATTTTTTAGATATGATTATTTCCTTATAGTTAGATAGATATGAACCAGAAAACTTTCTAAAAATCTAGACTGAAACAACAACCTTTCTTCCCTCTATGCTAACTTTAGGGCTAAAGCCAATGAACAGAGAAAAGAGACACAGGAAACAAAGCTTGTGTACACTGCAGACCAAACGGGCAGTATGGAAAACGGAGGCAGGGATCTGCTGAAAACAGTGGGACTCACAATAATGACTTTGTGTATCAACCTGTGTGCTACCTGGCCAATTCTGCATAGCTCAATCCAGCCCTCTCTATCACTATGAAGGTCTGACTCTGTAACATGCTATAAGAAAATTCTGTAATTTGGGATTGGGAAAGGGAATCTGAATTCAGTGTAGGGTTTTACCTGATGAGAAGTAAATAAATATATATAATGAAGGAAAAAAAGCTTTTTTCTCCATGGACATCATCCTTCCCAACCAATCAAGACTTAATTCCTCAAAGTGCAAAGTACCTGGGCTCTGCTGCACTTATCCTTTCTCTTAATTTCAAATACCTGAATGATCACATTAGGATTACTCACATCCTTAGCTTCAAGATGTGGGGACAGACCTCAGAGACCTTTTCTTTAGCACTGGGCAAGTATACTAGCAGTGTACAATTTCCTGGTTTCTTGAATTCTTCACATTGAAATCCACCTTTATATATATTTTAAATGAAATTATGGGTTCCTGGCAGCTAATGGAAAGGCCACCCAAAGGAGGGTGTGGTGGTACAAAGTACAGCTCTGGACACCACAACAGGTGGTTGGCAGATGGGCAGCCCAGAGACAAATGTTGGCAGTGGAAAAGGCGAGCTGTGCAGAGCACCTGAAGCCAGAGAAGGACACAATTCAAAGGAGATGATACACGGAAGTTAATGAAGACTTGTCCTTTGTCAGCCATTTTATGATGGACCTTGTATGGAAACACTGCCTACAGCACTGAGTTGGGCTTGGCTGGAGGGGTGCTTCTCTCCAACCCTTTAAAGCTTAGTAGTGCAGACTGCAGTGGTGGCTACACGGCCTGGGTCATGAAAAATTACTTTTTTAGAGTGATCTGTCACCTTCATAAAATGAGTGAAGTATGCATATAGCAAATAAGTAATATAGCTTTGGGAAGAAACTATATTCTAGCAGGGATAAATCAGGCCTTGCCTTCTAGCTGGAAGGATCTTTTGCCTTAAGCATTTCTTTTCCATGTAACTGTTGGCAACCCCATTTTCATTCCAGGAAGCTTTTCTCATTTTCTTTTGTAGTCAGCAAGGTAAAGGTGGAAAGGGGGAAATCACGAAACACAGTGCCAAACCACTAAAAGGTGACTGTGAATTAATATATGACCTCTGATAGCCACTGGTTGAGATTTGTAGTTGTGCAGATTACTCTTACTAGATGATATAGGCTTATTGAAAAAAAAAAAATTGAAATGAATACAACCATAATGAAAAAAACAGTGGAGCCGCAGGCTTCTTTTACACTTCATAGAAGAAAAATGTTTTGATAAAAAAAAAAATAAACAGAGCTCATCTTGGATCTTGGTAAGAATATCTGCAAAGTCAAACGTGTAGTGGTAAAAATTACATCATCTGTAATCTTTATACCAACTGCTTTTCTTTTAACAACAGTAACACAGAAATGCTATTCTGGGCAGAACTACTCGCTGTATTTGTTTTCCATTAGATATACAATCTAGAATGACTCCAACAGCTAGCTGGGCATGAAATTTATTAAACCCTGTACCAGTTGCGTCAGCCCTAGTAACTCACTGCCTATTTTTGCTGCTCACAATATTTCAGTCAAGTTTCAGATAATATGAAAAACCTGACAGGAATTAACACCGTTGCTACTCAAGCAAAGAAGATAATCTGTGATCACTGAGCATGCCCAGCCTCACGATACTTCATGCTTCTGAGCCCACTGCACCAATTTCACAAATTTTGATGCTCAGACATGACATAATACACCCTCTTCTCCCTCTTCCATGACCAGTCTGGCCTGTACCATATGCAAGATGGGGAAAAAAGGTATAGAAAATGCAGACTTGAAGACATCGACTATTCTTTCTCACCTCTATTCCTTCCTTGTTTAAGGCATATTCGTCAAAGTTCAAAATAGCAGTCTTGATGGTGCGGGGAGGGGGCAACACAGTCAAGCCAATATTAATGGCGTTGCTTCGCTTTGAGTCCAGCACAATGATCTCCTGCCGCTTCCCATCCGCAGCAGTTTTCTGGGTAAAGAAGAGAACAAGGTCATTATTCCTCTGATCTGCTTTATAAAAGAAAAGTCACTCCTTTCACTAATGACTTCCCCCACTCAAGAAATGACACTGACTGTAAATCTAATTTATTTGTAGGCATCAAAACACGCTAAATTCTTGTAGCACATCCTTATCCTATCAACATGAGCTGCCACGATTCAATCAAGAGATCTGAACGCTGCTATGCAAAGCAGAGCTAGTCTGACTCAGTCCTCACAAGGGCAGTTTGCGGCAGGAGCCAGTCTGATAAAACACCTGAAACTGTCTCTGCCAGCCCGGAGCTCTGCTGTGCAGCAGGACTGGCCAGCAAAGGACTGGTGGGGCAGCAGCTGGGCTGCCAAGGGGCTCCAGGGCTCAATTCCCTGTTGGATGCATTAATCTGGACCCTCTCTCACTTGTGTGGCTGACTGGGAAACAGAGTAGTTCCCACCTGCCTGTCAGCATTCTCCTGTGTTATAAATCCACCTCGAGCACTGGCAAAGGAGCCGTAGGTGCCTTTCTGGAGGCACTGGCGTGGTTTTCTGACCTCTGGCTGCCAGGGGAAAGTTATTCTACCTTGCTGCTCATGATATGTCTGTCAAGTCCTTCATAGATGCAGAAAAATTTCAACCCTCCTACTTTTTTCAAAGTTTTATTTGAGACTATCCATATCCTTGGATCTTACCTCCAGTACAAATAATAATAAAATCACAAAGAACTGGCAATACGTGCTTTAAATGCTGTTCTAGAGTAGACCCAAGGAATTTCTTTCTCCCCTTGGGGAGTGGCAAAATGTGAACCAACTATGCAAGGGGACTCGAAATCCACTTATGTGGCATAATGTAGTCTTGAACGTGGTCTTTGCTTTTACACCTCAGCATGCCTCTCTGTCTCTCTCTCTCACCATCCCATGCTAGAAGGCGTCTCTTTGGTAACTATGGATGTCATGCTGGGTAGCTGAAAGGTGAGAGGACTCTGCTCCTCAGACTCCCGTTTTTTTCCTTCCTCTGCATGTATGTGAACACCGTAAACCTGTTTTCTGTGGTTCTTCTTCTTTTGCCCTATCAGAGGTGGGCTGAGGAATGCCATCAAGCACATGGAGTGTAGGGAGAAGTCCTGCACACTGATGTATCAGTCTTGCATCTCTTGTGGATTTGAGGAAAGCCTAGGAGGAGACTTTCTGCTCGAGTCTCAATCTGTGTTCAGGATTGTTTTTTAGACTACGGAGCTTTGTCCTTCACTTTCTTTGGGTCTGCACCACAGCCACCGAGACAAAAAGTAGCTCACTGCCAGGCCTACGTGCTGTTTCTGAATTGGAAGTTAGTAAATGTGATTTCATCAAAGCACCTCCAGCTGTGGACAGCCCATAATGGGGAATGCAGCTGTATCATTACAAGGATACTTCTTTTCTGGCATAGCTCAGAACCTTGCTTGCACAGGAAGAGGTTTGCCCACGGGTTCCTGCAGCCTGCCCAGCACCTGTGTGGTACCACAGTCCTTTCATCATACCAGCACAACTAACGCGGTATGATGCAACTTTTGTGGGCACATGGGACTGAAGGCAAGTGCTGTTTACAGGAGCTGGGGAATACCACATGTGTATGATCTGAGAAAGTAATAAGAGGGTTGTTTTTTTAAACTTAGAAAGAAACAACAACTTTGCAGTAAACAGGATAACTTTTAGGAGAGCAAAGATAACATTTTTTTTCAAAGTTTCTATATCAGGTTTGTCAGAACTGATCTCTTCTTAACACCTTAAAAGTATCCCCTAAGCCTTCCTGAGCTTTCCCTTCTTTGAGTAACAGACTCCTCTTTTTCTTGGGGAGCTACCTGAAGGATGTGAGATGCAGTTTCTCCTTTAAAGAAGTGACTTTTACTTCCAGAGCCACTAATCACATTTTCAGGACCACAGTTAGTGGCCAAGACCACATTAAAACCAAACAGGGTTCACAAGAGACTGCTTCCTCTTGAGTTTGTACTGCACTAAGCCTTTTTTAAACCACGACTTTTTACCTTGTCCTTTGGAACACAGAATTACACAGCTCCAAAGAATTTATGCAGAAAGGAAAAGGCCAGAGGAAAGGAGTTAAATTTAGGCTTCCCACATGTGGTATGGGTAAGTAAGCCTCAAATCTGCAGCTCTGTTTTTAGGCTCCCAAGTCTGACAAGAGAGCCATATTCATTTGGGGGACACAGGACACTCACGGCCGGGATCATTGCGATCCCAACAGTGCACATGCTCCCTAACAGTGAGTTATGAAAGACAGATGAGCTGCACAGGGCATGTGTGCATGGAGGTGTTTTCCAGAGCTATAACTGCATATGGGATATAAAATGTTGGGGTGAGTAAGCCTTTTCAAAAACAGGGGCTGAAGAGATTTTAAATCCATTCTGGGGATGACATCTGAGTTCCAAAGAAATCCTTTCCAAATAAATAAAAGGATGAAGAAAAGAGAAAGATTTTACTACTATGAACTTTACTACCTTACTGCTAGGAAAAGAATTGCTTTTTGTCTGCAATGAAATTGCACATGTGGAAGTGTCTGACTTAAAATAAGCTACAACTACTAATTTCTATTACAGTATTTGGTGACTTTAGTCTATGCTTTATAAATTCATTAACAGAGAATGACTTAAAATGCGTGACGGAACAGTGAACCAGTGCACTTGATTTTATATTTTAATGTATCAGTATGAAGTGTAATCTGTGAACTTCTGAATACTACGTATACTATATTATTAAATGTAATTACAAAAGTAATTATAAAATACAAACATACCAGGTAGTATAACCTGTGGAAAACAAACACTTCTGCAATGTATTAACAATTACAGTGAATTTAGACCTTTACAAGACCTAACTGGGCACATGCTCTTGCCTCTGTTGAAGACTGAGTAGTCCAGATGGATTATTTAAAAGCTATTACCATCCCAAAGAAAGTGATTTGTAGTCTGATGAGAACATAGTCTTACACATGCCCCTTTGCTTTAATTAATATGGGAAGCAGAAAAATTTAAATAACTTTTTAAGTGGTCATATAAATAAATAATTATATATGAGCATCAACTCAGAAATATCTCCTGCCTTTAAAGTTGCAGAAGTCTGCATCAGTAGTACAGAAAAATCTCCCTTAATAGTGAGATGGCTTTTTAAATTTTTTTTTTTTAATTTCTACCTCAATTAGTAAGGACTTAATACGGGAGATTTAAAATGGAATCACTCAGCTGCCACTGAGTTTTTCCAGGATATATGTATGTAATCTTTTTCAGAAATTGTGGTCCACATTTATGACTTGTTTTGGCATTTATTGAAATTGCAACAAATTCTTTCAAAAGGAGTATGTGTGTATGCATGTATATACACGTGTACATGAAAACATATTCCTTCATTTTTCTCTCCTACTAATTTTTATGTCTGTGGGCACATGATGAATCACTATATCCCACAGGGTATACATGAATCAGCAAAATAATACATTCATGCAAAACCAAGTGGATGGCAAAAGGGCTGAAACAACAGCATCTGATTCAGGAGTGTCTGCATGTTTTCATTTCTCTTCACAGAAAAGTAAGCACTTTGAAGTACTTTGCCAAAATACCTGCTTTTTTTGGTGGAGTGAGAAGGAAGGAAATACTAGACTGGCTTGGAGGGGATACCTGATCACTCCTTCTATTGGCAAATATAATGTAGTGGTGCTCTGTTCTAAAAAATAAACCATCTGTACCTAAAGGTGCTTCACTAACTAAAATCAATGCGCAAGTGGCTCAGTGTGGCACAAGTTTTTCTAAAATCAAGAATCTCCTCTCCCAGTCCCATCCCCCAAAATCCCGTATTATATCCTACAATTTAAAATCCACTTTATTTTATTACAGTCTATTGTGTTTAATGAAAAACTTCTCATGAGCCAGGAAGTAGCTGTTTATAGCTGTGTGTTGTGGAAATCACAGTGAAGGATTAGAAACTGGAGTAAAATTGGTTACAGCTGTATGAAAGAGCGTAAGCACAAGATAGAGCCAAGCCCCCCCTTATACACCCTGACTTTGCTTTTCCTCTCATCCTTCTGGACTGTTCCTTTTCCATGCACCTACTTCCATCTCTTGCTATGAAATCTGGAGGTTTGACTTTTGATTTGTTGCTCTGCACTCTCTTTTTTCAGCTGAACCAACTGAGCTGTGAGTCAGACTTTACGATATTATAGAATAAACCTGTTTTGGATTGCAGCCATTGGACAGGAGAACCTAGACACAACGGGGAATGTGCTCTCTGGAAATAAACCAAGCAGTCTGGAAAAAGCAAGAGCTATCCTAATTTGAGTGCAATCTTTGTACCAAACCTCAAGTCTTTTACGGATTCAGTGGTCTGCTTAATTATTCCCACTCTGACTTGATCTAAGGACCATCTCCTCCTCTGGAAGATTTGCTGGTGTTCACGAAAACCAGGCAGGAGTTTCCAAAGCCTACATAGATTTCTACTATGGTATTCCTCGGTCCCCATTGTCTTCTCTGCAATGAGACAATGAGACTTCTGTTTCTGTGTTATGGGACAGGGTGGAAAGAGAGCCAAAAGTACAACGGCTCATGCAGAGAGCAGTTATTAGTCGCCAAGGGGAAAGCAGTCACCTAAATCATTCCTCAGACTTGCACTAATTTCAAAGAAACCTGCTCACTCATCTTCCAGCCATAAGCCAAAAGCTGTGCCAAAGCATCAGGCAGGTTTGAGAAGCAAGTGTGAGGGAGGGAAAATGGCCAAGGGTGGTTTGGGAACATGCACGATGATTGACTGGAAAAGTAGGAAAAGTAAACAAGTCATAATTCCAACAATTTAACATTTTATCAAAATTTCATGTGAGAATAAAAGATTAAGAATCAGCCAGAGTGCTCCATTAAAATGCTGGCACTTAGCACAAAGCTAAATTTTGGAAATGGCAAATATGTCATCATTCTACATTCAATTCGAGGAATTAAATATTTTATGGACCTAAGAAAATGCTCTCATTCCTTCCATCTATGAACCATCTGTGGCAGATTTGTATTTACGGGGAGAGAGATGAGGAGTAGCACGCCATGACGTCACCAGCATTCCTTCCTCAGCAGAAGAGGAATTAGAGAGAGAAATTAATCTCAGAATTGGCCAGATGAACAATCAGCTGAATGTGTTTTTAAAGGTACTACACCATAAGTTTCAGATTTACATGCATCTGTGTCACAAAAAAATTCAGCTAAAAGCAGCGATGGCAGCTAAAAGCAGATGGCTACACAAGCCATCTCTTTATATACCTATTGCTTGCTAGGTACTTGGGGGCTTGATTATAGAAACTGCAATGTTTCCACTTGGTCAAGAAGATCAAGAATGACTATTAGAAAATTTTGAGTTAATAAACTGGACAAGAGACACAGAGACCCTCTACTGTGAGACATCCAGACTCCCCAGAGTAGAAGCAAACAATAATATCTATAATACATAATAGATATAACAGCTTTCCCTAGCTAAAGAGAAGTAAAATATTCAAGGTGCTGACTGCTTTTTATGTTACTATAAGACATATAGGCATACAGAGAAAACATACAAGCGATTAATTTATTTTATGAGAGATGGACATTTTTTACTATCATTTTAACTGGAAAAAAACATTGTTTTCCTGATACCAATTGTGCTGCTTAGAAGAAAAAGAGTTTATGTAGCCATGAAAACAAATGTTCAGGCTAATAACTTTTTTAATGCTTCTTCAAATTCCTACTAAATGTAACTATAAAAAGCTTCCTTTTGTTGTTGATTCTAATGTTAAACAGCCATGTCACGAGCCTTTGTGAGTTTATTTTATAACAATACTGAGGAAAGGGGAATCCTAGCTACAGAGATATTTCCTGTGCCAGCTTCTATCCTAAAATTGCCACATTGCATAAATTAAAGATTTAAAATAGGCCTGTTCACCAGTATAAAACAAAAACCCAACACCCCTGCACAGTTCAGCTGTAAACTTGGTCCAGCTGATAATTTGATCCTTCAGAACAAAGCACATGTGTAGACTCTTTGCAGCAGATCCAGTCCGATATTCTAACCTTTCCACATAATGATTAGGAAAATATTACCAAGTGAAGAACTGTCAAATACAGATATGAATCACCACGCTGTGACCTTTTTACGAACACGATAGAAAATATTTCAGATTCCAATACCTAGTTTGGCACTCAGCTATGGACAATCTAATGTAGAATTTGTTGGTGTTTGCCACCTGGAGTGATATCCCACAACTGGCAGACCTGAGACAGGAGGGCAACTTGGCACGTACACCACCCTAGGCTCATCTTTAGTGTCAGGCCATGGAATATCTTCCATCATAGGCCAAGCTAGAAACACATCCAGTAATTTCCACTGGTTTGATATAAACAACATAAATCACCTAGATCTAATTCAGAATGAATACCAATACAATAGCAGAAAAACAGCAAACTGAATACAAGCTGTACCTTTGTGACAGGCAGTTCCTTGGATTTAGACTCAAAGAGATGCTCCAGTTTGGAAGTGTCCACCTTAATGGGTTCCAGTTTCGACCACAGGAATTCTCTGCAGCGTTTGTTGTTCTTACACTGCCACTCAAATGGCCGTACCTCATTCCAAAACAGACGGATGGTTTTCTTCTTCTTTATAAATGCTGGCTGACCCCTAGAAACCTGGGGTGACCCTAAACCCTGAGGAGAGCTGAACAGTGGAGGAGGAGCCAATAAATTAGCAGAGGGTGGCGGTGGAGGCGGACATCCAAACAAGGGGGGAGGTGGTGGAGGAGGCAAACCCAGAAAAGAAGGTGGAGGTGGAGGAGGGGGAACAAGGGAGTCCCCAGGACCCATATCCATGTCCAACACATCTACATCATCCTCCTCCCCTAAGTCTGTAAAATCCATGTCTTTGATTTTAAGTTCTCGAGGATTAGCCATGAGCTGATCCCAGATGTAATCAGATTCCTTCTTTGTCTGTGCTGGTGTTTTCTCGGGGACCTGTTCACTGATTTCATCTTCAGGCACTGCTGTCCCCTTAGGCAGCTCACCACTGTTAAATTTTTCTGCAAAGGCTTTCACACTGCCTTGGTTGTCCAGATTTCCAATCTCCATCTTTTTGACACCTTCATCTTTGGCCTGCTTTGTGGCCTGAAGATTAGAGATCCTGCTGGCTAGGCTTGTGAGTGACTCCTCGCTTTCCTCCGTCTCCTTCTTTTCCTCCTTCGCCTCCAGCTCCTTCTCCTCTTCATCTTTGGGCTTTTTGTTATGCGCATACAACATGTCCAGCATAAACCGCTTGTTGTTGAGGATGTTGCTGCACTGCTCATTCACACCAGCATCCTGAATGGTCTGTGACCATGGACCTGCAATCACACACATAGAGATGGGAAGAGTCAAGGGAAGGAAGTCGGAGCACCAAGAACACTCTTCAACCCACCAAAAAAAACATTCGGGGGATGCATGTACAACTAGTCTGAAACTGGGTAAGCAGTTACTGTCAAAATTTTGAAAAAAGATTCAGCGCTGATACATGGCCTGATCTTGATGGGTTGGGAGTAATTCTCAAAAATGGAAGGGGAGTAAAGAATAATATGTAGCTTGGGAGGGACCATGTAACTTTCAGGATTTGAATGTTCAGGTTTCTCCTGAAATCTGTCAAGTTTCACTTTGTACTTACTACCTCAGCTCATTTTATATAGTGCACAAATTCTCATAACCTTTAGTATGCCAGAATGGGGCTTACATATCATGAGAATGCCACAAAATAGGTTATCATCATGCTCTTCACCTGGCCATGTACTGGCACAACCTCAGGAAAATTTCCATATGAAAGAGATCTTCCCTGCCTGATGTCAAGGTCAACATGCAGCTGTTTACTTCTCCTCCTCCCACCCTGCTGGCTAGGGAAGGGCAGTTTTCAGACTCGGCTGTTCCTCATAAACCCCTGGCGGGGTACCTGGGCCATCTTCACAACACAGACTATTGGAATTCCAAAGCAGGCTGCATACCCAGGGTACAGCTCTCAGGGCAACTCAGTGAGTGTAAGCATAAGTAAGATTTTAAAAGTTGCTTATAATATGACAACCTTCATAAAATATTTTTGAACATGCTACTCATCAGTCACTGTTACCCTCCCTGTTATATGACGGTGTTGAAAGACTACTGGCCTTCCAAAATCGCAATCATTTATCATGTCACTGTAATGAAGCTTCATCTTTCTGGCTACTGCTTTTCTCACCAATAATATGCAAAATACCATGTTTGAGACAGCACCATAAATAACAAATTACAGTGGTCAAACTGTAAAAATATATGATGTAAGCATCTCTGTGACTCCATTTCCCTGAATTTAATACTGCTAACCAATGTGGATAATGTGTCTAAAAATTATGGTCCTCCTTTTTCCAGTGGGCGTCAGATAAAGTGATTAAACATGCAACAATGATAATTCTTCACACTTACTGTATTTCCTGTATGGAATTCCTTCTGTTCCCCATAGTCCTCACACATTTTATGAACACGTTTTTCATAAACTCTGCTTCTTTTATTTCATCATTTTACTCTGATTGCTAGCCTGCCTTTTTGGGGGAGGTCCTTGTGGTTAAAGATTTTCTTTTATACCTGTCGGTTGCCCTTTTTCTTAAACTCCCATTTTATCTTTGTTTCTTCACTTACGCTCCCACCTTTTTCAGTACTTTATAGTTTTAAATATCTTTTACTGCTTCCTTTGTCAACAGAGTTGCTTTCTTACCACAGCATCTAGTCCTGTGCTCTGAGAAGGTGTCCTCTTGGTGAGAGCTACATTCAGAGCCCCACAACTCCTCGCCTCCCCTCCCTTAAAATGACAGTGCATTAAATGTAGGGCCTTGCAGCACGAAGTGTATGGACAGCAGTGACTCCTGCCTCTATTTGGATCAGGCTTTAAACCATGTTTTAAAATCAGTCCAGAGGTTTAACCCCAGACAAAAGAAAGACTTTTTCCAGAAATGGATACAACCTACTTTCCTGCAGGTGGCTTGACTGTATCCATTATCTGCTCATTTTTCCTCAGACTTGATCCATGGGATTGCTTTCTTACCAATACTTGTCACCTGAGGCAGTCTCTTAGATTTCTCTCAGAGGTAGTTTCACTAGACAGCTCCTTCAATGTCACTAGACAACTTCTTCCCCACACCACAGATTTTACCCAGCTGTGCCCTCGCAGAAGGTTTCCCCCTATTCCAAGGCTTTCTTTCAAAGATGTTCAAGATGGCTCCCAAGATCCATCCCACAAACCCCACATGATCTACCTGCTCTCAGTTTCACCAGATGAAATCCTCCAGTGTTTAATCCTTTTGCAAAACTGCTCATCAGAATTTCTGCAGACACAGTCTCTAATTTGGGTTCCCCAAGTCCACCTCCAATTGTCCAAGCTGATCAAAGATCATTGCTGTGAAGGCTCTTGCTACCTTGGTGGCCTCTTCTGCCCTCCTCTCCACAGGTAAAGCTTTGAAATAGCATTGGAGAAACAAGACTTGTTGGAAGCCAAATTTGGCAGGATGGCTAATGAAGAAGCCTGCACCAAGGGCTTTATTCCTTTGTCCTCAGCGCACCTGGGCAGAACCAACGGGCCATCTTATAAATGGCAAAATGCACGTTGGGAATGTCAGAACTGCTGGAGAAAGTGCTCTTATTTGCTTTCCAAAACTCCTCACCTACTAGAGAGCAAACAATTCACTACATGAGACCTCCTACACAGCACTACTGAATAAATCTTTGGTCTACTGGTAGTGTAGGACAATTTTGAGATGTTGATTTTAATAACGGTACATTTCTTAGCTTTTAACAAAAGTACATAGGGACTTTAAATTGGAGTGGTAACAGGTCGGTAACAGACAAGATAAGGAGAAAAAACCTGCAACTGTTCTCCTTAATTTGCATTCGGACTATCTTGGACTATGCCACAGTGTAACAACATCCTTCATCTGTGATACCTCTCCTGCCTTTCCTACACATATATCCATCTACATTCTTTATGAGTACAATAGCATTCTAAGTAACTCAATCTTGGTGCTGACTGAAAAGAAATTAGCTCTTAAATTTAGGATATAATTAATGTAATGTTTCCCAGAAAAAAAAGCGACAGATTTCAACTTGAAATGTTCAATCTGACAGTTCATGTCTATGAGGTAATTGTTGGGATTCAGAGCTATCCCTCTTCTTTCAGGACAGAGCAGGACTGTTTCACACTGTGAAGCACATCTCATTTTCTTATCTAAAATTTAGAAAATGTGGGACAATGCATTCCACAGTTCAGACCAAAGAAAACGTGGGAATCAAATGCCCTAAATACATTACATTCCTTCACTTCCCTATGAAAAAGGGAAAAGAGCAATCAATAAAGTCGAAATCTGCCTTTTACTCCCTCCCTGCCTGGGCTGCATGATGAACTCTGGTTATCATTATCTCTCTGGGCAGAAACTTGGTACTTAAGGTGTTTCCCAGGCCAGGCCTTTCCAGGCTGGTACCTGGTGGCGTATTTGACTAGAGTCCTTTAGCACCACAAAACTGGTCTTTTCCAGACAAGGTGTATTTCATGTGCCTCCTCCACATGAGCTAAAGACGGCCACGGCCCAGACCTATCTTCAGCAGCTCCTATGTATCTCTCTCTGCTGTCTGAAGCCTGACCAAGACAGAAGAACTGAAGGGAATGAACAAACATCTCAGCCCTCACTGCTCTTCCTTTTCCACTAAAAGGATGAGAAAAGGTATCTGGAACTTCATGACAAATCAAGTCAGCACAGCCCCTTGTCTCACTGACTTATGTACAGAAAACCCAAATAAATTCTCCAGGAGTTAGAGATGCAAGTCTCGGCAACATGGTGATTCAATAGTTAATACATTAATCTTAGGGAAAGAAAATTATCTCAAATCAAATGAAACTTCATTTCATCAAGGCCCTACTGTCCCTCAAACATAGAAACCCCAATAAAGTCTGGATGTCCAAGCAGAGGGTAGACAAGACTTGGCCATGGTGAAGAAAGGCTTAGAGAGGTGCAAAGGGTATGTTAGCTAATTAACACAATATCAGAGCTGCTAATTTAACATTTTTTTTTCCATCAGAAACCCTTCATTATTGAAAAAGCTTCACTTTACCAGTTTCATTGTCACTGGTTAACTTGTCCTCTCTCTCTTCCCTCTCTAAAGTGCTGCTTGCTGAGGATATACTGGATGCAGAACAGTTGTCTTTTTCATTCACTTCCTCATTCTGCCTCTCTTTTTCACTGAGTATTGCACTTTCTTCTGGCTCTCTCTCTGGTCCTTGCTCCACCTCACTCTCTGGTCCCACCTCTGTAGCCTCTATTTCCTTGGGTGTCTCCGTTCCCTGCTTGGCCTCAGCCTCAGCCTCCTGCTCTGGTTCTGGTTCTGGTTCTGTCTCTGTCTCTGGTTCGGGTTCACTGGCACTCACTGGTGGAGAGAACAACGGGAGAAAGAGATTCACTTAACAACGGAGCCGTCTCAGGTTCACCCTTCTAAACGAGAGCGATGTGAGAGTTGTACAAGTGCCTTATGGAAAGAAAATAAAACGCAAGTCCACGGCATGCTTAGGAACATTAGGAGCAACAGACTGATGGATGTTGTGCGACGACAGCATTGCACGTGAGAACGTCCTGGCAAGCCCCCTCACTCGCTGTCTGGAGCCAGCCCACTATTTTTATACATACTTCCACAGCTGCAGTGTTGGACTCACACAAGGATTTGAACGAACCAGCAGAAAATGGGCATCTCACCTGAGCATTGACAACTCAGTGCCTAGACAGAGCCAGGAAAGAAGAGATTTAAAAAAAAAAACCAAAAAGAAGGGTGATTGTGGCTTTTGGTTGAATTTTCTTTGGGTTCTGGAAGAATTCTTTTTTCACCTGATGAGGAACACTTCAACGAAAAAAATACAAGTATTAGTTTTAATAACACAGTTGAATGGCACAGTCTGGAAATGGCACTGTCACACACTTGGCTGACAAAAACCATACGTTGTTTCATGCACATTTACTTCAGAATAGCCACATCAAAACTGAGCAAAGTTTCCAACTGCTTGGCATATGGCACATATTTAGCTTCCAATTGGTTGGCATATGGCATACGATGAGCTTTTTTATCAGTTGGCACACAGCAAACACTGTTGATAGTACACTTGGTTTCTTCTTCCCTGCTTTGCCAGTGAAATTAATTAATTCACCTTTTAGGTTTTTTAGCTGTAACAGCAGATTTTCACATGCAAATATTCTCTGCATGCTGCAAAGAAACTGAAGAGCATCCACACAGATTCACATCAAGCAGCTCACAATTCTCTGAAACCTGAAATGGCCATGCAAAGAGTGGCAAAAATGGGCATGCATGTTAGCTCTGCATACTTCCCAAATTCCCTCTGTACTAAATCTTGTGTTGGGTGGCTGAACTACAATAACCAAGTCACATTTGTTTTGTCCCTCTGTTAACTACTTTTCATTACAATACTGCAAAAGAGTCTTCTGGACTTCTCATTGTCTTTGGATTACAAGAAACACAATGGGAATTTCTTCAAGAACTACATGAACCTTTGATGGAAAAAAAAAGTATCACACTGAAATACTGGAATGCAATCCAAATACTTCAGTCCTCTGGTGAGCAGGTAAGTAGATTTATCCTAAGTAAATATAAGCCAAAATAATGAAGATCATTCTTCTCCATTGAGAGCACCTGAAAGTCTAATACTAGATATGCAGGCAGCTCTGCACATGCCTCGTTTCTCTAAATGTACCTTACCTATGACTGTATCCTGGACACTGCCTAGGAGAGAATCAAAATTACAGAGGGCTGTCAAGAAGTTGGCAGATACTACAAATCCCAGTGATGTGTTTCTCACCACAGCTGTCAGTGTGCAGGTATAGCATGACAACATTTTAAAGTCAAGCCAAGATTTGAATATAACTGAGATGGAAGCTCAGGAATTCTTCAGGAGTTCCTGGAACTAATGTGGTCCTTTACCATGAAAGATTCTCAGCTTGCCATGGTGCAACGGTCCATATATACAAATGTCACCAATTCATCCATGAATAATCATAATCGCATATGAATTTTAGATACTTCTCTGTAAAAAAAAAGCTGTCACGCAATAACCAAAAAGGTCAACTCCAACAGCTCAGATGGAGAAAGAAGCTGATTAAAACATGGCCAGGCCTCCTAATGCTTATTGCACCTTTGTCATTATGAAGCTACACTGACGATTCAATAGGAAAAAGTCAGGGGAGATGTAAGAAATGCTTGACAAAATTGAATGTTCAAAAGAATTCCAGATACTCTACTAACAAGAAATATTCCACACATACCAGAAATGTGCAGCAAATTAGCAGAATCTAATACATAACAAAGAGTAAAGACCAATATACTGACACAGGCTGCTCTTTTGAGTTCAAGGAATAATAAAATCTAAGTACTAAAAAAAACAAGGATATATTGACACTCATTTAGACAGCCTCTCTCTGTCTCTTTAGGGATAATATCGAACAATCCACCTATAACCCAAATCACTTAAAAATAGTGAGCTAAGTCCAGCAGCACTTCCCTTAAGAAGCAGTACAAAAATCAAATCTGCCAGGAAACACTATCAAGAGAACCAAGTCAGCAAGCTAGACATGTGCCCATCACTTGCATTTCCATCATGTAATCCACTGCGGTGATATTAATGAGAACTTCTGAAGATGTAAAAAATACAATTCTCAGTGAACGCTTAGTAGTGGCCTATTTGAAATGAGCTCAGACTTTCAGTCCCACATCTGGGTCCATTTTCATACCAGACAAAACACTAGTCTAAGTGGCAACCTTACTGGTGGCAAGAGAAATAAATAACAGACCAGGCTCTGTCCCCTGTCTTCAGACTTCTACTGGTGGAGAGTGCGAAGGCTCAGGAAAGCAAGCCTGTTTGTATCAAAAAACATCAGCAGCAAAGAAGGTGTGCCTGAGATGTTAAGAAGCATGATACCTTTGCAGCTGGTCCCTTCCGAAAAGCAAGGCTAAGAACTTACAATACAGGAGAGAGATTTGCACATTTCCTTTAATACTCAACTATAAATGTACTTTTAAGCAGACAGAAGATTTTGTATCCCGTTGATAGGAACTCAACCCTCCAGTCCTATAAGCCCTCAGAGAGAACAAACATCCCTCTGGGCCCACATCTAATTCCCTGTCAGGCTAATTGATTAGCCAACCACATCCTCATCTCTTTTCTCTGCTTTGCACTTGGAGGTGTGAGATACATATGCTGAGCGTCTCTTGCGGATGCATAAAAATGTCTGTGTCTGCTCTTGGTTCAATTGTTCAGGCATCACTTAAAGTCTTGGCTGTTATCTCCCTTCAGCTCCTCCAGCACAGGATTCCTCTTCATCTGAATTCTGCAGGGACTCCCTATCTCTCCCCACTCCCACTCCAGTCTCTTCCTCCCACTCCTTGTGATGGTAAGAACAGGTGCAGAGTGAACTGGCTCTTTCTTCATGCAGTCAGAAACGATCGTTTTTTGTTCCCCTACCCCAGTTCCTCCTCTGACTTTCTGTGTCACGGTTCCTTTGGCTTTACAACTGGGGCTGCATTGGCCTCATTGCACAGTCATGCTCTGGTGCTTCTGCACCATCTGCTGAGATGCTATCATCAGTCATGCTTTGGGACAGTATTTGAACCCTGCTCAACTACCAGGATGTTCAGAAGGTCTCCTACTGTCCACAGTGTGCACTTGGGTTGGCCTGCTTGCTTCCTCAAGTGCTAAAAATGGTGCTTCTTTCAGAGAAGAGTTCACCTGCAATTCCTTTGTAGATTGACTTCAGAGATGTCTCAGTTATTGTTGCTCCTTCCTTTACTGCATACTTGCACTTCACGAAATATTCTCCAATGAAATCACAAAAGAGTAAGTAGCTGCTCAGAAAAAAGAAATTAAGTTCCTTTTTGCAGTTACGGGACTGCCTTCATTTCCTCTGAATGCCATAACACAAGTTTTACAAGAGTAAGTCCTACAAGACTTGATTACTTCAGTGGAACCAATTGTTTTATACGAGGAAACACTTCAGCTCAATAAGTGCAGATTTTCATATTGGGAAATGATACCGACACGTTTCACAGCGTGAGACAAAGTTCCACAGACAGAATCTGTTCCCTTCTTAATACCAGTCGATACTGGATGGTCAAAGGATATTTCAGCACAAAAGAAATAAAATAAATCTGACTTCAAAAATCCCTTATTGTTTTGCTAGTAGATGAACACTCTTTCCCCGTGACCTCAGGTTCTGAATTCTGCAGATGAGTATCACACATCTGTTAACACCATTCTTGCAAAGTCTTTAGAGCATCCTATGCCTAGAACTAAGGAACTATTTTCCTTCCACAGTTTCATTCCTGCTTGGGAAGATGGTGAACCCCATGTTACAAGCAACTCCTTGGGGTGCAAGTAATCTGAGTTCTGTCCATGTCTCTGTTTCAGCTTTTCTACAACTAGCTTGAGCAAGTTAATGCTTCATTTTCTCTACCTATTAAGTGGGATTCATAACTCTTACTAAGAACAGTAAAACTGAGATTTTAATTCATTATGGAACATAAGGAAGTCAGGTAATAGTATAGAGACCATGGCACAGTGTCTATATTAAGCCTGTCCCCCGCTGGCAGATATCCAGTAATACGGGCACTTCCAGATGGTGTGTCCTGCTCACATGCTCATGACTTCCTATGACCTTTCCAATGCTTTTGGTAGCACTGACTGAAAAAGCAGTCATTCCCCATGCACAGATCCCACTGAAGTATGCAGATTTCAGGCCCCTGCTCAGGTACTGTCCTGGCCATCTGCCTGCAGCTGCCCTTAGCTGGAAACCTACCCTGCCCCATGCATATATTCTCTCCCTGTGGTCCATCTGCCAGGCTTTCAGGTGCTGCCCTCCAATGCCTACTATATTGCCAGGAGTTTTAGTAGAGATGTCCTGTCTACTCACATGTTGATAGCTTTGCCATATTCTGGCTGTCTGAAGCTGCCCTGTACACCTGCTCTAAATGTATTCTCCAAATGGATTGTGCTGCTCCATTTCATGCTGCAATTTTTTTAATGCTTCCAGGAGAAATATGTTAAAATAATCATCACAAGAGATACTTGCTCCCTACCCAGCTCTGAAATCCTAATGGTGGAAAAATCCAGCTTATTTGCTCTAAAAGCAATATAGCATCAAATAAAATGGGTGTTTGGATGTTTCTGACTATCAATATTTGAGGAAAATATCTGTGGTTTCTAAGTTCAAATTATTCCACTGAGACTCCTAAGGTTCTGAACAAGAAAACTGGGGAATATAACTGCAAAAATATATAAAACTAAATAAAATAAACTTCACCTACTTAGTACGGTGAGGACAAACATACGCAACATTCAGTATTTGTAACATTTTTCTTAAATTGCCTTGCTTTATAGCATGCTTCCAGCCATAACACTCCATAAAACCAAGCAGTGCAAGTTACAAATGCATTAATCACCAATAGCATGTAGCAGGAAATCAAATAAAATAAAAATGAGTGATGGCGATAATTTGCCCTCAACATGCATTCTAGCTCCCAGTGTTAATGCAACATCATGTGGCGCAAATATAAATCTGTATGGTGTGTGTTGTTTTGAGGACTGAAGGAGAGGTACATGATGCAAGTGGCAGAATGACACACACACACAAAAAGCATTGCTCTGTACACCAATAAATTATGTGACAGCAAACCAACCGTGCAAAAACTAGTTATACTTTCCTTTTTACTAATTGTCTGTGGTCTCTTTTAAGTCCTTTATGACTTGTGCTACAATTTTAAGAGTTTTTCTTGGTATTAAAAATAATCAACACACTCCCCCTGCCTTCAATTCAAGACCTTTTCTGTTTGTCACATTCAGCCTGTGCTCTACTGGAAGGTTATTATAATCTTGGCATTCATCTGTTGCATTTCTTTCAGAGAATCCACATACGCAAAATCTGTTGGCAGGAATACTGTTTGGCTAGTATTCAGTAACTTCTCATATATAAGGAACATGACACTAAAATTAAGACCCTCTGTATTCTCTATTTTCTAATTATTCCATTCAAAGAGCAACAGACAAGGACAGTATAAATCATAGCAACAATTAGCAGTGTATCGTGTCATTGAACAGATTACATGATATCCAAATCAATGCAAAAGAATAGGAAATTCAGGAAGACAGGATGGAAAGATGTAAGACCCTTTACTTTGGCACCTCATAGATTATATTCTTGCACTCACACATCAAAAATTACCACTATCCCAAGAGAAACTGTGAAAAACCCAGCATTGTTTCCCCTGCCCTCCTTTTCACTTACCTTCTGAGGGCTGAGGAGTCCCACAAGGGATGGAAGGGGTCTTCAGCTCTTCCTGAGACTCTGTGGATGCTGGGCTGACACACTTGGGTACAGGTGAGGATGGAGCTGAAGGAGATCTCAGGTTCAAGGACAGCTCACTTCTGCCTCGGCTGACACTCCGACTCTTCAGCTCCTTCTCATACTCCTCTGCTGCCAACTTCTCCAAGTATTTGTATCTGAAAGTTAAATTCCAGAGGGTTTCCGTAAAGAAAAAGAAGCCTGTGGCTGATGCTTGTTTATGGATGAAACACCTGCAGAGAATGAGCTGACTTCCTGACACAAGGGGTACAGCACTGAACTGCCTGCTTGCCCAATCTGCCAAAAAGTGCACACCAAAGCGAAGACTACTGCCCTGAAAAACGTTAAATTGTTCATTGCAATACAAAAGCAAAAACCAGCAGAGTTAAAGAACCTTTAGATAGAGTATTTTGTCTGCACAGTCCTTCTCCTTTTGGAAGCATTTGTCTGTCCTCCTTTTCACCCTCCTCCTTCACCTCCTCCTCCTCCTCTCAGCCCTCCCTCTCCCAAAACTAAAACGGGAGGGAAAAAAAAATAACAAAAGAAGAAAAAAACCCCTCCAAATCCAGAGCCCCTTAACACTGATGCAAATTGCCAAAATCTGAGACTTGCTGTAAGGAGAGGAAAATGCAGCAGAGAAAAACAGATCTCCCTGAAAATAATACCAATAATAAACGTTTGGATTGACTATCTAAAGACTCTGAACCTGCTTCTATTTGCTCTGAGAGCAATGCACTGGAATTCACTTTGTTCTCTCCAGAGCCTACAATGGAAAGTTTCTTTTTTTTATTCTGAAAAATTTCTCTGCCGGACTCAGACATCCAATAGCTTGTACCTGACGTCACATGTAGTTTATTCATCAAAGTCACTTTAAAAGAACAAAGATACATCTGTTTTGCATTTTAGGCGGGCAGAACTCACTAACTGTTTATTAAGACCAGCTACCAATCATATTCTTCATAGTATGCTTTATACATTTCGACCAAAATAACTTTTAAATATGTGCCTGTTCCAGATGTCTGCTAATTTTATCCACCATTATTTGCTAAGGAATAAATTCACGAATACAGCTGGATCGAGCTTTAGACTGCCTTATCCACAAGTGAGCTGTTAAACAGGTTAATCAAGACTACTGCTTATGTCCCTGAAACACTCTGGTCATTCCCCATAACACACTGTTGTAAACACTTCATAACAGTGAACACCTCTCCTCCCCCCTTCTGCATCACTGACAGCCCAAATTAGTGTACGAGGGTGCACTAAAAGCAGGCAGGGCAAAGAAGTCAGCCATATGTGGTAACAAACATGCTTAGTACATATGGTAGCCACACACACATGCACATTTGCAAACATCCATATAGAGCACAGAAATGTGTCTTTGAAGAGCAGTCCTTGTGTTTTCAGAGGCAATTTGCCTTATTGCAAACAGCAATAATGAAGAACAAACTCATTTTCTTTTATTCCTCCAGAGGTATGCAGAGGCTTTGAACAAATTCTGCAAGAAAAAGAACCCCTACAGACTCTGGATGAAAATATAACAAGCTACATACTTGCATGGTTATAAAATAGGAACTGTTTACAGTTCTAACATGAAGCCAATTCTAGAGACTGAATCTTGCCTTTTCAATAGAGGGGAAAGCCTTTCTCTGGCATCAGCATGATGTTTGTTACAGTTCATGAAGCCACTCTTTCTCTGAACATTGGTCACTTACGTACGGTGCCTTCCGCCTCCTCACAAGCAGAGCAGATGGGACCCTAGACTCATAAAGAGCCACTCAAATTGATCATTTGGCACAAACAGGTACAGCCCAGCTGGCTGCTGCCAAGGGGGTTTTGCAGTTTGCCAACAGACTACAACAAAGATGTGGATGGATCCTTCTATAATGGGGAGAACTACAATGTTTTATTGTCCTCAGTTCTTTTTCAGGTGTTTTAACATTTTCTGTAGCTGTGTGCTGCACCGCCAACTAGCAAAGCAGAGACTATCATCAGGAGACAACTTTTCAAAATGTATCTGATTATTATACTGAAACAAAAAAGGGAACCAGAACAGCAACTCCAGTGGCAACACATCAGCAGAACTAGTTTTGAAATGGGAAGTTTAACAAATAGGTATAACTGAGAAATAAAAAAACATTGAAGAATCAGTTATTAATGCTTCACACTTGATAAATGACATTATTTAGGTTATTTTTTGTTTCTGACAAGTATCTTCATAATGAATGAATGCCAGCAGCAGATACGCAAGGTCTCGTGAAGAGCAAAATCTGAAGGAGTTGAAAGGATGAGCTACCATACCTCCACTACAGGATTGACACTGTATATGCTGCCATATTCTTTTAAATCACAGAAACTTGCAGACATCATCACACCTAGGCTGACTCTTCTCTACAGATGAGCCAGAAGTCTGTGGCTATCTATTTGGTATTCCCCATGAACATAACACTGGACTTATCATCTTCAAGTAGATGAAAGTATCATGATGAGTTCCCCAGGTATCTGAGCAATGCCGCGACGGCAACTTAAGATGTTAATGTACCAACAACGTCATTGTGGGGAGAGCATTTGAGCTGTACCTCACACCAGAGAGGGCTTGGGAGCTCACCTTTCCTGTCTTTATTCTTTAATTACCACTGAAAAACACCCAGTCAAGCAAAGGGAAAAGGCCTACTATAGAACAGCAAGAACTGACATGGAGGAAACAGACAAATCTGTTTTTAGCTAGGATTTTAGGCATCTTGAGTATAGGATTTTCTTACAGTCTATGCACTCTCCTAAAACAAGTTGACATGCAACATCCTGTAGGAAATAAAACTTTATTTGTGCAAAGGTGTTTGTTAAAAAAGTAGATAGAGAAAGCCAATGTAATGGACTACTGGTGCAAGACTTCATTTGCAGAAGTTTTCTCCAATATTTATGTGCTGTCAAAGCAAACATGTCTTTCCTCTTTATGAGTTCCTACTCATTTGAGTTCCTACTGATAATTTAACATCTCACTTCAAAAGAGCCATAAAGATAAAAAGCCATTCCTAATGAATGGTGAAATAGTCTCAGATTGCACAGCAGTGATGGTGAACACTTCCCCAAAAATACTCCAGTTGGAATTTTCCCTTACAACTTGAAAGAAAGTTCGGGAGAACTCACTTCTAATTTGTTTCAAAACTTGCAGATGAGCATGCTCACTGAAAAAGGTTTTACTCAGCTCCGATCAGTGTATGATGCTTACGTGCTCAGATGCATTTCATTTCAGAAAATGCTTTGAACTATTTGTAATTGTTTTGACTGGAAGCACAATGGAAAGCCCATCCACCTTTTCTTACTCCTAGAGATATTAAAATAATTTTTTAATATTAGCTACTTCAGCCATAATAGATAAAACTTCATTCTGCAGAAATAAACTATCTCCTGTATGATGATTTCAAGAAAAAACTCAAAAACACAAAAGCAACCAAACAAAACCCCAAGTAAAAACACAGCAACAGAATGATTTCTGAGATGGCTGCTCTCTTATTTTGATAATGTAATTCCAATTCTTGACAATCCAAACGTATCTCCAGAGAGTAATCTCTAGAGGACTATAAAAGCAGAACTGAAGCACTCTGGATGATTTTTCACCTATTTGTACAGTAACTTGCGTATTTTCAGGTAAAAAGAAGTGCTCCCTCCAGGATGCAATTACTAGAGGAGGTAGAGATGAAGCTACAGAGTATTCCTTGAAAAATATGTTGAGTATTCCCTGAAAAATATGCTTTCATAAGCACATACCTCCCAGCCTTGCCCTGAGCTCCTAAACTATTTCACTGAATTAAAAAAAAAAAGGAAAAAAAACCCCCAAACCCTCAGTCCCTTTAAATACGCCATTTAAATAAAAATAAAACAAAGCCCCAATGATAAACACTGCTAAGCTTTGTAATTTACTTGCTGATGTTTAGAGAGATCGGCAAAGAAAACTTGGCTCTGAAAGATAAAAATATGCTGAGAGTGGGTCAGAACCATTTCCATCAGCCTGTCACTGCAGTTTCGCAATGCTTGTGACCCCAATTTCCTTTATCCTCAGTTGCCTTTTCTGACCCTCCAGAAAGCTTGGGACCCACTGGGTGAAAAAGACAGGCTTATTCAATTTATAACTCTACTAAATTTGGGCAGATTTCTGAGGCAAGTTGGGTAAGCTGATTTCCCGCAAAAAAAGATAAAAGATCATCAATCATTCTTAAGTATTCTCACTGCTCTTCATTTTTTGCTGCCCTTACAGCTGGACTTCATTCTGCTCTTTAATTTACCAGCTTCTTTCTTATAGAAGTCTTTTGGAATAAAAGTGTTTTGTGCAAGCAGAGTTAAAAATGTAAACACATGACAGTAAAGAATATAGGAAGTGCAAACAACCAGAGGGAAGGATGGATGCATGATATACAAACCTCTCTTCTCTTGCTTGTCTTAGTTCTTCTCTTTTGTCTAAATAATCACGGCTAGAAAGAGAATTACAGTAAATTGCAGCAGAAACCAGAAGAAAAAGGTAAGCAGTAGAAGTATAAGTACAGTAGGAGAAACCAAGAGTGCTACAAACAAACTGATCAGAGACAATGACGGCTGTTGTCGACGAAAATTGTTGGTTTTTGCAAAAATTGCTGGAAAGTGTACACTTATCCCCATGCATACACCACCAAATAAAAACCTGCAAAAGAGTGAAAAACATGAAGCATGCTATGAAACCTGGTATCTGAAATGAGATAGAATGAACTGCACTTATCCATGGCGAGCAGGCACACGAGTGGCTGTTAAACCATCCCTCATTTGCTCTATCTCAGAATGCCCCAAGACAGTGATTGCAGCCCTTGGCAGGACAGACCAAGGCAGTGAGCAAACCTATTGGCCTTCTTTCCAAAGAACCTTTCCTTAGTGAGTTTTAGTTGTCACCGCTGGAAACAGGACAGCAGACTGGCTTTACTGAGAAGGACAATTCTGCATTCCAAGAGGGTGTGTGCAGCATCACTGGACAGATACCAACCTTTCACTTCCTTATTTTTCATCCCGAGTTTTAGATACAAAACTCCTTTCATCTCAGCTGCCACTCCCACAGCTCCTCAAGTAACCCATATATTTAACTTTTGCCAAGTCAAGTGTGCTGGATCCTTGAGTACTATGATTTTGGACAGGCCTGCCACATCCACAAACATGGATGCAAATTTAACTCGGAGCACAGCAGAACCCAGTGAATGTCCAGCCTGTCTCAATATCACAGCAAGATGGTTCCTTACAATATATTTTTAGTATTTAGTTGAATCTGGTAGACAAAACTGATGAGACCTTCACTTTATCTGCTAGATTCTTTCACAGTGTAACCTATGAGTACCAGAAAGATTTTCAGAACTACTCCTTTTATTAATAACCCCTATTTTTCATCTTCATATTCTGTCATTAAACGAATTACTTATCATCTATTATACCAATAGCTATCAAACATTTGCTTGCAAGTGCTCTTCAAAAGTCCTTTAATAGGGAACACACATTACTGTTTCAGGCCATCTCCACGAGCTTTGAATTCTGAACTGGTTATACTTTTACAATATTTTAAAAGTATTCTAGGAAATCTTCAGCAGGCAAATTTTAACGTTATTCTTTCCCCTCTGTCAACTTTTAGTCTTCCCAACAGCTGAAGAATAACCACTTTATTTTAGGACATATTGTTCTACCTATGCAACGGGTACAATAGTCCTTCTACTGAGAAAAATGTTCATTCTGTAAAGCATTCCTTTAGTTAGCAACAGCTTACGAAGCTTTGTAGCTCCTCTCCTAATCTTCCAGTTCTCCTACCCTTCAGCTCTTTCACAACTAGTGATGCTCTCCTTTAAATTATCCTCAATTTGTCAATAATGGTGCCAGAACCTAGTGCAATGTTCTTGAGGCAGAGCTGGAAAGAATGAGATAACAAATGAGTCATGACGGTAAATCCAGTACAGCTCACGAGTTTGAAGACTGAATTGCAAGTGCTATTTTTAATCAAAAATACATCTTCAGAGACTGGGTTTCTAGCCAGACTGATGATATGATAATGAAATCCCAGGAACTCTTATGAAACTGTCCATGACTGCTTGCTGTGACTTTGTCCTCCTCCTGCCAGACTGTTTAATCAACTGTGGGATGTTGTCTGTCTGTGAAGTCTGGTGGCTTTGGAGACCCTCTGCTCAAACAAAAGTTAGAACTTTTGGGTTATCACAAAACTCAAATCCAAAAGATGAAAACACTGGGCATTGAAAAATGATCTTAAATATGTAACACAATCATGGCGTTTAGTTAATCAGTTTCTGACTCTGAAATAAAGGGATGAAAATGTATATTTTGATTTTCTTCTCTGATTTTAAGAAACCTCTTTTAGTGACAGAACAACTACTGTAGCCAATCTCTACTGAAATGTGCAGATCTGTTATCCAAACAGGTCAATCTGCCAAATGCCCTGTTGGCTTTTTCGGTCTGGGAGTTTCCTTTCTGAAAGATCATGTTGGCTGTCCATGGCAGCCTGTTGCAGCCTGATGATACCACTTAGAGGGAGAGTTTTTGGAAGAGGCTGGAAGACTGCGACCTTATTGTTTCTGTTTCAGGAGAACTTGGGCAGCTGTTGGCTGCCAAAGATCCTATTATGGTGCTCTTCCACCTTCCCTCTGCCTCTCATTTCCTTCTAAACTAGCTATCTTCTGGAGCCAGGAGAGTATCAATCGACCACTCGTAAGTTACTCCTCTTTCCAAATTCACAGAATCACAGCCTGTTTCCACTTCTTACTAAAGGGATGATTACAGTGAAAACAATCCTGCATACTAATAAACAAGCTAACATGAAACCCCGTGCCATCTTTTCCATAACTACCACTTCTAAGGCTACAAAACATTTATGTTACCATTCTTTAAGTTATTACATTATGTCTTCTAACTACTAAAAATGTGTTTACTTTTCATTCCTGTCTATGAGGAAACCAATTGATTTCTTTGTGTACACTCTTCAGACTGTAGGCAAACAATTTCAGGTATAGATTGAATTTCTATCCTTGGCCCACTGCAGTCTTTGTTAATGTCTCTGCTGAGATTTCTAGTCATGGATTGAAGAGGATGAGGGGGCTTGTCTCTTACTACCCTCAGGCAGCACACCCTGGGATCCCACATCATACAAGATTTTCTCAGATGTGAAAATGCAAAGTCCTACATTCAGCTGACGTTTGTCTGGCCAAGGTTTGAACAGTAATTTTGGTCATTACTTTCTGTCAGTTGTTGATTCCAGGAGGAAGAGGCACGTGTTCAGGAAAGCAGGAAAAAGTAGTTAAAAACCACTACCATACAGCAAGACATTTTTATTTCGCATAGCTTAAAAGCAAAAAGATGTTTCAGTGCTGTCCCTTCCCTCCCTTCTTGATACCTTTGTCCCACTGTTTCACCTTCAAACCCTATGCCTCAGTGAGATTATAATTTGGTGAGTATATTAGCTAATAAAACTGAGCCTCTGTATGTACTGTATGTACCCAGGCAGTGTAAGTGGCTGCCTTTTAAAAAAATTGGTTTTTTATTAAATGCCAAAATTCGTGATATGTTGAATCTATCAGTTTTTAAGATACTTAGATCAAGAAAAGTATCTAGAGAGACAAACTACTCATCAATTCAATTATTTTGCAGTTGAATGTATCAATGACTGACCAGTCTATCACACATTAAAGCAAGAGACTAAGAGCAAATTTGGGTCCTACTTGAATTTGTTTCTTTCTTCACGTTCTATCCTTTGCAACCTTTCTTCTCTCTCCTGACGCCGTCTTTCTCTTTCTGCTGCCAAGGACTCCTGGTGCTGCCGAAAAGATGATGTAAGGAGACCACCCAAAGCTGGCCTGCAGAAAAGGAAGATCAGATTTCTCAGTGTCACCTTTATTGATTATACTGGCAAAAAATGAGTAGCAATCATTCAGCAAGTAACATAATCCCAACCAGCAGAATGACATGGCACTATTTATGAATGTATCTTTCAAAGGATTGGCGAAATGTCTTCTTGCTAAATTGATTATAGAGTCTGTGATGAGCTGAAGAAAAACAATTAAGGTAGGCTTCTTAAATTGCCAAATTTCTGAAGCACAAATAAAGTATGTGTAAAAATTCTTCAGTCTATTTCAACTGCAATATTATCTAAATATTTTTTAACTTTATAATCCTGTTAATGGAAAAGCTGAATCCCATAAAGGACTTTTGAAATTTTAAAGAAAAAAACCATTATGCAATGATGTTAAAAACAGATGTGTCACAAACACCTGAGAATCCTCCATACAGAAAAACAAAAGTAAAGAAAGATGTCAGAAGTGCCCTACAGAATTCAAATGCTCTCTGAAGTAGTAGGCATATTTTTCCTTTATACACTAATAAATTAGGTTATCATGATTTCCCTGCTGCATGTGCTGTAAGAGCAAGATGAATCACATATTAGAACGTATCAGTAAAACACACAGGGACAGTCTTCTCAAACCATTCTTGAAACCTATCAGAAATTATGGCCTCTACAGTAAAGACTTTTCAAATATATAAAGCTACATTTATATTCACTTATAGTTTATCGTTGACATAGTTTTTTATTGGCTTTACTCTAAGTAGTACTTTGTCTGGGAGAGCGGGTCCTCTTACACAACGTTCCCCCAACATGGTGGTATTGGTACCACCAACCTCTCACGTGGCAACAGAGTGACCTCAGAGTAAACATGTCTTTCTTTCTGTCTCTTAGACAGGAAAAAATCCGTATTGTACAGGGTAGCTTTATACAGATGCACACGGATTGAATTAGACTAATAAAATCAAAAAGACATAACTCATGTAGGGCAGTTTCTGTGCATTGTTGTAACACGAGTTTTGCAATGAATGGATTAATGAGAGAAATAGATACTGCCTTTTGTGAAAAGAAACTAAACCCTGCCTGCCTAGAGGAAGGTTCCTTAACCAGTAATGCAAACCTGAATAAATTTTCCGTATTTTTAAGAACTAAGACCCTTTCCCTTATTTATTTACTTGCCTATGGCTGCACAGTGCAGGCGTTCAGCATAATGGCACCAGTTCACTAGTGAAAATAGGGGCAGAAGAAGACAAAAATACTAATGCAAACCTATCTTCCCCAAGTGTCTATGTCTGCACAAGCAGGAACACCACAAAACACAGCCATTTCAGCCCCACTGGCAGCAGGGCAGCATGAATATAATGTCAATAATTTTGATAAATTGAATTTCAATATGTCATATCCACCCTGCATAAACATTACATAAGATGGTATAAAACTTGATATTCTGTAAGCATCCCTGCTGGCACTCCTCCAAAGCTACAGTATCAATGCTGGATCACACTCAAAACCATAAAAATCTCTAATATGCTTCAGCACTAAGAAAAGAGGGGAAAAAATCCTCCAACCCTGACAGTCAAGTACGTGTGGTGAATTTTCCCTTGAGCATATTTTAAATTTATTTTAACTTTTGACCTCTTAGTGCATGTTGCAAGAGAAAGCTCTTTGCAGAAAACAGTAGCACCACTGTACTGAAATTCAAAAGCAAGAGCTCCATCCTTGTGGTAGCATGAAAAACCATGGCTATATGGTTGGCTATAACATCAGAAATTACTCTTGGAAGGGGAAAAATTAACAGAGCCTCCATGTGAAGATATATGGAAGTTAACTGGGAGAGATGGCGAAGGACGGTCCCTATCAAGTCTGTGTTTTTATCTGTTTTGTGTATTCAGCTTGATATCCCATCCTGCCCAGCTGCCATGAAGTCTGCAAACTCCATTTAGAGTCAAAGGAAGGTACGGCTTAAAAAAGACTGAAGGAAAATTAAGGGGAAGGATGGGGTGATGCTGAGAGACCAAAAGAGTGATTGTAGCTCTGCACATCATCTAGCAGGTTGGAAACCTTCAGCTCTGACTGAGCTTTTTGAGACCCTACAATAAATGCACATCTTCTGCAAGGGACTACAAGGAAATCACACGGAGATGCACAACTTGGTCCTGCAGATGGGATTCTAAGCTAACCCTGGTAGTAAAATACCTCCACATAAAACAACTTGTTTGGACGATTGATCCAGCATAGTTTGGCTAGCGTTGTCCACTGGGCTAAAATTTGCAGATGTATGAACAGCAGCCTCACAATCTAAATAGAGGATCCACAGCCATATGTCCAGAAGAAAAGCCAGTGTCCAAAGAACTAAAAATGTTAGCCTGCCATCTCTTCAAAACTAATCAAATTGACAGTAATTAGTCAAAACTTGGCATTTCTGTGTTTCTCACTGGTTAGGAGTGCATACTTCAGCTGAATTACAAGCTGCAGCATAGCGCGCACACACATACCTGATTCAATTCCTTTGTCCCAAACACAGCCATATCGCGTACAACAGTTTGTTGCACTAAATGGTCACATCCAACAGCCCAAGTTGCCAGAACGTTCTGTACATAGAGGTCATAATTAAACAGACAGGAACGTGGTCAGCTGACTCCTTGTGTGACACTGACTTCTTAAAGCACGAATAGTCAAGGTTTGGGTCTTTAGTCAGATTTAGAAAACAGCTGCTCTGGCTGAGTTACTGCTTGCTGAGTGGTTACACCCTGCAGTGGCCGGCCCACTCAACCACACACATCTGTCCTCGGTGGGGACCACACCTCACACCAAATCCTGAGACCAGCTGCTTTATGAAGCCTCACAAACTCACAGCTTCACTGCTGCTATCAAACACTGTATCTCAGCTGGTGTCTGCGTGCACCAATACTCTTTTTAATGTGAACTGCAACTGAAAACGTGCAGATTTTAGTGTTTAGTATTGGTAATTTTCTATTGGTAATTTTCTACATGTGCATGAACTGAACCTGGGGTAAGCAGGTTACTTTCAGGGTGTACAAACCTGTAAAGCAGTCATAGGAAAAGCAAGCATTAAGAGGTATTCCTCAAAAATTCTAAACAATTTGAAAAGATATTTGTCTATGTACAGTTTGTCTATAAAATTTGATTTTTTTTTCTGTATTTCCCTGGCAATAACACTTAAAATAAATGTTCCCTTTCAGTGAACACATACTTGAATTGCAAATGGCAGCATGACTGGCCAAACCAGCTGGTGGGAAGGCTTGGGCTGAGCCTTTGGGTAATTTTGTTGCTTTGATGCTGTTTGAAGGGTGACAGTGCCTTCAGGCTTCAAGAATTTTTAGGTCTTACTGCTGTTTTAAAAATGGATAAGCAAGAAAAAGGCTAAAAAACTTCTGGCATTGAATCAAAGGTGATAAGAGATTTTAACAGAAAAGAGAATGTGAATACTCAATGAAAGCATAATAGAGTGATCACTCGCAAAATGGGGTTATAACTAATATATGCCAGCATTTTAGTGCTGGTGTCATATGTTACCAGCTGGTAATATCAACCATTTGTTCAGTTCCACAAATACAATCCAGAAGGATGCTTACTCTGACTACTATTTTTAGACTTGTAGAAAATGCAAGGCTATTAAGAATGGACTGTTAATATAAAAAAATGTTAAGAAAAGCTTTCTTATGCCTGCTGTTAAAACCAGTAGAAGCTAAACAAGCTATGTTATTACATTCTCATTCCAGAAAGAAAACACACAACAAGGAAGCGTCTAGGTCTGTGAATTTGTGAATAGAGCTCCTCACCACAGCACCAGGACATGGGGCCAAAGAGGTCATTAGTTATTTATCTTACTGGAAGAAGAGATAGGAAAAGGAAAGAATTGGGGGGGGGAAAAAAAGGCAAAAAATATACACAGAGCATAGGATATGAAGCCAAAATGTTGACTGCAGGCCAAAGCTTTTCTGAATAAAAATTCAGCTAGCCTGACCTACAGCATTTAACAAAGCAATGAATTAGTAATCATTATTATAAACACAAATTCAGGCAGACACAAGATCTCTCACACTTTTTTGCAAGTTCTTGCAGTTTTCTGAAAATACTCCATCACGGACTATATTGTGAAGGGGAGTAAGTGCCCTGTATTACTCTAATCTTGTTGCAAACTGAAGATGATATTTCTGTCTTACTCTAAGCCGCTTTGTTGCAACAAAACTGAAATTCTGAACTTCAAATGTTCTTCATTCACGTAAGCTCTGAAATACTCTTTTGTGGCTGCCTTTCCCTCTATTTAGTTGACTTTTTAAAATTTGCTAAATAGAAATGGTTATCTGAAGATAACATCTGAAGAACACAAAATTCAAATGTATATTTTTAGGAGCTAAAAAAAATTAACAGATGACTTATGAGAGGAAATCCCTTTAGGTCATAAGGTTAATATTCAGGATTGTCTTTAATACAACATGGGTCAGAGTCATTAATAACTTTAATAAAGAAGCACTAATTACCTAATTTTGCAAAGTGCTCCTGTTCCAGCAGTCATGGGAATGCTACAGGGAGAGTACAACAGTCAGCAGCTCCTACTCAGGCCTTAAGTAACTCTAAATGTCTCTTGGCTTTAACAAAATAAATCCGCTTTCCAGCTTAGAAAGAGACAAAAGGGGAGGCAAAGCTGCCAAGAGCCATATTGCTTTTCACAGTAAAGAAACTCCCTGTGTGTTATGTCTCCCTACATGACACGGCAAATTCAAAAGCGTGTTGATATAAGACTTTGCAAACAGACTAAACATTACTTAAGGAATCTTTACAAAACTTCTCTCAAAAATAAACAGAAAACTGAGAGATAAAACTACTGACTAATGCTTCCTTTAAGAAAGAAACTTGAGAATGGCCAAGAGAAGAACTGATTAATGTTAGAAGCGGCACGGGGGACTACCCAAATTAAAGCTACGGCAGGACAGAGCTGCACAGAGCCTGGGCAATGCACAAGGACTTTCTACATACACTCTCCTCTTCCAGATGACCTGAGCAGGTTTTACACTGCGCTTCTGTCTTCCTCCAACCTGCAGCTTCTCTTTCTCATGTGAGTTACAACTTGCCTGGAAGTGACTTGCAGAGCCTGTGTGTAGATCCAGGCTAAGGTGTGTGTGCCCCAAGGATCAGCACTGCACATGGCGTGTTCAGCCAGCAACACTCTGCAGTCTGAAACCATAACCAGTTTGTGCTTCTGTTTAAACACATGCCCTATGATGAAGTCTACAAAGCTGCAATCAAGAATATTGCTTACACAGTAGTTCGACAAGCAGCTAGGCCAGAGCAAGCCACCACTGCTTCCCAAACTGTAAATCATCAAGTAATTCCTAAGGTCATTTTTTCTCTTAAAATCTCAGCAATAAAGTTGAGGCTTTTGCCCTGGGCCACTATTACCAGCTACCAAGCCATCCCTTCCTCATCATGTTAGTCAGAGTGAGAGATGTGCTTGGCATTTACCACAAGGAAAAAATCATGATGATCTCTAGTCTGACAGCCCAGAAATACACACAGAAAGAACAGAAAGCCTAAGGAAAGAGGAGCTGTTCTGGGGCAGCAGCAGCTTTTTAGGCTGTATAGTAGGTTCTGTTTCATAGGTTTCTGTTTTACCTTAGTGCTTAACAGCTGGAGTAAGGGAACTGCAGAGCACAAGTTAGTGATAAATGGCTAAGAAAAAAAAAAAAAGAACCTGCCAAGAAGCTTCATCCAGCAGCATCTCCCTGATGTTGTCAATTACTGAGACCTTTAATTTTAGTAGAAAATCTAACTGAAAAGCTGTTTGGCATTCTCAAGAAGTTTTTTTTTTTTGTTTGGTTTTGCTTGAAAGAGACAGAAATTTGAAAGAAAGCACCAGATTTCCAGCAAATCACTATTTCAGGCACCTGGGAAGGGAATAAAAAGAAGAGTATTTGCAGATTTTAGCTGCACTTTATGCTTATACTTCAGGTATGGTGTTTAACTGTCAGAGGAGAAAAAAACCATCTACAATCTAGGCAGGCTAATCTCACTGTCTATGACCTATTTCTAAAATAAATGTTTGAAAGTACATTTCCTTTAAAAGATATAGAAGAACATGGAAATGAACACTCAACATTCAAGGCCCTGCATCATGTGAGCCCAAGGTAACGTACTGCTGCAGATCACAAAGCAAGTAAGATGGAAAACATATTAAAGAATGTGAAATATATTTCATGTTTCTTAAGCCTATTTTCTAATGCTCTGGAAAAGCTGGAGATGCTTCAAACAGGAATAATCTGCAACACCATAGCAGGCCTTTACCAAGCTTGGAGATTTGGAAGAACTTCTGAGGGACCAGCCAGAGGTGGAGACTAAGCTCACAGTGACTGGCCAAGAGCCTCAAGAAGTGGAGGTTTGCGAGCTGAACTTTCTGGCATTTGATTTAACAGATAAGAGGCGAGACCAGGAGCTCCTGCTCCTTTGGCAAGCAGTGCCCCGAGAAGGCTTTCTGAGCTAGACTAACTGTACTACTGTTTGACTGTCAGGCCCAGGGGGAATCATCTCCTGGCAAATGCATCAGGAGAAACCCACCCTGGCAAACACACCAGCAGGATATTTTTCTGGTAGTGAAATGAATTAAAATATGGTGCTGAATTTAGGATCTCTTGCCTAAAGTTATACTCCTTCATGATCTCCTCTAAGGATAGCCATGATCAACAATGCAAACACTTCACCACCAAAAGGACACTATGAGGAGGTGTGAAGCTTTGCAAGTAACAAACCTGATGTCCAGCAGCAGATTCCAGGCTGCAGTTTCAATTTGAGTGACTGTCTTAGATTCAGAGTCTGATAAAGTAGTCTGGCTAGACAGAAATATCCTAGGTGTGAGCATAAGGCATGGAAATACAGACTAGTCTTACAACACCTTCTGCCCCCAGGCAAGGGGCCAACTCTGAGGGACAGAAAAATGCTTTTCTCCTTGATGTGTTTCAGTCATGCACTGCTCTTCCCCTTTGTTACTAAAATTTATGAGGTTATGAGAGTGGTTTTTTTTTTTTAATTAACTGGATAGAAAGAGTTAATAGGTGATTTAAGTTGTGAAGAGTGGGAACAGTGTATTTATGGAGCAAAGCACTCTCTGGCATTAGAAAACAGGCAGACTGGGTTATACTTCTTAGGGATTAGGAGCAACTTTCACAAGCAGAGAGATACAAGAGAACTGACACACCCCTTCTTCTCTCCCAATGAAGGCCTGAACAGAAAGTGGCCTGCAATTTGCCCTCCTTCAGCAGGATTCCCATGGCTGCAATATGCACTTCAGAAGCATGGCTCTCCACAGGGGGCCCAGGGAAATGAGAGAGAACAACAGCATTGCAAGGAGTTGGCAAAAGGCTGCAGCTGTATTTAGAAACAGTAAAGTAAGCCTTTTCTTCTGCTGTACAATCAGAAATATACCGACGATGTGGATTTCAAAGAACAAAATCCAGCTACTTGTGCACTGACTTATACTGCTCTTATGATTCCCTATTGATCTCAGCCAAAGAGGGTTTTAAAAGTATGAATGTCAAAATGTCAACCACACTGCTTCTTTCCACATAAGTTGCAGCTCTTGTTTACATAAGCAATATGCAGCCAAGGGTTTGAAAGGCCTGTCAGGGCAACTGGATGGAGCATGAATCATTGTGCTGGGCACTGCTCTAAATGCTGCTTCTTCCTTCCTCCTCATTCTCCAAGGTCACATAAACAGTACCAGGAACTGCATCTGAAGCTCTTCCCTGCATGATAAAAGACAGGAATCTTTCTGTGAAGGCTTTGCATAACTGTAACATAAGCTGAAACCAGAAAACGCACCTTAGAGCTAACCATAGATAGGCATCTGCTTCTTATCAAGTGTCTTCCTCCCCAGCCCCACCCCCCTTCCCCATATTTTAACTGGTTTTGGGTGTTTGAATCCATGTAAATTTTTACCATCAGGAGGTAGGAAATAACGTTTACATAATCTAAGGCAAATACCATTCATAGAAGACTGTGAAAACTTCCACAGTACTTTCCATTTACTAATTAGTGCCAAGCATTGCATCATGCACTACACGGACTACTCTCCAATAAGCCAATTCCATCCGTCAGTCTCTACATGGACATTTCTTCAATGCATATCTTTCAGGACAATGAAATAAAAGAAGCCTTCTGCCCTTCTTCAAAGCAGTCGGTTCTTTAGAGCTTGCAGAACCATACATCTGCAGTGGCAGCACTCTCAAAACGAACAAGACAATACAAAATGGCATCTGAAATGGTAAATTTAATTATCTTTCAAGATATAACTGCATCTATTCTGCAGACAACATGCAGCCGTGGTGTACACACATTTTTCACACTTCTCAGAGATTCATACACAAGAAGCATCAGGCTGTAACATCCCTCAAATGTAAAAATGCAGAAGCCCTGGTGAGTTCATGAACTACCATGAACAGCAAGCTGTAAATTTAAACAGGAGCACAGAGATTTTTATCATGTGAGGTGGAGAGTGGCAAACCTAATCTGAAGGAAAGACAGAGATGCGACTCTGAGCATCGTGTTCAGTCACTTAGAACACGTAAGAGAGATCTGACAGTTGAAGCTAGAGCACTTTACAGTTTCACAGAAAAAAGAAAGATGAGGTGTGATGGCTGGAAGATGCTGCTAGAAAAACTGGCCTCAAAATATAAAATATTTTCCTAGCAGTGATGATAAATATTGGAAAGTTTTCAGGAGAAATCATGTGCTGCCACTTGAAAACATGTGAAAGTACAGGGGTCTTTCACTTAGCTTCTGTGAGACTCATTATAGGTCACAACAGATGATTGCAGAGCTCCCCTCTGGCCTGACTCTCCATGAATCTGCAAATTTTACAGCTTCATCCTGTGGGGCCAAGGCATTTTGGCTCCAAATCAGCAAGGCACTTACGCACACGCTGAAATGAAAGCTGGCTTTCTTCGCTGGAGCAGGGCCAGCGCCATCAACCTCTTTCAGGACAAGCCCAAGCATCTTTAGCCATCTCAGCGTTTGACCACTTTGGGGTTTCTTTGCCGCAGTAGCAATCGGAAGCTTACAAGAGCAGGGGCTTGGAAATCTTAAACTTCCAAAGCAACGGGATGCTTTTAACTCTTGCCTATCTTGCATCTATTTCGCTGAGGTAAAAGGGGGTGAAAATGCTGATGTAGAGTTTATTGTTACGTTTGCACTCGGCAATAATTTAATTGAGATCAGGAAAGACAAATCGAGGCAACTACTCCAGGAAGACGAGCAAATGAAAAACAATGCCTTTCTCCAGAGAGAAACTTAATGTAATTACTTACTTGAAAAAATGGATTAAATCAATACCTCATGGCTAGAAATACATGTATGCTGGAAGAACCTAACTTGAACCATTCTGAGTAGCACCCTGGAAAGGATGTGAGGCATTAGGAAGGTTCAAACATATATACATACACACACAAAAACTCATACATATATAGAAACATGCCAAAGAGTCATTAACAAAAATTAACTGGAATACAGAAAAAGGATCCTGTAAAAAACCTTAAGTTAAGAAAACAAGTTGGGAGGTGCAACTTTTACGAATTAGAGGCCAGTTTGGAAACAAATAATCCAAAGCCCGTCTGGCCTAATTGGGTATTATTTAATCAAGTTATGATATTAAATTATTGAATTAAATTAATTAAAAACTTTTACCTTTCCTTCTTAAAGTCAGCATGACATCCTTTAAAGCTGTCATTTACTCTCAGGTTGTAACAGATATTTAATTTCTGGTGGTCCAAATCTCTTGCCAAGAATTTCTTTCATGTGTCCATAACATTTTCCTATCTTTTTTCTTCCCCTAGTACTTTACATAATTCAAAAGAGTATTTTGACTGTTCAATATATTATTTTTTTTTGCTGGTTGGAGTTTTTTTTCCCCTTTTAATTTTTTTTTAAAGCAAGCTGATAACTGGTGGGTTATTAGGAGTTTGCTTTAGCTGCAGCAAGAAATGCTTTCCTTTTGATGAAATACAATGAGATATATCACGTATTTTCAAGAAAGGACAAAATTATGGCCTGGGAAATTCTGAGGTAAGCATGTTTCCAAGATTTTGCAGTTGATTTAAGATGATAGAAGAGAAAATAGATCTATCTGAATTTATTTTTAAAAACAGAAGGAAAGAAAAGGTGTTTTAATTCACCTTTTAATACTTAGAACAGCATATGTGTGAAGCAACTCTGCTTTATCCATTTAAGTGGAAGAAACAGAAGTGGGATGGAAATACATCCGGCCTTTAACACCAAGTCAGACAGAAAGGCTTGAGAAGGAGTGGGAAATGAACACATTTAGATTTTTGTCCATTTTTTCCCCAACATTAGAAAAAATATGGCTAGAAGTTATTTGCAGTACGCATGCAGAACAGCTTACATTTATCTCCTTCATTCTGTCTGCAAAGGAACTGTTGTCAAAACACTGATTAATTTACAAACCTGTCAGATTTGGTCTCCTGAGGCGGTGACAGAGTTGTCCCATAACGAGTAGTGGGTGTTGTAGGGGCACTCACACCAGCGTAAGGTCGTGGAGAAGAGTAAGAGCTGCTGCCATAGCTATTGTACCTGAAGAAATGGGAAGAAAAGTAGGAGAAAGGGAGAGACAGGAAGAATTCGTCAGCAAACAGGCATGCAACAGTAAATCTTCTTTTACTGGGTGGTAGTGATCCCATACCCCAGAACTTCTCAAACATTCACCTTCTGAAAATGTTGCTCTATTTCCAAATATGCAACCAATCACATACTCTTAATATCAACCATGGCATGAACACACATGATGAAAACAGTGAGCTATTGGTAAGGAAAATAATGAGAGATTTGAATGGTCCTCCCAAGTGACAACTCAGAACACGAATACTTGAATTATTACTCAGATTATTAGCTGTTTTGGGAGCTGATATCCAGCCATTAGAAAAGGGATCAAACCAGCCCAAGACAGCAATATTCGTATCTAGTAAAATTAAGGAAAATGGCAGCGCTCCTGAGACATGATCTGAACACTGACATCCACGACCTGCAAATGCTTGCATTTTAAATGGAAAGCAACCACATTCTTTTCAATTAAAGCTGGCAGTATTTTCTTTCCCCTCCTCCAACATAAGTAATAGCTTATGTGCCATTTCTTACAATGTCTGTAAAAAATCATCACCATGGTTAAAAAGACATGTCTCCGGAAGCACGGCTTTAGAAATTTCTATCAACCCTTCTCTCCATTAAAAAACCCCATAAACTCGCTTCACTTCAATGTGAGCTTGCTGATCAAAGAGAAATTGTTTCCAGGACTCCTGGAACGGCCACCTCCCCAGAGTCCCTTCTATCAATGTTTTCATCCTGGCTCCTGTACTGAATAGAAAAGGCAGTTGTGTTGCTTTGCTGTGCCTTTTAACCATAGTACTTAAACATCATGTCAAGAAAAGATTCCTGATTTGGGAAAATGTTAATATTTCTCTCTTTAATATTGTTCACAGACAACGCCATTTTCCCACATGGAAAGCATATGGTGCTCTGAAGATCAGTACTCTGCAAGGCCAACTCATCCAAATGACAAAATTCATTTCAGGAAATAGAGCAACATCATTTTCCTTATTATAATTCGTAAGATATAATATATCCTCCTTCACCATATCTTTTCTCCGCTGCTTCTTCCCTCGCACACATCAGCACTCAGTAATTTCACTCAGCAATTTTATTTGAAAAGGCTGGTTGTTTCCTTCAGCTCCATTTAGCACACTCACCTAGCCATGCAAAATTTCATTCAACGTTTCAAGCTTCACTCCCTAGGGTTCAACAGCATTGCTGCCTGCCAAGGCCCACGTTAAAATCAGAATAGATTTCAGCTAGCTGCTTTTACAATGGAAGGGATCGTGCTTTAGAGAGCATGTCCCCTTGGACAACAATTCCAGGTTTATGCTATAGAAAATACCCCTCTTCCCTCATCTATTTTTGAGACACCATACTGACTGTCCAGCAACAGGGGAATAATTTTGGAAGAAAATTCTAATATGCATGTTTCTGAGCTACAAAAGGAATTTTGCAGGAAATAATTGCTGTCCAGGCCTTCTTGCTCTAGAAGAAAACTAACTAGAAACTGCAGACAGTAGCCCGCTGGAGGCTGTGTAACTGGACAGTGTGGAGCTTCCCTGGTAGCACAGATCTAGCTTGGGTCTTCTCTCCAACAGGCTCAGCGCAGAAGATGTTCTGACCATGCCTGTACTGAGTGAGCAATGAGAAAACTCCATTGTCCTGGTAAGAACTCAGAGCTCATTTGGCATGTTCCTGACACAGAAACCTCCATTTCCATTTCGATCAACTACAAGGAGACCTTCTTATCAACCATTACATGTGCTTTTCTTCTCCTCTGCCCCATGAAAAAGCTGACATAGAGCAGAACCCTTTTTCAGACCAAGGAATTTCAATTAATCCAAAGATAACCCTTGTGAAAATGGAGGGAACGCACCTCCTATGGACTCAGACCTACAACTATAAAAAAAAATCAAATTCAGAGGGACTGGTCTGGACACAACATCCCTACGTATGAAATTTAGAGGAACACTGAGTTGCCTACGTATGAAATCTAGAGGAACACTGAGTTGTTGGAATAGGAGCAAGGTAAGACCAGAACACCAGTCTGTATCCTGCACACAGGGTTTATCTTTCTAACCTTCCTCTGGTACTGGCTATTGCTTCCATTTTCCCTTCTTGTCTCATGTACCAGTGTATATGCAATAGTCTTATCCAGGAGCATTCACCCTCAAGACACTTGCCTCTTCTATGGGCACATTACTGACTAACTTGTGCAAGCTTTGCCCTCCTTCTCCTCCAGATATACCCAGAAGAATCCCCACTCCCACACCATACTCTTGAACCTGTGTAGTAATTAGAAGCAGAAAAGATGGTCAGAGTAAAAAAAAAATCACTGCAGAAATATTAAGTATTGCAAGAACAGGAGGTATTTAGGAATCTACTCTCTAAAGTATAACAGCAGCAGCAGCAATGGCAGACCAATAAATGAGTGTGAGAGGTCTAAGGGAAAAATGCACCTATCAAAGAAATTGTAAATTTAGAGGAATTCCAGTGTCCAAGTTGCAGGTAAAGGAAAAATATGTGAACTAAGTCGCTTGTCAACAACTACTTGGATTTACAGGTTTTCAGCAAAATGAAAAAGGGACAAAACACACCCACCTATTAGGAGAGAAAGATGGAAAATTAAAAGGATCAAAGGAATCAAAACATTTGTTCACATGCAGAAATTCAGAAGGATTGCTGGAGAGAGGAAGAAATAAATACGCATACAATCTAAATATACATTTTCAGCACCTAATTCAAAGAACACTGACAACTGTGAAAGACAGCAAAAAATCATCAACCTCTTTTCAAGGTGATTCTCTACCATTGTTTTCAGTGCTACTTACTGTCAATCTCTTTTACTTGAAAACAGATGGAGACGAAACAGTATTTTTTTTTTAAATGGGTGGGATGGTGAAATTAAAGTTAAAAACTAAGAGAAATGCATGAGGAACAAGTGAACTCAACAGATGTTGTGGAGATATAACTGTCTATTCTGAGTGCTATGTTATCTTTATAGATCTCTTATTACAAGCGTGAGCTGAAATTGCACATGAGACGGACATGCACTGTAATCAAACAACAAATTTAGGATTTGGCAGTTCAGTCTTTGAAGCCAGGACTTCAGACCTGAATTTCAAGTGTGGATCTGACCTCTCTTGGTTTTATAGCAGAAGAGCTCCATTAATTTTCATGAAATCATGTCTGCAAATTACATTGCTGCAAATGAGAGCAAAATGGTGCTCCTTTATGTGATCTACCAAATCATGGGTTATTTATCCACTGCTCTATAGAGGAGGCCAGGATACTTATTAACTACAGACCTGGAAGAAGAGTAAGATCAAACAAAGTCCACAAAGGCAAGGGGAAAATATCAAATGAAAATACAGACTTACAGGGCTAAAACTAGTACAGTATGTTCTGGAAATAATACAACACATAGAGTAACATTATTACCACTATAAAATTCTTGAAAGGTGTTATTCATTCATCTATAAATTAATGTCAGCTATATAAAATCTACCTGTTTTCCCTCATCATTTCTGCTTCCTTCTCTTTCACAGATGCTGGAGACTCTTCAAAGTCATACGAGAAGAGGTGAAAAGGAGTATGTGGTACATAAGGTAATTTCTCCACTGTTGGAGATGCCTTTGGAGTAATGGATGCTGAGGAATTTTGGGGAGAGCTCAGTAATGCTGTTGCAGGTGAAGATGGTGGTGAAAGGACAGAATTATGATGAGAGACAGATGAGTCAGGCACAGAAGAGGAGTTGCTAGAAAAGCTCTTCGCTCTAGAGCAGGCAAGAGGCCTCTCAGCTGGAGAAATGGCACTGGAGACAGCTGAAGAGTCAGAACACTGTGAAAAGTTTTCCTTCACAGCCTCACGCATGTCTGGAACCTCACTGCAGGACGAAAAAGTCATTAGAAAGGGAAGAGGAGAGAAAAATGGGACAAAGGGAGATAATAGATAGTAACACTTGCAGGGAAAAAAAACTCAAGTAGAGTCAGACAAACAAAAACTTTCAAAATTTAGACAATCATCACATCTTTTTAAATAAAGAGAACTCACATCTTTGTATCCCAGTGGGATTCTTCTTGCGGTTGGAAACACTGGTGAAAGGAAGCAACTCATTCTAAAGGAAAATGGGATTTAACCTACAGGCTTCAGAACTAATTTTCATGAGCTTTTTCACAACTATTTTCAAAACAATTTTCGTGTATTTCAAGTTAGGTTGTAAACATCGTCAGAGCAGTACAAAGCAGACTCAGCTCATTGTAAAACGTTCCATGGAGCATAGATGATTCAAGATACAGTCTGCAGGACTACTTCTCCAAGTCCAGATATCTGACTATCATCCTCCCTGGGAATCTGATCTTTTTACTAAAAATGTTCATCCAACAAAGATGAAAATAAAAAAAGTACTCAATTAGCACTGTTCTGACCAAATTCAGGTTTAGAACGATCTCAAAAGCAACACCTACCCAGACATTTGTCTAGGTATAAAGGCACTAATTTCTGGTTTCTCTGAGTGTCAGCATTCCGTGCTGGTGTTACACAGAGACTTGCAGAGTTTGCATCAAAGGAAACAGAAAACACATCTGCTTTGCTCTACTGAAGGCAGATGTTGGTGAGTGACAGAAGGCACAAGGCAGGTAAAAAGCCATGGGATCTGCACTCCAAGGTGTCTGTTTTCACTAGTAACTCCAGCATAAACACTGTGCATGGGCTTTGGGCTGGATCACTTGGCAAGTGGCTGATTTTGTTCTCCCAACACCACTTCTACAATCCCCCAACAGGCATGGAAGGCACGTCCCTTATCTGAGGACTGTGGGCTTGGCACAACATATGCAACAAAAACACAGTATGTGTCAGATGTGTTGGGATCTTATGAAGTTAAGCATCAGGTGTATACCGGGTAATTTTTTTCACAATGGAAAATCTGGAAACCTTCATCTATTGCACCTGCTGTGCTTGACAGGAGACACTGAAGCCAGGCCAGTCCTACCTGACAGCATCTAACATGAATAGCCAGGTTACAGATCATTTTTGTTATGCTACAGTGACAGTGAAAGAAGGTTCTTAGGGAAGTCATGGGAATATCACCCAGTTATCTTAAAGTGATTATTATCGTAAAAGACCAATGACCTACAAGCACATCATGCTCTTCACATGGCTCTTTCTCACTTTTTTTAGCAGTATTTTAGCATATTCATGAGATTTACCAAGAACTTGTGTCTCAGGTTTGAATTTTAAGAATCAGATTTGAGGAAATTATCACTTAATTTTGAAATTTCAGGCAGCCATTGGCAAGATCTGCAGACTGGAAGATAATAATAACAACAGTACAGTATTTTCTTTGGAACTCACACATTAAACAGTTTCCTTTCCTCCTCCTGTGCTGTACAGGGTCTGCATGAATGTGGTTTATGTAAAAAAAAAAAAGCCAATCTCATTTGCTGAGTTGCAAAGCCAAATAATTTAATCTAAATCAAATGGCTGTCTGGAACAAAGAATGTATTTTCTTGCTTCCAATTTATTATGATCAAGTTGCCAAATGCCAAACACATATATATCTTAGGAGTAAGTGGAAAATTTTACACAAGAGTACTGATAGGTGATTTGCTGATATCTATATATTTACAGATGGGCAGGCATTTATAAAATTATATATATACACACATATATATCAGTTTTGCCTCAAAGTAGTTCTTTTGCTATTAAAACATGAACAAAACTTATAAGAAACCATAGGCAGCAGTCAAAAAATGTCAATTTACTGCATAGCAACAAGTATTCCAAATAAGGTTGTATTATGAAGATAGGGATGAAAACCTAAGAAACCAAGCAACATCCTCAGCTAAGCACTGTAGTGTTTCATCATCGTCTTAACTAAGAAGTTAAACCAAACCATGCTTAGAAGTTATGCTTTCCACTAAAGCTTTTAAGATTTGTGAGCATTACATAAAGTGAATGAGTGCAGACAGTTCGTAGTGCACTGAACCTATATAATTAAACATGTTTCCATTAGCATTGCCACCCACCAGCCCCCTCCCCAAAGTTTTTAAATGCAAAAAAATTTCCTTGGGGGGTGGCTTTAACAGGTGATCAAGGAATGTGAGTGAAAAGGTGGATGCTGCTGCACACTGTGCTGGTGAATTCACGCCAGAGCCTGAAGAAAAGGTGGAGGGACAATGCTGAATCCTAGTACCTGGCTTTGACCTGCCTATTGGCCTCTTCCTCCCCCTCATCCTCAGTATTGGGCTCTGTGACTGGCTGTTCTTCTTCCTCTTCTTCATACTCGTCCTCTCTGAGGTCAGACCAAGGAAAGAGACATGCAGTGGGATGGAAAGAAAGAAGGCGGAAGAGAAAACAACATGAGTCCCCAGAAAAAGAAATGCAATGAAGTTAGAAATGGAAGGAAAAGACTCATGAAGAGGGAGTTATGGCCCTCCTATGTTAGACAAAACACCACCGAAAACTTTCTGCTAAGTATGTGCTTGCACAAGGGTAGCTACCAATATAAAACTGCTATCCTCTCCCCTCTTTACATTTTTACCATTAATTTTTAATATTCAAAGCTGCCATTGCTTTTTTTTTGAGCTTGGCTTTCCATTTGCGGATGCACTACCTGCAGAGGCATTAATGGAAAACATTCATGACAATACCAATGTTCAATTCGTTAGTCATCAAGTTGTGTCTTTTTGGCTTAAAGGACAGTACACGCTGTGCTGGCATGGGACAGCTGGCACTGGACATCATGCTTTCTAAATTAACCCAAATAAAACATTCCTGCTAAGTAACCAATAGCTCAACTGGAAAACAGAACAGGGTGAACCACTGAGCTAGAAATAACAGAGAGACCAAATCAGTTCAGGCCTATTTGCAAGTAGCAATATTTAAGTTATCAGATGCCAGTACATGAATTATTTCAGTAGAGTTATTAGTACAGTCAGAGCAGGCTTCAGTTCAGCAGTAAATCTGGCAGAAGAGAAGTGTAAGCCATGCATAAAGCCTCCATAATCTACAAGCCACATAAGTAAAATAGGAAAACAACATTAAACATAATGAAAAAGGCTACACTGTCTGTCTCCTGTCCCTCCTATCTATGCTTTTCACCTCCCCAAACTAACAGACTCACGGAAGATGCATTTGCAGTTGATACAGTTCTCCACTTGATTTAATGATGTATATACCATCAGGTTATGCTCCATGCAAAAAGAAAAACATACAATCAGTAATGAAGTTTGTAAGACACTCATATTCCTTGCGTTTTTCCTGAAAGCTTGTTTTCTTTCCTCTAATTCTGAAGGGATGCTCTGTGGATTTTTTTCCATTTAGCATTCGTTTCCATGTTATAAGAATAATGAATATTTACAGTGTGAGATCATGAACTCATTGAGTGCAATGCAAAGGGTCAATCCAAAATTTGTTGCATTTATACGGAGTTAGTTACAGAATAACCAGAAAATGGCAGGGCCTGGAACTTTTCCAATACTATGGCAAACATTTACAAAGTAAACACTTGCAACCGTTTCTAAGGTGGCTTAGTGACATAACCATCCCAGTTGTCACCTCTTCATCTCCCTGTCCTCTCCACAAATATATACATCCCTTACACAGACACCTCTCAACTTCCACAGATTTACTCATTTACTGGAAAAAAGAAAAGAAACTGTTGACGAGGGAGCATTCATATAATCCCTTCTTCTTACTAGCTCAAGACTAGCTTTGCTATTATCTCCTGTGAAGGGGGGACCTTCTGTATCTGTTAGTCCTACAACACTCACATTTGGCAAATAACCCATGAAGCTCTGTGGGATCATGGTTCTCTGATTAGAGCACAATGCATCCGATAATGCTGGCAGCACAGCTGTTGCTTATATCAACAAGAGTGTGTCCCCATTATTGCTGTGTTAAAAGCTCCCACCAGGATTCCACATCAGTGACATCAAAATCTCTCCTCAATTGGCTCAAAATGACAAAAATCATAAGTGAAATACTCATCTGATATGGTAGATCTCATAAATTTGAAAAAAGTTCTTTGAGAATGGATTCCTCCTTATCAGGGCACGGCTGAAAAACCAGGAGTTTACACAGCACAGAGAAAGAAGCTGAAAAAATTTTTAGAGATTCCAAAGAAATCGTTCTTCTGTCAGGCCAATGACTCAAGGGTCCTTGAGTTCTAGGTCACAATCTTAGAAGAAACTTGGACTGGAAAGCTCTTTTCCTTTGCTAATATTAGGTGTAGGAGGGCAGCGACTACATGGCAAGTGGTTGGAAAAGCCAGAGGAAGGATCTGGCTGTGTGACTCGGTAGCAGAGACGATTGGTGTGCACAGAGGCAGGCACGCTCTCCAGTCTGGGGGAGCCAATGCGGTCACGGGAAACCTGCACAAAGGAAATAACTAAGTGTGTGCATAGGGGAGAGGCTCAACATTTTGAACGTCCTCTTTCAGCAACTAAACTCCCAGTTTCAGAGTCCTTGAGTAGCCTCAGAAGGGGGATCAGATACAGATCAATGGAGAGGGGTAAACTCACAGGCAGGAATGATGTGTGCTCATGTTTTAACCATAGCAACAGCGGCAGTCATTCCAGTCTTGTTAGAGGACAGATCTTCTGTCCATAAAAACAGGTAGTACCTGCTAACTAAATCTTTCCTAAGAGGTAGAAAAGGAAAATTTCTGTGTGAATATTTATTAAAATAGGAAAACACTAACTAGAGTCAGATGCACAAACACAACAGCAGACAGATTTGTGAATTCATCTGAACTGTTCAGAGTTACATGTTCATTTTTGTGTGCAGTGGAGAAGGGATGATGTGGAAAAGCTCATTGCTCCTCTCACATACAGATGCAAATTTGGAATCAATACAATAGTAGAATTAAATTAAGGAAAGGGACTCATAGGGAGGTTTCCAATTAAATGAAGGTGCAGAAGCCAGCACGTTTTTCAGTAGTGCAGAGAAATCTCTCCCATTTAACAAAAGGCAAATATTTATCCAGTGGCAGGGAGGAAGGCCTTCAGCTAATGCTGAAGGATCAGATATATTCAGCTAACCTTAAGGCTATTCCTGGGTTACTTCAGTTCCATGATAAAAGTATCAGATTAGAAATATTTAAACAAAAGCTTTATAGCACTGGAAACAAATTTCAAAACAATCACTCTGTTTATTTTCATATTTAAAATGGATTACTCCTACAGGCTAACACCCCCACTAAACAAATAAACAAAACTCCAAACTCCCACAAATCTTTATAAAGTATATCATCGGTCATGGCAATTAACAAACATATTCTAGGGCACAGGTTTTGCTCAGTTGTTTCAACTAAAATTTGACAAAAAGTATTTATAGCCCCTTAAAATAACATGCATGTTAAAAAAGACTATGAAAGTGCAGTTTGTGGAGCGAGAACCACTAGGGCAGCAAAACAAAAAAAATTTAGACAAAGGGTTTAGAACTAAAGGATTAACTTTTCTCCTTTTTACAATAAATAAACTTAAAAAAAAGAAATAAAAAGAGTGCCAGTCAAACTTACCCTTCTGATATTAACTAGCTATTCAAAGCTGCAAAGAGAAAAGCACTAATAAATACAGACTGATGAAGGGAAATTATAATAAAGGGACTCTTCTACAAGTTTAGCTAAAGGCAGGGGCAGAGTTCTTGAGGTGCCAGGCACTGCACCTCACACACACTTAACCTAGTCACAGTTGGATGATTTTAAAACTAAGACACCACTCTGAAGACAACTGCTCTTGGTCCACAAGAACTCAAAGCACCAAAATTTGCTCTCTGTCCCACTGGACCCTAGAGCTGAGCAATGTGTACAAGGTTCTGTGTAGTCTCTGTCTTCTCCAGGCTCTCCCCAACCTCTTTGTCTGCACAGTTTTGATTAAGGCAGCTTGAAAGAACTTAGGATTTCTTTGTTCTAACCTGTAGCCCAGAAACACACGTTTCTCACTCCCCGCCTCCAAAAAAATCCCAAAGGTAGAGCAAAAAGAAAAATCAAAGGCTGTGCTGAAGGAACAAAAAAAAAACCCCAACAAAAAAACAACCCCCACCAAACCAAACAAAAACCCACAGCAACAAAATAAGCATCAGCACAGAAACACATTCAGCTTTGCTTGGTATCAAAGGAAATTTTGAAAACGTAAGATATGCGTCAAATTATTTTAATTCAGGATGAATTTAACCAGTAATGAACGACAATATAGTCCAATAGAAAAAATTATGATCTTGCCATAATTAGGCTATCATGGCTTTGGTCTGCACATACAAAGCACATAAAAGTTAACTCATGAGATCTAGTAGCTGATCTTTAGGTCCCTTCCAACCCAAACCATTCTGTGATTCTATGACCAGGACTACAAGCCACGTTCAGTGAAATAAGACCACCATTAGCCATTTCACAATATTAATTTAAATTGAATACTACAGCTGATCTCACAAATTTTCCTTTCAAGGTTGTTTTCCACCCTCCCTCCTGCAAACCTCTGACCTGTTTTACCTCTTGCACAGCTGCATCCCTGAACTCCAAGTGAACAAAGAGAAAATGAAACATGTTCCATCAAGGAAAGATATTTATACGTCACAGTGGATGTAATTTTATTTTCTCTTGCCATTGCTTGCGATTTTCTTCCATTTACAAGTTCAATTCCACTTTCATAGCTTAGATGGCACAATTCATAGCCAAATTCCTAAATCTTTGTAAAATAAACAAATGCTTTGGTACGCTTCTGTTGCTTCTTCCTTTCTTCTATCCTAGCTGCCAAAACAGATTCAACTAGTCCTTTATGTAAAAGCTAAAAGTGGTAATAATTTAAATTCAACATTTATAGGTCTGTATAAAGATATGGCAATACACTTTCCTCCTCCATCAAAAATAAAACTAAAGAAACCACCTATTAACCCCACTGCCCACTTCCATTCCACTGCAGTTGGTGCGACTATGTGAAGATGAAAATACATGAAATTATACGGATAACGATGTACTTACAAAGCCTCAAAATTCTGCACAGAGGAAAACTAAGGTGAATAATTACGAAGGTCAAAAGGAAAATGATCCTGGTATTTCTGCCCTAAATAAAGAAAACAGTTCAGACAAAAAGTTGAGGAAATGACAAATGATGTGAAGTACATGCACTCACTATGCCTTCATATCCATTCTTTATCTTTAGGTTCCTGTTACTTTGTTATCCCTAAAATATGATCAGCAACAGCTTTTCACAACTAAACCTAGGCAATGCCTCCACACTTGTTTAATTGCTGCAGTTGGTTTATATAGGACACATCAAAGCATAGCAAGACAGCAGAGCACTGCTTAAGATACTGGCAAGGCTTTGCAAAGGCTTCAAGAGTCACAACTCTCTGATCATTGAACAGCATTGCTGTTTTTACATTTCTAAAAGCAGAGAGGTAAAGAAACAGAATAATGGCACAGATAGACTTTTGGACCAGTATATACTGAAATATAGAGAGAAGAAATGTTATTTTCAGAGCTTGGAAGTGCATACTGGTTAACACTTGAAGGTCACTCTTACTGACCCTTACTTCAAAGGGAAATGGCATCCTGCCAAACTGCAGGGTTTTTTTTCCCCCACACTGCATCCCATGTGTAAAAAACCTTTCCTGTCCTCAGAGGATCATGTTTACAAACACTGGGAACACACTGGAGAGGTGAAACCTCTAAGGCAGGTATACTCCAGTGCATAAGACACTACTATACAGATCCAGAGAAATGCATTCACACCCTGGTTTGGCATTGCATTTCCTCAGGTAGTTCACGAAAGCTAAACACACAGTGGAAAAAACCAAAGTAAAATAATTAGGCTAAGTCATGCTGTGATTTCATTTGCCATGCAGCTACAATCTATTTATCTTCGGTGCTTTCTCCACTCCTCCTGAAGTTCAAATAGGAAAATCTACCATTGCTGTTATAGCAAAGTGCAGTGCTGTCAACTGGACTCTGCAGGTATACCAAGCATAAAACATTTCCTTTCAGCAAGACCTGCAGTCAGCAAAGACCATCCATACTAGAAAACCTGACACTCCTACAGAGTTATCTTAATTCATATAAAAAGGGCTGATATCAACTTGAAACAGTAATAGGACCTGGACCTGAGATACTCATCAAGCTGTAAACTCTAAATTTTTGTGTTATTATTACTTATGCTTTAGTGGGTCAATCCCTATCTATATATCAATGCAGTCCTTTTTTATGGTATGGCTTCAAAAGAAAATTTTTCTTAACCTATCTCATGTCTCTTCCTCTACTGCATTCCTTACAGGATTTCGAAGATATTCTTATGAAGAGTAAGATTATAAATTTCACACTTTTAGGGTTCTCCTTTCAAATCTGCTTGACTTCATGCTTCAAATTCTACCTGTGTAGGAGAAATAAATGTGTTCTCCTGCTCCAAACCTGAAATAGCAGGTCAGATTTTGTACGGTATTGCTGTCAAAGACTAATAACAATCTGATGCTATGAACAGACACTACCTTAGCTACCTTACCAAGCCATTTAATTTCACAGATAAATCTTTCCAAAACCTCTTCTTTTTTATATCCCATTTCCATTTTCACCCATACTGACCAAATTGTGAAAAGAGTTATTATCTTTCTCATAAATGATCATATGCCATTCAGTGTCAAAGCACACCCAAATGCTAGGTAGCTCAGCTCGTATGTATGTGTGTATGTCTGTGTGTATATACATGTATTAAAGAGATTCACATCCACAGATGTGTGCCTGCATGCTTATCCTGGAGAGGTTTTCTTAGTCTAATTTCATGCCTCACTTGTTTTAAATACCCAAAACTAGGAACCGGAGGTAAACATCAAGGAAAAAAACCCCAACATGTATTTCTTTCTATTATAGCAATAAAAGAGAAATTAACTTCTCTCATCTGGGCCTTTAGCAATCCATACCACAGCCTGAGTCTTACACCAGACGATGTTGAGTCTCCTCACTTTGCTGTTCATACCTATCATACCACTCATCATATTTGACACAGACAGCAACTCTAAGAGATGTGGAACAAACCATTCTAAATAAAATAAAATAAAATAAAATAAAATAAAATAAAATAAAATAAACCCCACTCACCACTGTCTCTTTGATCTATAGCCATTAAGTATTTATACAACCAAATCTTTTCTTATAGTGTTGTGGAAAGTCACCAGAACTTGAAACATCATGACAAAAACTACAGTTTTTCCATAATAAATGCTAGAGAAAAATAAAAGATTAGTTACTGTTTGGGATGTCTGAAAACATGGAAAACCATGATAATAAAAAAAGAAGTCTCAGCTGTATCTTGGACAAACCAACCCTGCAGTCCTGGCTCTACATGAAGCAATTTGAACAATCAGTTAACGGTGCCTAATAAGCAAACTAAGGTCTGTGCTGTTGGTTAGAAATTTGACAGGAATCTGAAGTTGAGCAGAAAAAATGCTTAGCATCAGAGGCTCAGCTGTATTCATTGTTTTCTGGTAAAACCAAAATAGTGTCACGATCTCTGCCTGCATCTCGGCAATCCTCAAACATCACAAACATGCATTTTCTACAAACAGATCCTTATGACTTCTCAGCACAGCTTTCCTTTATTTAGACAAATATTTCCCAGTTTTTTTCTAGGACTATAAAGGGTGTGAAAGACTTCGAGCCCAGGGTGCGCTGTGCAATGGAGCTGTGTCCAGCTAGCCTAGAAATTTGTGGGAAACTTTGTAATTCCCTGTGCTACCTTTTGCTCAGAGGAAGAGTCCTAACAGGCTTCCAGGCAGGACCCTAACAAATGCAAAGTCCATAGATACACAATTCCTTGTTTGCTTCTCTGTTGTTTTTACTTTATCAATATAGCTCTCCTGAAGGCCAGCTTTCTTCAGATTGAAAAATCTGGACCCTCAGGTGGACCTGAACAGTTGGTTTTCCCCATATCTTTTTAGCTTCATGGTCTAAAAAAGATAGCTTGCTAAAGCCAGCTTTGGTCACAAATTCAGAATGCAGGCTCCACTCTGCTAAGTTCTTAAGATGGCAGTCAGTTCTCTCACTTGTTAGGTGTCAAACACGGGAATACTGACAAGAAAGTTCTAACCATGGCCAGGTTATCTCTAAATGAACATATTTAGTGTTATAAGATGGATCTTAGTGATTTTTGATGATATGAAACAAATCAAAGCTATGGAAATAAAAGCAGAGAGTCTAGTAAAGAGAGCTAAATACCTAATCCTAGCTATTCACAACTTCTTAAACCTCAGTCTTCGACTATAACTAATTCCACAGCGATGGAGTCATTCACCCGAATGCTGGTAAGAGGTTGTAGTGTAAATCTCCCAGAAGCTCGCTTGAATATGTTTGCTAAGGTCTGGCTGACACAGCCCTGATGGGATACCCAGGGTGAGGGATGAGTATGGTCTCTGTGCAGTACTGAAAAAAGGGAAATGCACAGCAAAATGTGAAACATTAATTTAGAAAACTGGGAGAAGCACTTGTTTTTTAATTGTATGAATAGAAGAAGCTGTCCAGTGCTCAAGACGGCACTGAGAACTTCTGAACGACCCTGCCTTTTACTCTCTCAAAGCCAGTCAGGATGAGACTGAAAGACAGACAGACAGAAACTTGTCTTTTAATGCTTATTTAACCAGAAATCACTGCATACAATAACAACGTAAATCTAGTGCAAATTCCATGCCACTCCTTACATTTTTCCCTGACCCTATCCATTGCGTGGCTGGAAAAAGCTAGCTTTACTTTAAAAAGAAAAAAACCAACCAAACAAACAACACAACTCATGAAAGAATGTGTTTAAAAGTCTACTGCATAAGAAACAGCATACTAGACCACAGACTGAGAGCACTCAATTTGGACCAGGGCAGAAAACCTTAGGAGGCACCTCCAGCACAGCACTTAAAACATCATGTTAACAGGACTGAAGTTCCCGCCAGGCTTACAAGTGCTCTATGCCATCATGGTAAGAGAAAGAAATTTTAGCAAATCAGACCTGCTGGTGATCAGGACAGGCATCTTAAAGTATGCTGCAGTAGGTACGGACCTTTAAATCAACCTTCAGCCTTTCTTAGTTAGTAGCTGTTATCAACTTCTTTACTTATTTATTTAGTAACAGGCACATCAGGCTGGGCTTAACTCACCATGAAAACTATTTTAACACAAAGCAGATTTGGATCCTTATTTGTTTCGAACCACAGGCAAAAGAGCAATACATTTAGTTTGGAAAAAGGCTGCCAAGTGGATGAGAAAGGCCTGCAAGTTTTCCTTTTGGTCGCCCTTAGCATTTACGGTCAACTTTTCCCAGCTCAAAACCCAAAGTCTGCTCTCAATTAGCCTGGCATAGATCAGAGCAACTCCATTGACTTCAGACAACTTTTCTGGATATAGAGCATTGTGAGAATATAGAGCATTGTGAGACAGAACAGAATTTGGCCAATATTGTCTTTTTTCTGTTGTTGTTTTACTGGCACGATGGATTATTCTCTTTTTGGAAGACTTATTGGTTGACACAGAGCAGATGACTGTGGACAACGTGTTTGATGTGGTAAACAAAAGCAAAGCAATTGCCAGAACAGCTGATGAGCTAGAAAGAAAAGAAACATGAACATTGTGGGAAGGAGAATGATGGGAAAGAACTTGAACCTTCTACTGATTTTGGTACAGAAGTCCAAAAATAACCTAGAGTATTGCCCAAAATAAAATTTAGTACAGTGTAAGAGTGTGATTTCAATCTCTAACCATGTCCATCAGAATCAATTTCGCTGGATCTAATCCCCTGTAAAACCAGACATAAGACATCTGCAGCCACACACAAAGTTTAGAACTTTCAGCAGGAACACCACAATAAGATTATCATTAGTATTGTTACAATTCCTATTGGGAAAGAAAACGTAGTGAAGGAGTATAGACTGAAATCCATTTTGTAGACTATTTTTTGGAAAATATAGCACTGCAAAAACTTACTGCCAAATTTCTTCCCTTTCTCAAGAGGGACCAGGGTTATGAACCAAAAGGTCATTAGCAGGAGACAGCTCTTTCATGGCTGAACAGAAGTCACTTTCAGTTTACAGAGGTAATAAGTAATTCTTATCCATTTGTGTAGATTCCTCTCTACAACATTAACAATGGAAGCAGCAGGGTCACAATCGGCATTTCTTTTGACAAAATCAGGTGCTGCCTGCATCATACTTTAACATAGGATTTTAAAATTTCAATACAAATTGCAGCAAGATCTAAACTTATGATGCTCTATTCCAGTCCTTTAAAACAATAAATATCTTGCATTGAAGACCATGTGCTCAAATTTGAAAATTTGATTCCAAAAAACTGCTTTCCATTTAAATTTAATTCAAATTCTATAAATGTGTAAAAACCTTATAGGGCTCATTCAACTTCACTATTTTTCTGCCTAAACATTAATGGATAGAAGCTATAAGGCTTTTTTTTTTTTTTGTCTCAGTTTAGCTATCAGGTGTAGAGATACTGTTGCACACATCTGGACTATGTCACTGAAAGTTGAGACTTGCTGGAATATGATAAAGCAGGAAGGCTGTTTTTCCTCTTCCTACCACAACTACAGATTTAGGCAGATAATGAAACTAAGAATGCAAAGGATAAAATCTGCTGATCTGAAATGCTTGTTTACCAGAAACACTTTACCAGAAAAACGAGAATTATAGAAGATCCAACAGCTGACTAACTTCTTTTTATGGTAACTTAAAAAATACCACTGAACATAGAACTTGCATCTTCAGATCCTGAACATACTTTGTAGTCTGTAATGTCCAGTGGGAAAAAATCTGATTTGCCAGCTACAAGTAATACTCCCTGTCCTTCCCTGCTAAGACGACTGGAGAATGGGTGCGGAAGCTGAGGAAGAATTTTTATTTAACTAATATGCAAAATAAAGATCAGAGTTACACACATTCATAATTGAATGCCTCTTTCCTTACAGAGCCAGATGAGCAAGCTGGACTTTCCAAATGGAGTTGAAGAGAATTTAATTATTTTCCTACAGAAAATAACTGCAACACGAAATTAAATTTGACTGCTTAGATAAAGACTTCTTTCTTGTATTTAAACTGAAGTTATGCTTTAAAATATGTCACTGTCAAAAATTGTGTGGAGCAGAACTGGATAATTTTTTTTTCAAAAAAGTAGCATGATTACTGAAATTATGTTATTATGCTGGTGAAAAATTATTTCAAAGAGCTTCTGAAACTAATCTGTTGTGTTTTTATTCCCTCTATTCTATTCCTACTAAAAGTTAGCTCAAACAAAAATTTATTAGAAGTTACTGAAGACAGCAAAAATAAAGCTAGCAAGCAAACATTAACAGTGAGGAAATATATTGGTAGAAGTTGTTGTCCTGGATGGCTTCTATTTGTTTAATTAATTGGCAGTAAGAGAATGAACAATTACTGTAGAGTTGAAGTATCCTCATTTCCAATCCAAATTCAGCTTAACAAAAAAAAAATCATTGATATCTGCTCCACATCCATGGATACAGATTCCCGGTCACATTGTTAAGTTCTGAAGCAGGGCTCAAGGTCATGCACAAGGCATCCCATGCAGAACACCTGAAGCCCCCAGATGTACTCACACTGAACATGCTTTAAACTCATCCTCAAATGCACTGTCATCCTTGTTATCAGCCTGTAAGACTGTGGGGCTCTCAGCTGTCAGCCCACTAAAGATTGGGCCACAGGTGGTGACGGAAAACAAGCATGAATGTGTTTTCGAATGCAAAAAAGAAAAAAAAAAAAGAAAGAAAATAAAGTGCTATTCTGTGGTCATAAAACATTCAACTACTGTTTCAGTTATCTGGAGTCTTATATTTTCATACTGCCAGAATCCATTAAACTTTAGTCAACCCAGCTCTCTTTGCAAGAAAGACTGCTTTACATGTAACATAAGATTTTAGGGCTCTAAGTTTACATCCTGTGCTAACCAACAGAAACCTTCAATGAACTTCCAAAATGTTATAATTAATACAGGATATGCTTTTGTACAGACCACCCTTCAGTTTTTCAAACTGTATCTTCAGCAGTGAGATGACAGTGTCCAGCTTTTGCTGTCTGCAGCTTATGTACCTCCACCTGAGCTAGTCAGCCAGATTCCCCTTTAGAGTCAACAAACAGCCAGTCTCAGAGCGTGATTCATCCTGATTGAAATTTCAGGCGTGTAGAACACATTAGATAACTGAAGGCCCACCAGTGCTTGCTGCACTCCACTGACATCAAAGAGATGAGAGCTGATCAGACATCTAACTTTGGTGAAATTAATTCCAGCCCTCTTGTGCAGGAGTCAGACACGCTGAGGATCTGCAGCTCCTCTTTTTCCTCAGCACACATAGCCTAAGCCAACCATCATAGGACTGGCAAAGACACCATCTTCCACTGACTCCACTGTTGCAGACTGCTGCTCAGCTACCCATTACTACCTCTCTTTTGCTAATTATAAAACATTAGATATATTCACTACTACGCTGTAGCCTCAAAGGCAAATATTTATGCTGGAATGAAAAGGAAGAAAAAAAATAAGAATGAACTGTAACATACACAGGACAAATAGCTCTGAATTAATGTTACCATGCTCTTGTTACAATCTTCTGTTATGTGGACATAGTGAACATAAGATCTGTCAATGGATGAAATTAAGCTGAGTTAGTTCCCATACCAAATGCTCTACCTGATGTGGTTTGGGTCCACTTACTTAGGATGAATGGTGCCAAAGAACTTAGCTATGTAAGTAAGTCACTTACAAATTTTTGTGCTGGTGTTTTAACTCTGAATATGCTTTTGTTTCTTCATTTTTATTTCAATGAAAAGAGGAAAATAAAGAAAAGGCTGTCATATTAATGAAGTGCAATGAACAGAAAGTAATGGGAGACGAAAGGAGTATCCCTCAGCTCCTGCCCTTACCTCTCACTGAGCTCTTCCACGCGCTGCCCGTGGCTCAGCACGAAGCTCGACGGCCCGCACGGGCTGGCAGGGGCCGATAAAGTGCTCTTGACGTTCTGTGCCGAGTGCCTGCGGCTCCGCCGGCGCTCCAGCCCCCTGCGCTCCCCAGCACCAAGGCTGGCCCTCCTCCGATCCTTGCGCCCACTGGGAGGGGGCTCAGCACTCTCATCTCCATCTTCATGCCTCAGTGTCACCTGACAAAGAAAGAAAAAGGCTGAGGTTGCTGACACAGTCGCTTCAGCTACCACAGGTGTTTACACCTAGGCTTAAAAATTTCCTGGTCTCAACATGATTAACTCCAGTTAGCATCACTATTTCTACAGTTATCCCTGAAAGTCGCTGTCTATCCCTTAGTGCAGTGTGGCAGCTCTAAAAATGGAATTATATAACAATGCCTTGCATACAACACTGTAGGACCTGTAACAACACATTTATGTATCTCCTGATCTGTTTGTTTTCTTTTTAATGTGGGACTGAATTTTCAAGGAAGCTGAGCAGTCTTGGACAACCAGTTCTCTTTATTTCCTTCCAGAATACTTAGACAAAGACTTGGCTTTAGTGAAGTCAGCAGGAAAAACTCCATGCATTGACTGATTCAACATTTCCTCATGTTCAGACATGACACTTGTAGTGATTAAGTGGAAGTTACCATCTAGAGTGTATTGGAAATAGCAGAGGACTAAAGCATGGACGCAAAGCAAAGTATCTTGAACTGCTGCACGCTCTCAATGTGCCAATGTGAAGAACCTCTAACAGAAACAAAGTGTTATCTTATGGTACATGAGGAGAGATATCCCTGGCACAAACAATATAGTAACTAGTGGATCTCGCTTGAAATGCAGCCTCACATTTAAATAACCATTTTATGAGGAAGATCCACTCAAACAGGCAGAGGCACAGAAAAGGCGATGTGTGTGATCAGAAGGATGCCTATCTTCTTGCTTCTATTAGTCTTGTTACTCTGGTAATTCTTACCAGAAGTGATGTAAAAAAAACAAAGGGGGAAGTGAGATATCTCTGCTTAGAGTGTAAAATCTGTTTCTGTGAGGAAAAAGAGATTTTTCAGGTAAAAAACAAGATTGGCAGAAAAAAGTAAGAACTTGCATAGACATGTTTAAATTTAGTTTGGTCATCAAAAAAGAGCTGGTACCCAATTAAGTCAACTGCCAATTCTGCAATTAAGTCTTTCAGTAGATGCAGCATTAACAACAACAACAAAAAACCCCACTGCTTTTATCACCAGATTTTAAAAAGGGCTGTATAAGCTGATGCTTCTGATGATAGTAAAAGAAAGGAGAATATTGAGCCCTCTCATTCTCTTGTTCCTATTTTGGTTCTTCCTGAAAATTGCTGTATATAAAGCTTAACTCTGCTACAGTTAGTGAAGTGGCATGGGTGTAGATTAATGGAGAAAATGGAGAAACAAATCTATCAAATCCTTCACTGGACTTAGGCAGAGATGAAGTAATTTAATTTTGTCACATTAGAACACTAATTCACATTTACATTACAACTTCAGCCTAAACCTCCTAGCTCCAACACTTCCCAAAGCCTGAAAGGAGGCTAATTATTAAGAAACTGGATATCCTACCCTTATATATAAATGCTTCAGAAGTAGTTATTTTATACCCAGGTGGTAAATGTGGAGTCACCCATTACTCCATTGCTGCAAATTGCATAGGATCTGGTCCAGGGTAAACTCATAAACATGGACTTTCTGGATATTCAGTTGCAGAACAAGTGGTATTTGTGAAGTTGAGCTCAGCCGAACCTTTTTCACAAGCTGAATATTTTTGCACATGGAAAGAACTTCTACTTACATCAAAATGTGTAACTAGCAGTTGCAGAAAGGAGGCTAGTAAATGTGCTGGATTGCCTTGGACTATGCCCCAGCTTTAAGATGAAATGCCTTCGATAAAATGCAGCTATGTACTGTAGCAGGTCACATATACAAATGTGTATAATACTTCCAGCAACCAGATGTTTTTCTTTTAAAATAGAAGAGATAACCAAATTTCACCTAGGTTACATTCCCCCCCTTCTCTCAGCTTTGAAGTTTGCACAAGCTGTAAGATGCATAAAACAGGGCATGTTATGTTACCTCATAAATGTTAAATTGCTCAACTAAGTCCAAGTCTGTCCCTTTCTTGTTCAAGTGTCTCTGTGAAATAGCTTCAATGCCTAGCTCTTCCAGACAGTCCACCACATCGTAGAAAGAGTCTTGATCTGGCAATCCTGACAGCGTCTAGGAATCAAAGGAAAAACATTTAAATCTGTTTGTTTTGAAAAGAATTAAACAAAGGATTTTAAAAGTGGGTGGCAAGTGGTGCTATGTATGATTTCAATCAAGTAAAACCCATGATGTGAGATTAGAGACACCGATAGAAAATAAAAAACAAGTGGCACAGCTTTTAACAAACAACTCCGTGCACTGTGTAGAAAAATGAATAATTGGCAAAACAAATCAATGTTGTTATTTCATACAAAAAAGTATGGAAAATGTAGGTCTTTAAAATACACAGTTGGATTCTTTCTGGCTTCATTCAAGTACAGTCTTAAAGAACAGAGAATGTTAAACCATCAAATGCAGGGATAAAAGCAAAGAGGGAGGAAAAAAAACCTGTTTAGCTAAAAAGAGTAAAGCTCAGTTCCTACTGATTCCTGTAAGTTTAGCCTTAAGAAGAAAAAGTCCAATGCACAGCTGTGTGATGTCAGGATAGCAGGAAATACCCTGCACCATGTGCCTACTGTCCTCCTCACCTGCAGCAGCAGTCACCTTCCCTGAGCACAAATTGTTTTGTGTTACAGAGACAGTGAATCCTCTCCTCCCTTTCAACTTAAAAAGTCTTATTAAAGGTACACTGACTCCCTAACTCCTATTCCGGCTTGGTACGGATTTCTAGCCAGTTTGTGCTGATTTTTTACTGCTCCTTACGCAGGATGCAGAAAAACTAGTTTAATCCTGCACATGTTGAACAGAAACTACTGAACACACCGTGCAACCTACTTGCAGAGCAACACATACCTCGCCACAGGAACTAGTCTATGCAGAGCTGTTTCTGCAAAATACCTGAGAGCGCAGGCTGGAAGCAACGCAGTTTTTCTGGATTAGCTCACCAGAGAAGTTAACTCTGAAGTAGTTTCCTCTCTCCCATTCAATTAGCTAAGTAATTTATCTATATTCCCAGCAGAGGAGAGAAAGAGCAAGGGAAAGAGATGCAAAATCCAGGCCCTCTCCTAAGAGAGTTACATCTTGTCATGCCTGGGATGGGATGAACTGCCCGCTGTGAATGCTGTTTTTGTGGAGCCCATCTTTTCCAAAGTGGCTCTGAGCAGCAGAGTGAAGATAAGAGCAGCCACTCTGGGCTGCCTCCCTACACCAAGAAGCTTTACATTCAGAACAATGGGTCTGGAATACATGACTAATGAGAGAGAAACAGGCAGCTGACATAGCTGTCCTGTTAAAGCACCTCTTTCCTGTGAGGTGAGGCACTGAAATATGTGCATCAACAACATACTGTTTAATTTAATTTTTTTTCTAACTAATGACAACACAGCAACATTTTCTTCTTCAGTCATTACAGGACTACTGACTGGTGAAATCCAACACATCAGGAATTCTTAGCACAAACATCAATTAAGGTTATATGCTCAGGCTTTCATTAAGAATTTGTCTCTTTCCAGGACAGTATTTAAGCCTCTGTTTAGAACCCACTGAAGACTATGAAACTAAAACGCCCTGAACAGTGCTGAAAACAGATACCACATTAATTTTATTGCTTCCTAAACCGACATCTAGCATTGAGTAAAAATCTGAGGATTCAGCAAATGAAGTTGTAACACTGCACATTCAATGGAGCTTTAACGTGGATGTTTAACTTGGAAATATTATAATAAAAAAGTGTTCAACTATGAGGCTTTCAGTTCCAAATGACAGACATAGACAGTCAGTATTCTAACCAACTGCCTTCATGCACAGCAAGATTTGATGTTCTATCTACAAAAGGGTGGAGGAACAGTCAGATCTTCAGCGCATTTACTTCTAAAAATAACAGGAAATCATCTCAATGTTGATACGCAGATCACCCACTTTCAAGTATAGCTTTTTTAAAATCCAAGGTAAGGCAAGCTGTAGACTGGAAAAACAGCAGCATAAGGTAGTATTTACTGGCAACTGCTTTTGTCAGCAGCCTTTTATTGGTTATTATAATTTTAAATCACACAGCAGTATAAATCCAATTTTCACTGCATGTTCTTGACCAGAACTGGGCAATTGAACTGCCAAGTATAGAAGTAAAATATTTTTCCTTTGCACCGTTTGTCATAAACTCACAGATCCACTTCCAGAGCCTAAAGCATATCAGATTCAATTTCTAATCAATCCAAGGAAGATAACAAAGGTTAGAATGGAACTATACAGAACCAGGAGAATCTGCACCGGGATCACTCCCATGTAAGAGATTCATTAATGCCTAAATCCTCACAAATTAAGACAGGGTTAATAAAATATTAGCATAAGTAAATTGGTTAAGCATCAACAAAAGAGAGTGAGAGGATAAAAGGACTGGAGCAATATGTCTGGGCAGATGCATTTTTTGCTCTGGAGCAAGAAGGAAAACAATCTGTAAATGGATACGTGGAGAAAGAAAAAGGAGTACAAGCATGCTTCCTTTTAGACAAATCCTTCATGAGGACTCTGCCTGCACTGAAAATTTTGACATTTCCTTGCCTAGAGAAGCTGAAACCATCTGAGCCTTCTTTGTATTCTCTGTGGGGGAAAAAATTACAACTGTTACATGCTACTTACTGTTTTCTCTATAATCATGAAAAATATCCTATTAAAAACATCATAAAGCTGCCCATAAGCCAGATCATAATTATAAGTGTGGATTTGTGGGATTCCTCTCTTCCTTGATCTTCATGACTGCCTTGCCTCTGACTGTGAGATGCTTTTTCTTTTTGTATGTTTTTAAAGAACTACCTCCTCCTAAAAATAGCTTTAAATGTACTGAAAAACTCAGACTAAAGGAATCAACTACAGGATAATAAGAGTCCACAGGGAAAAAAATCTTCGAGGAAGTCAAACACCAGGTAGGTTACAACTGTGCAAATGATGAAGAGAACTGTCTCAGAAAGAGGAATCAGTACACAAAACAATGAGGTTAATGACTAGTCACCTTGGCTTTAACAGCAGCTACAGATGGAAGCATACATAACTGGTGATGCTTTTCAGAAAGAGTACAGCAGCAAGGTAAGGTGGTCTTTTAAACTCAAGAGGAACCTTACTACCATGGAAGCAGGAGCAAGGGTGACTCTAAGCATAAGTACAGTAAGATCAGTAATGTCACCAGGAGAGGTTAGTCTCTCTCAGGCATATTTGCTGGGAAATATCTGCCATTAAGAAATAGTTTTATAAAAATCAAAAACAAAACCAGAGACAAACAAAAAAAATACAACAACAAAAAAGCAACCCACAATTCCAATCATGTAGCCAAGAGCCCAATAAGCTGGCAGCTTGGTGTATGACCTCCACAAACTAACTCAGGATCTTCAAGTGAATACAATGAGTAATAATATTTCCTAATACTCTGCCCTACTAAGTATAACCATAAACCACACAGTTATTTTATTTGCCAAGAGTATGCTGGCTTTCTGTGCTCTTTAAAAAAATGAATCTTTAATTTTTGTGCCCCTCCTATGATTTGTCTATGACTAGATGCTGATTTTTAAGGAATTTACACTAATAAATTTCTAACTTTAAAGGACTTTCCATTCTCTCCCTCCCAATAGCATAAGTCAATATTTGACTTTACTGCAAAACTATGACTTGTAAACCCCGCAACCAGAAAATACAAGCAAATAAAAAAAAAAACCTTACTTTTTTAAGCAGAAGCACTCTTACTAGCACTCAGACCTGTTATTCATCAGATTTAGTTTGCAGCAAAAAACAACATTTGAACTATCTGAACTAGAAAATAGTGCACAACACAAGTATTTGTGAGCATGTGATCTTTTCACCAGCACTGGCTTTCCTTCTCCCCTTGGATAATCTGTAGAGTTAGCTTGTCGCGTTTTCCTTTAGCACTGCATTGTCAGCGCTGGGAGAGGAGCCATGTCAGACCACAATTCCACACAACATCTACCAAAATAACAATTCTGCTCCCGGCCGCTGCCTCTGGGTGGCTGCAGCACAAGTAACAGGAGTGTGCTGACCAATTACAGCTTGTCCTGCAAATTCTCCATGACAGGTCTTCTCCGTCATATACTCTCAACAGGGAAGTTCATTATATAATTGAAAACACTAATATTATCTGCACCAGTCACGCTAACAATGTAAACAAACCTTGTTAACCAAGGTCATTGCATAAACCAGTAGTTCCGTATCAACCCCATCCTTCTCCTCCAGTATCTCCATGATGTTGGACCATGGCTTGGCTCCTAGAGGAAAAGCAGAAACTATTGGTTACGGTGATCAAAATGGAAAGCTACAGCAACAATATTCATCAAAGAAGCAGCACAAGTTGGAATACGTGGCCAGGTGAAAGTTCAAGTGGAAAGATCCAGCTTTGTCTACAGTCTCTCCTGCTCCCCTGAGAGTGAAGTTAATGCAGACAGTGAAAACTACAGTCCAACCTATTGAAGGGATATAAAATATGGCAGGTGGACTCTCTCTGAAGGCACCAACTTCTCTCTCTCAATGACAAAGGAAGCTTTGTTAGCACAGTGTGATTGACACCAAAATTTTAAAAATCAGGTGACAGGAATTTTACCCAGCCTATCATAGTTTCACACAGGCTTTGAGAAATCTTCAGCAGAGACCTACATGCTGTGCTTTCAGTGTGCCTGCTGCTCCTATTTCTGGTGCTATTGCTGAGTTGTGCTGCATTAAGGTAAGTCAGGTTAACAAAATATTGTGGCAGAGAAACAGTTTTCTCAAATTACAGGCCATGTGTCTTGGATGAAAGAAATGATCAATGAGGGGAAAAGATTTTTACCTGTGGTTCTTTCTCAAATTATTTTAATAGGAAACCTACTTACAGAACTTTCAGCTATGATTCTCTCATTTTCCACTAAGAAAGGTCAAATTCGGTGCTTTTAGTTATTTGCTTGATTTGCATGCTGATTTGAATTTGCATACTTCTCTGATATCAAAACTCTAATGGTTTAGTGAACTATTGTGTTAAGAACATCAGGCAAGCAACAAGTCACCCAGACTCAGCCTCTTGTGGAAGTTACCTTGTAAAACCACCCTATTTCATTTGACTGAACAGCAAGATGGTTGCATTTACCAAATTTTATCTAGGAAATCTGAAATACATAATGAAAGACTGAAATTCAGTGTTTTGTTTGGAGTAAAGTTAAAGGTGAGGAGGACTAAGCAGAGAGCTAACCTTAGCCTAGATATACTCAATTCAACTAAGCAAACATAACTGTGACAGTCTTTCAATTTCAGAGGGAAACATGCAGAGTATTCCAACAGTCCACATCCCCTGAACTCTATACAGATGATGAGACTTTGAGTATAATCAGGCAGCAAAATGCAAATGTGCCATCACAGCCACCTGCTGCTGACTGATCAGTCACACCGAAGTCTAAACTCTGCATTACCCTGTAACAGCTCTTGTTTATTAAAGATGATTATCATATATGTATCCTGCTACAAAGACATCAGATCTGTGCTAACCAAGGATTTGCATTTTCAAGGCAATGGCAGTGCACTGTGTGGAAAAACCTGTCTAAAAGTGAATGTGCAGACAGCAATATTTCTCCTTTTTTCTCCCCCCTTAGACAGTCTCTGATCTTTACTACTGAATCAGGGCTTTTTTATCTTAAGCAAAATCCAAGGAGGAGGAAGATTCACTCTCAGCTCTCCAGATGTATTTATATGCATTACTAATTAAATGCTAATTCAAATACATGTCTGTAATGAAAATACACTAGACACCTCTTTACCAGATTCTCTATATTGTCAGACATTTTGTGCAGTATATGTTCAAAAGTCACGTGGAACAAATTCACTCAGCTCGCAAATGATATATGATCAGCAGAAATGATATTCTCACTACAAAAACGTTTTCCTTTGGTTTCCAGTGAAAAAATGAAAAATGGAAGGAAATAAGAAAGAGAAACAAAATGGGGAAACCATGCAAGCCTGACTTACAACAATGCCATTTAGAAAAACAGTGAGTTGATATCAACATAAAAAAATAATTACTTAATCCACTGCATTATTCAGTGAGAGTCCTTTATTTCTGCAGGCAGGTTCTACTCTTACTGGAACAATTCTGGTTTGTTTTTTAGGCAGCGTCCATGTGGTTCGGTTTTTTTCCCTGAATACCTCAGTACTTCTTCATTATCATAAAAGAATAATTTCATGGTCACCTTGATGTTTTCCTCCAAGGATGATATATAATTTTCTTCTAGCAATGCTGCTATTTTTTTTCAGAATACAATTTTTAAAAAATTGCTGATCAGGCACACTTACTAGTAAGGCAGCCCTGTAACAGCTCATCTATCTTTCAAAGGCTTTCTTTACACTGCTGCTACTAAACTTTCAAAATCTAGGCTTAAATTCCAAATTCTTCATCTATTCCCTAACTACAGTCAAGAGGAGGCAGTACTATCAATGACTTTGACAGAGCTACTCCAATTTGCACCAGGTTAAACCATTCTTTCAAATGCTTTTTCCCCCATTATGATCTCAATCTGAACAGCCAAGAAGTGAACATGGAAATAGCTGTAAGGCTGTCTACTACCCACCCGGGATAAGGCAGTTCTGCTGTGAAAGTTGCACCATGAACTTACTGCTTTGCTGTCCTCGGGTTATTATTCCTCGCATATATATAATGAGAAGCTATAGTTTCCAACCTATGATCCATGTCCCAGCACGGGACATATGCAGATCCAGCTCAGCTCCCCCTCTCACAGCTCCCCCTTCCACTCTCAGCTCCCCCTTCCAGAGCCTGTGCAGTTCGGTAAGCTTAAAGTGAAAAGAGACCCATTCAGATTGCGATCATAATGAGGAAAATAGCATTTGAAAAGAAAGGTTTCATCTAGTACATATTGGAGTAGCTCTGCCAAAGTCATTGATAGTACTGCCTCCTCTCGATTCTAGTTAGGGAATAGGTGAATTTTCTCCTTCACCAGATCCTGATGTAGAAAAATGATGATGGAGGAAAATGATGATGTAGCATTCCAGTGATTTTTCTGGGAGCAGATGGGGATGTTTCCATAAGGTTATGACTTTTACACAGGACTTGTGGCAAAATCGATAGGAGTGATGAAACAGGCTCAGTGAAGTGAAACAGCACAGATCGAGTTTTGTGTGTTCTCCTGCCTTCTAATGGGTAAAATGAGAACTGCTTGACTGCTCTTTAGAGGCTTGTCACTGGGAAGAGCTCTTCATCACAGCTGTTCTGACAGGAAGGCTGGAGCTTCAAATCTGATGCTACTTGTAGTGTTACGAGTAACCATGCATGGTGTACAGACAAAGAACAATGAGGTTGCAACAATTAAACCAATATTAAATTAAAACAGTCTATTTTCTGAATAACACTGCCCATTGTCTTATGTTCCATTCTGTTCTCAGTTTCCTCTTTAAGTGTTTTTACGTGTTTATTTTAATGCTGTTGTTCATGTCGTGCACAAAATCCTGACATCACAACAACAAAGGATCTGCACGGTTTGTATAAAGCACGAAATATCTTGCACAAGGGCAGAACCTTGCCTGAGAACTGCCACCAACTTAGAGAGTGCCTGTCTCCAGCAGCTATAGGATGTAAAGGTAGTAATAACTTTCGGAAAGACCTTGGTATCTTGTACTCCTGGCTCTTTATATGTGAATGAACTTACATCCTTCCATCATACCTACAGTATGTGCAATAATTCAGTGGAATCTAACTATGAATGAAATGGCAGAAAAAGCAGGGAACTGATAATGAGGGCCATGTGGCTTTAATCTCTGTTCTAAAATATGCTTGTGATAAAGAAGCCCTAGACAGCAGAGTACAATGCCAGCTCCACTTTCCAGAGCCTGTGCAGTCTGATATGCTTAAACCGAGAAGAGATCGAATTCCTCTGCAGCTCTGAAACAAGAAAGCGTGCGAGAAGGGAGGAGCTAAATGGAAGTGCAAGTAGAAGCTAATTCCAACATGATGAGGGCCATGCAGTTATTCATTTATGGTCTGCTTGTACCTCAGAGTAAAGCCAGTACTTCCGTGGATCTCTGTACTTCAGTTTGCATATGGATGTATTCACACATGGAAACCACAGATGGGATTGCTTTCAAATCAGGCTGAGTTAATATGGGGTTCTATAAGTTAATCGTGTGGTACACATGTTGAAGAATCATGTCGTATCTCATCACCTTGTATGTACATGACACATCGAACTTTTATCAAAGCAGTGCTGAACTTAATTACATACCTGCAAGATTTATGACAATGGTTCAAAAAAAGGCATATTGCTTTTTTCTGTTTTGTTTCATCAGTCATTAAAGGCAGGTACTTCTCAGTTATAAGCCAACAATTTGAAATTATTAATTAAAACATAGCACATCCACAGCTAAAAGTGAAGGGCTTTTGACACTGTCTCCCACAGCATTCTTCCGGAGAAAGTGGCTGCTCATGGCTTGGGCAGGTGCACTGTTCACTGGGTAGAACACTGACTGGATTGCCTAGAGAGAGAGGTTGTGCCTGGAGTTAAGTTCAGCTGGCAGATGAACACTCTTGGGTTCCCCAGGGCTCAACGCTGGGGCCACTCCTGTTAATATCGTTACCAGTGACCTGGATGAGGGGATTGAGGGCACCCTCAGTCAGTTCACAGGTGACACCAAGTTAGACGGGAGTGTTGATCTGCTGGAGGGCAGGAAATCTCTAGAGGGATCTGGACAGGGTGGATCCGTGGGATGAGGCCATTGTATGAGGATCAGCAAGGTCCTGGTACTTGGGTCACAACAGCCCCATGCAGCACTACAGGCTGGGGGCAGAGTGACTGGAAAACTGCCTGGCAGAAAAGGACCTGCGAGTGCTGGTCAACAGTGGCTGAACACGAGCCAGCGTGTGCCCAGGTGACCAAGAAGGCCAATGGCATCCTGGCCTGTATCAGCAATGGTGTGGCCAGCAGGACCAGGGAGGTTATTGTCCCTTTGTACTTGGCACTGGTAAGGCCTCATCTTGAATCCTGTGTTTGGTTTTGGGCTCCTCACTACAAGAACAACATTAAGGTGCTGGAGTGTGTCCAGAGAAGGGCAGCGGAGCTGGTGAAGGGTCTGGAGCACACGTCTTATGAGGAGTGGCTGAGGGAGCTGGGGTTGTTTAGCCTGGAGAAAAGGAGGCTCAGAGGGGACCTTATTTCTCTCAACAACTCCTGAAAGGAGCCTGTAGCCAGGTGCGGGTTGGCCTCTTCTCCCAGTTAACAAGCAACAGGATGAGAGGAAATAACCCCAAGTTGCATCAAGGGAGGTTTAGACTGGATATTAGGAAGAATTTTTTCACCAAAAGTGTTGTCAGGTTTTGGAACAGGCTGGCCAGGGAAGTGGCGGAGTCACCATCTCCAAAGGCATTTAAAAGATATGTAGATGTAGCACTGAGGGACATGGCTTAGTGATGAACTTGGCAGTGCTGTGTTAATGGTTTGACTTGATGGTCTTAAAAGTCTTTTCCAACCAAAATGACTCTGTGACTATACTACACTGATGACCTAAAAAGGGAACTAAATATAAAACCAGAAAAAAAATCTCTTAAGTAGCTAAGTACAACTGCTTAATGAAAATAATTTAAAAAAAAATAGGAAGAAGGGAAAAACTGGGTATTTGGGCTAAGGTCTTTGCAAGAGTTCATGAAATAATCCACCAAAGCACAGGAATGAGAATTCCTGTAAAACCTCTCATTATGCTCTTAACATATGCTCATCTAACTACATGCATCACTTTTTTCAAGTCTTATGGTGTTATTTAAGTTGTTTTATTACTTTGGGGCATGTAAATGATTGCCTAAGGCTGTTCTACAGATAGAGAAAGGAATACTTTGTTTAGGGTCATACTTTCTCCTTTTTCTTTAATGAGTTTACTAGCATATTAGTAGATATATGGCAGTTTGAACATATTGATAATACCAGTGAGTTCAGAAAGCTGATGAAATACTAAGAATGACTGAAAAAATGAGTCACAGTGCTCACAAGTACATGAATATTGTAATTATATTTATGCTTATGGTATTGTAAGGTTTACCAGTTTTATTCAAAACAGGAAGCCAACCTGCAGAATACACTGTTTTGAATTGCTCCTGCCTGCTTCTCTGCCATAAGAGATAATTTGGGTTTTTTCTTTTCAGCCCATTCTGACAACTGAAAGCAAAATCTGGCTCCTTTTTCCTATTTCTGCCACAACCTTTCTCCCCAGCCCCCAACATTTTCTTGTTTCACTTTTACCATATCAGGTCTCTCAGACAAGTTCAGTATGGAGGCAGTTGCTCCAGAGGGAACCTTGCTTTCAACCTCCATGTTTGAGACCACAACAATGGATCTCCTAACCTCAAAAACTCTCCTTGAGGCAAAGGAATGTTTTGCATCAAGAGAGAATGCCCCAGGAGCTCAGCGATGGCTTTGTGGGAAGAACAAGAAAGAACCATTTTTGTTCTATTTATATGTAAAAAATACAGTATACATATTCAAGTATTTTTCATGAGCCTGAAGGGTAACAGATTTCATAGTATAATATCTGCTCAAGGGCTTTATTTTAATGTAACAACAGATGGTTTTGCTTTTACTATAAAGCCTGTACTATTACTGACCTCGTCTTTCTCTTCAAAGGGATTACACTGATTAGGCATCATTGTCTCTTCTAAATCAGACTGCTGCTTCCCAGAAGGAAGTGGAAAGACAGTCTTGCCCAAAGGAGCCTCTGAGGTCAGAAAATACAGGGGGGGTTTACTTTGCATGTGGGTGCAGGGAACGGGCAGTGACTTTGGCGCCCCAGGCAGCAATCGAGTTCCTCAGTTTTCATTCTTCACTTTCCCATTATAATTAATTCTTCAAACAACCTTAGATTATACAAATACTTAACATATGCTTTTAAGATATGAAGGGTATGTTGCACAAAGCAGGCATCAATGACAGGACTCTAGAACCACTGAAAGCAGTGATGAAATGCCACTTTGATCTCAGCGGTGCTGGGATTTTGCAGTCCCCTGGTATGGCTACTCACCTCTCTTTTCATCCACAGTAGATACTGCCTGGATCAAAAGTGGTGCGTTGGATTCTGTGTACTCCACAAACACCAGCAGCAGCTTCAGTGCTGTCTTTACCACCAGGCGAAACTGGAAGAAAAGAGTGCGACTTGTCATTCTCCAAACCACAGCATTCCCAGATGTGTGAAATGACACTGGGCAAGAGGCAAGTGCAGCAGTCCACATCTGGTAATGACACACGAACGGAAGAGATTAATCTGTGACAGCACTGAAAAAAATGAAAGGTAGTCAGCTGGCTGAGAATTTGATTCACTGGACAGTGTTCTCCTAGGGAAGTCCCAGCAGTCAATGAATCCAAATGAAAGCTTAATACTGCTACAATACTGCTACATGTAACAAAAGGGTTAACATCCTACCTCTGCATATCCCCAACATTGCTGCCCAAAGCTTGATGTACACAGAACGCACTGAGCTAACAAAGCATGTATATTTTTATCTCTCAACACATTTATTTCCTCCTTTCACTCTGAGCCTTTAAACCTGTCAAAATGCTGTATGATGTGATGATTTCCTCCTTATGCTTTCTTCTCTTCTTCTAATGCTACTGTTTAATGCCTAATTTATTAAATAGATTGATCATCACTATTAAACACAACTTGGGATGAAGTGTGTTTAATCTCTAACTATCTCACCCTGTTACGAAACGTGTGATTTACTGGAACTGAGCATTCTGCCTGCAAGTTTTCAAACTCAGGTTTTTATACATCCTTAGGAGTGAGCGCTCATCAAAGACTCAGCATTGGTAAAATGGATCTACTGGAAATCAATAGCCAAACTCTATCAATTCCACCACAGAGCTCCCATTTCCAGAGAGGATTATTTGACTAAAAGAGCTGAGTAAGAATTTTCAGGGATAATCAAGTATGATTACCTGGCATGATCAAGTATTTGAAAAAACAACTCTTTACTTGAGGGAAGGATTTTTTAATAGGCAGGGCTCTACACGCTGAGAGGGCTTTTACTGGGAGAATTGATTCCAGGTTAAATTTGCTATACTCTCTATCTAAATAATGGATTATTATACAGTTTCTGTCAATATTGGCTAATTCTGATTCCCAAATTTTTTCAAGTCCTCTCAACACTACTCTCCTGAGAAGCAAAAAATCATTATTAATAATTTCATAGATGCACACACATGGTCGCAAGACAGTGACCGTGTCTATATTCTAAAAAAGACTGCAAGTGCAACCAGCATAGATTCCAGCTACTGTGCTCACATAGCCACCCACAGAGATGCACTGGAGCTCACTTGAAGGTAATGAACTAAAACGCAGCTTGCTGCTATTAACACACAGTTTAGTGTCAACAGCGATCCAGCTATTTCCCTAGTTTCTTGGGGTTTACCCACTCATGCAGAATTGAGCTTAATGCATGCAATGGCACTACTAGCAATGCAGAATATTCTGCTGTTGAATCTAGACTTTTTCAAGATTGATGTGTTATCAAATTGTTTAATTTTAGGCCTGACAGCGGGGAAATCCCAGTGACAAACCTGACCAGGCCCCTGAAGACCTTTGGTTAGTCTAATTTGCAGTGATACTTCATAGATACATGGGGTAGTCAAAGGAAATTGAAACCCGATAACACAACAAATCACTTCCCCACAATTGCACTGTACATCCGTGTATTTGCCTGTCAGGCCAATACCATGGTGTTTCTGGTCTGCAGTGACATTTCTCTCAGGAATAAAGTTCAATTGTTTAATAAAAATATTGAAAGAATTTCCAAAAAGTGTCCACTTTTTTTTGTTATTTTGTAAATAGGAGTTATATCAGATTACTAGGAACTATTCTAGCATTAACATACTTCCCAAATAACCATTTACATACTGTCTTCTAATCTGATCAGGGTTTTCTCCTTAGAAAGGAAAGCCTAGATACTACTTTTGATGGTTCTTAAAACCTCAAGTCTTGGCCACATGGTGACAAGGGGATGCATTTACACGCAAGTGCTGCATGGCAAAGTTCCCATACATCTCCATTTGACAGCAATCAGCGAGGGGCACACGAGGCTTAATACTATTTTTGCAAATATCTTTTTCTTCCAGAAAGAAGAACCTTTGGCAGTACCTTTGCCCAAAGTGTTGCTTGCTGGCCATGGCAGCTGCTGCAATAAGGTGCTGGTCCCTCTGCACCCGCCACACTGCAAATCCTGTGAAGCCTCAGGGCAGCACATTGCAGTTGCACCAGACCAAGGCTCAAGCCAGCTGATTTCGGGTGCTGTCTGCAGGTATCAGCTCCCTGTGCTTAACAAGCTAACAGATGGTTTTGTAAGGAATAAATGCCACTCAGAAGCAGTTCCAGAGAAAAGGAGCGATTAGAAAAGCTATGTTTTGCTCGCCATTTACGTACTAGAAGGACACTCTAAGTTCAGTTAGTCAATCTGCAAATTTTCAGGGCTTATCCAGCTCCTCACAAAGGAGACCCTCTGCCCTGGAAGTGCAGGTGCTTTCCACTGAAGGCGCATACCATGACTGCTTTCTGCTTGCAGTAACAAACACTAGCTTTGAGAAAACCTGCATTTAAAACAATGCTGTTTCCTGCTTAATAGAAAATGGCATTTGGGACTGCCGTGGGCACTTTTAAGCCTGCCTGCTGCTTTGGACACTTTGGGCAAGAACAAAAGCAAAACACTGCAGTCCTAGACTAACTGCACAATGCCTATACTGGGGACTTACCTAGCTACCCATGACCCACACAATCTTTGTGCTCATCCTGCAGTGCTTTTCACAACTGCATTAACAGTGCTTCTTAACAGGAGCAGGCAATCACTGAGCAGCTGCACTGCCCCTAGGAAACTGAAGTCTTGAGCCAGCCAAAACCCCTCCAAAACATCTGATAGCCTGTTACATCCAGACACAAAAACAGTCCAGAGCCTGACATGCTCACACTAAAATCAGCTCTAATTATCCACCGTGGCACCAAGAAGTCTCTGAAAGGTCTGTTCACGGATACCTGGTGCCAGAACCCATGTGAAACACAGGGAATTTTTTATGTGGCCTCCCATATGATGTCCTATCTGTTAAATGTTCACTTCGTGACCACCTGTGGGCCTGAAAGTCCCACTTGTGACTAACTATTTGACTGTCAAAGTGGGAGATCCTCAAAGCTTCCTGAGTGAGTTCTAAAATGTGTTTGCAAGGCGTATCTTTTCAATTAATTAAACAGATACATTGCAAATTAAATAACTGAATTGCAAAATTGGGGGATTGCTTAATGGGAAAAAACAGCAGCAATTCACTGATTTTCTTGCTTCCCTTTGTGAAGTCATGGGACTTTCTGCCAGTGACTATTATTTTATTCCAAATGATTTACCCAGATGGCACAGCAATGGGAGCAATAGAAAGTTGCATGTTTCATATTTCATTCACGAGTAGGTGAATCACTAGTAATTTGAATCACTGTTAAAAACTTCATGAAAGCTTTTAAGACTGTTTGTGGGATTTTTTTCTGGTACTCATATACTGTTGAAGAGGGGAACAACTGCTTCCTGAATCAGCTTCACTAGTCACAGTTTTGTTAAAATCCATGGGCCAATCACACTTCTAATTTCAAACAGGACTAGAAAGGCAACAAAAGAGGTAGGCATGCTAGCTCAAAAAAAGCCCTGTTATCATCACTTTGAAAACTTTGTGGTTCTAATTAAATCCAAATTTCCCTCTTAAATATTGCTGCTTAGTTAAAAAAGGTTCATTGAGGCAATATGCATACTCAGTGGCTTGGTAGAGCCATTTTTTAACAGTTCTGAGATTAAATCAGGATTCTTGAATATCCAAACACTGAAGCATCAAAACCTCTATTAAGCTAGAAAAGAAAGTTCATGTTGTGTTTTTGTATCATGTGCAAGCCAATTTATAGAGAGGAAATGATGTTAGCATCTTCTCGCTAAAGATAAGAACAAGCCAGTAACGCAAAAGGAAAAGAAAAATTATGAACCTTTTCCCTCTGACTCGCTTTACCTTATACAGTGCAGTTTGGCAATCTCTTTCCTTTTTATCTCTTTATATTTAGACAGTTACAGACTCAGCCAAGGATACCACACAACAGGCTGCAAAACTCATGTCTCATGGAAGGGCTTATCCCAGTTAATCACTTGTCTGGAAAGGCTTTAACCTTTACAAGGAATGTTGTCACAAAGTTCATTGACTTGGAGACCAAAGCAATATTTGTAAAGTTCAGATTGAAACATTCAAGATTCAATTATTTTTCTTTTTAAAAAGGAAGAAAGTAAAAAGAACATTGAATAAAAATATTTTACTTTGGGAGATGTAGCTACTGAGGATTTACGCTATTCAAATTTAAAGGAGAAATAGGCATTGGATTTTTAAATAAATATTTACTACAGCCAAATCTTTTGAAACCTAATCCAGGTGCAGACATGGACTTACTGCAGGCCTCGTACTCATCCTCTTGGTAGGATACAGCCAGGCAGAGCTGCAGCTAAAGAAACACCCAGTGCAACCACTGTTCAGCCTGCCAGGGAGAGGCACACAGGGAAGCTGGAACCAGTTCTTGTGGGGTGCAAAGATACCACCAACTTCAGATCTAGTGCTGCAGGAAGAGCCCACTGGCATCCCACCAGCACCTGCAATGCGGCTCAATTTCATGTTTCACAAGGGGATAAAATCACCTTTTGTTCACAAAAGGAGGAAAGATCTTCCTGGAATGGAAGGTTTTATATAAATATTTAAATAAAATACATTTTTAAAAAATATATATAGTATATATATAAGGCCACTATTTATTATAATAAACAACAAATGTAATATATAAAGTAAAAATTAATACTATATGGTAATAGTATAATATATAATATTATCATAATACATTGTTTTCCTTTGTAATAATCAAAAAAAGGAAACATAAATATTGAACTTGAGAGAATCGCAGAGTAATAATTTAAGTTGGAATGGCCCTAATATGATTTTCCTTCTTATCTTAGGTGAAAAGCTCCAGTTCCCTTCCTCATATACCATGTGTTCTACCCCATCTCACCAACATGGTGAGCCCCTGCCGGACTTGCTCCAGTAGATAAATATCTATCTCATACTGAGGAGCACAACACTGGACTCCTGAGCTCCTGATGCAGTCTTATCAGAACCAAATAGAGAGAGGCACTTCCTTCAACTCGGTGGTTACACTCCCACCAGCCCAGCTCGGGATGCAATTGACCTTCATTCACACAAGGGCACACTACTAACTCCTGCTCCAATTCATATTCTCTTATTCAGAATGAGTAAGACAGAATCAAAAGATGTGATGCTAAAAGAAACATCTGCAACTTCCCCTAATTTTAAGAAGAGAAGGGATAATGGCTTTAAACTGAAAGAGAGTAGACTCATACATTAAGAAGAAATTCTTCACTGTGAGGGTGGTGAGGCTCTGGAATAGGTTGCCCAGAGATGTAGTGGATGCCCCATTCCTGGAAGTTTTCAGGGCGAGGTTTGATGAAGATCTGATAAACTGGTCTAGTGGAACTAAACCCAGAGACGGAGGGGTTGGAACTAGGTAATCTTTAAGATTCCTTCCAAACCACACTATTCTATCATGTGATTCTATGACATCCCACTATTTTTTAATTAATATGAAATTTTCTGAAATCTCTGGAATGATGTCATTTCAGTATTTCAGAAGCTGTTCACCTGTATTTATGTAAAAGGATGTCTCCACTGCATCCAGCATCTTAGTGAACCTCTCCCACACCTGGCCTGCAGAAAGCCAGCTAAGAGCTCCAGCACTGAGTGCACAAGCAGGAAGAGCCATCTCTGACGTGATGACTGGAGATCAGGTGTCATGGAAGCATGCAGGGCTGCCTAAACATCGGAAAGAGCCTTAACACCTACAGCAAGAGCTTTGGAAATGTGTTGCACAGAGTGCTTACGTAACCCAGACAAAATTTGGGCTTGGGGTGCCAAACAAGGGGGTAAAACATTTGAAACTCCCTAATACTAGGATTTGAAAGTGCCTTACATAACTTAGAAACAATCCAAGTTCTTTCTAGACTCTTTCTTCTCCAAAACTGACATTTGAGGTCAGTTACTTCACTCGAAAAACAGGTGACAAGTCTATTTAGTAATTCAGTTCCTTTTTATTCATAGTTCCTGAAGGTAGGAATGATGACAAGAATGACATCCTTCTGTGTCACCTAAGCCAAGTGTTTCTAATCAGCCTTATTTTCCATCAGAATTTTAAACCAGCATCTTTTAAGGATGAAAAATTTAGAAATTTAAATAACCTAAAGAATATGAAACAAAACTTTGTAAAGGAGTGTAACCTTCCTTTACCAGAAGGAAGAAAGAGTTCCTATGTGCTGGAGCCCTAAAAGCTGCTTTACGGACCACAATGAAGAGAGGCCACTTCCTCCACTTTCTTTTCAGAGAGGCAGCATCTGCCCAAGTCACAGGCTGTGCACAGCACAGGGAGGATCACAAAGCTGGGAAGCAACAGTCAAATACAGTACGCATAAAATATGTGAATAATCCCATTCTAGGTACTGAATGTTGTGTACACCTGGGCATTTTATATCATTAGGGATGTAACTACTAAACAATCTATGTTTCTGTGGGCTGGTGTACCAATAGAACGAATAAGAATACGTGTGATGCCATATCTGTATTTTAAGCAATGAGATTTTTATAAGTTGGAGTATATTAAAATAATGCTAGATCCCATTTTAATATGCAGGCATTTTTGCTCAAATCTTTAAAGAGGGATGCTTAAATGAGGCAAATGAACTGTTGTTAAGTGCTTTGCAAGCTCAGGACTGAAGGTGTGAAAGGAGTTAGATTGAGATGAAAACCCCCATAAGCCTAGATGCAAGATGCTCCAAAATCAGCAGTTAAACAACAGTCTTTTTATTCTGAATGTTTCTTTAAGTTTTTTCCTCCACGGAATGTGTAATGCTAGGAATGGCAGAGAAATACATGCATTTACTATTCTGAAAATGAAGTTTCTCAGAACTTTGCAAACGTTTTGGGTAATGATTATAAGTTCTGTGCACTGTTATGTATGTGGTGTGCATCTGTCATTTATCTGTGGTGAGACTTCTGACATGAAGAGAAAGAAGGCCATTAAAAAGAAATTCATCTGGTCTACCAACAAAACACAGGGATAAGCAAATAGTGATTAGTGAATGGTCAACAGGGAAAAAAAAAAGGCTCAAGCCTGGAAATTATTATTTACACCATCAATCATGGTCCACAAGAAGAAGGGGAAATATGAAAAAATATCTGTACACAGAAGCAGGCAATTCATACAACAAATCAAAGCACACTGCCGGTCAAAGTGGCTCTCAGATGAATACATGCAATTCTGATGGGAGCTTTGAAAGAATATGTTTGGGGTAGAAACCAGTCCTGTGTTAAGTCATTTCTAATGAACTACTGATGTAGCTTAATTTCTCTTGCAGCAATTGCCACATCATACAGACATTGTTTGAATAAACCTAAGGCTGCAGTGCTTGGAACGAGACACGAGATGCTACAGGGTTTTTCTGAGCACTCTCCTCTCCTTCTATTGGAATACCAACGACAATCTTGAAGAGGTGAGGAAGTGATTTTCTCCTCCTGTGAAGTAGTCTAAAATGACATTTTTCTTTGTTTTATGACAGGATAAATGAAAGACCATTCACAGCTCTCCAGGACAACATGCAAAGTGAGAGCAATCTTGCTCTGCTTTTCTCCCCTACAAGCAGACCAATCCCCCCAGTGTCTCCCATGAGAACTGTTCATTGTGTAAAAATTACATGTAATCATTGAGCTAGAAAGGAGGATAGAGTTGGACTTGGAGATTATAGGACATAAAAGGATTAAACTTCTTTACTCTCAGGTGACTCCTGAGCTGGTGTCCTTGCACCTTTGTCAGGGGCCCAACCACAGGCCTATTAGGTATTAAACAGTTTTGAGCACCTTTCTATTTTGCTCTTCAAATATTGCTGAAACGAAAGGGTTTGGTTTCAATTAAAGTTTTAATTTTTTCCATTGCAAAACACAAACCAAAAATATTTCACTGGAAATTTGCCATCAGCCTGTGTCCAGACCAGGAATTATGCTCACTTGTAAAGATTTACACTCAGATTTTATTTTCTTTCTCTCTTCAAATTGTGCAGTTTCATTGTATTCAATCTGTTGATTCTTTTATTAACCATTCCCAAACACTGGTATCTTTTAGGACTCCAGGCAAATAAACATTATCAGGACCTCTAGAACTGTCTTCTCTGTCTGGATAAAGATTGTGATTGAATTATCTTAAATAAGGTATAAAACACTTAGCTTGAGAGAAACCACAGTAACATGAGAACCAATTCCTGGTTAAACTCATGCTTGTGTGTAATGTGCTATCAAACATGATAAGGAACAGACCTCTTTATTCTCTTTTTGTCTTCTACAAACATGCACCTTATTTATGTATAGAACAAGTTTTCTAGCATTTTCCTGTTATGGATTATAATCAGTAAGACAATCAGTGAGATTGTCCAGTAAAGTCTGTTTCTTTCATTATATAGCAAAATCTTGGATGGGTACATACTAAACTAGCTTTATGCAAAACCACCACCAACAAAATATTATGATATGTATAATGTCATTCTAATACAGCTTAGCATACAGAAACACACTGCCTGACTAGGCAATTTTTTGGTAGTTCCTGCAAATGCATGACCTTAAAGTCTGTAAGTCACAGTCAAACCAGTTTAAACATGATGGGTCTTTAGGAACTAGTCATACATCTATTAAATAAAATGTGTGCTTCTGACCAGCAGAATAAACGAAAAATAACCTTGTTTCTCTTGAACACTGCACCGATGATCTGTTCAGCAATGGATGCAACAGTGAGATTTCATGTTTTGGTGAATAGTAAGCCGAGTAGATAATAAGCAACAAGATCTGAAACTACGCAGAATCAGAATTCTGTATTAGAAATGAGTTTGCAAACTAAAATCGATCACAAGAATGGGGTTTGTGTGCCTACACAGGGGAAATATGATTAAGGCCATTTGGCATCTCTTTTTTTTTCTCATGACTGAGGAGTTACATGCTGAGCTTTCCCACCAGCCCCCTAAATTGATGTGTGATGTTAGCCTTGAACTACGCTGTCCTCAACAGATGGTCATTGGGCGGAACCTCTGGCAACCGGAAAGGTTTGAGAGATTGGCAGTTTCAGCAACTTCTTTTCCTTGGGCAGGGCCAAGTTGATATTTCCTTAGCTGTGTTACAAAAAAAATTGGAGAGGAAAAGATTTTTTATGAACTTAATTGCAGATAGGACTTTATCTTCACTCCCTGCTCTGAAATCCCTTTCATATCACACTCTTTTAGCTTTTGTTATACTGCTGAATGACATCTTGGCTCGTGAAAACATCTAATGTAATACAAAGTCATCTTACTCACGACAAAAACTAATTAATTTTAAAGAGAGAATGGATTCAATAACCTATTACTAAGGTATCTCATGCAAAGCATTTAAGGATCTGAAAGTCACCTACAATTAATCACGTCACACAACAGTTCTCTATGATGCACGCTGTGATTGATCACATTTTATGCATGGAAAAGCGGCAGTACTGTACATTTAAAAGGCAAACAGAAGATGTAACGTTACATCTTATTTCTTTTTTTTAAGCCTCCAAGTAAATATTTGACTAACATGTGTTTTCAGAAATATTTTAAATTCCAAATGCAGTCTTTAGATTTAAGATCAAATTACTACTGTATCATTTTCTTGAGTGATTAGAAATTACGTAAAAGGAAGTTCACTTGCTCCACATCAATTTTCCATACCAAACTACCTTCTTCCAAGATCCACTCCCTATCATAGTCAGATCTCTGATTTAATATAGGCTGTTGACCAGAAATTTCCTCATGACAGCAGCAGAGAGAAGCTTCAGACCTGCAGTATGTTTGATACAGGAACTGTGTACAAAGCAGCATATCAAAACTTCAGTGTTTTCAGGACATTAATTTTTCTCCTGACCAATACACAGAGTGGCTCAAGCAGAGCTCAGAGGTCACCCTGTCCCTGATTGTGAAAGCCATCACCAATAAAAGGAATGAATTATGGCCGAAGCCAGAGCAAAACAGAGAAATAACAAAACTATTAGAGTACCTTGTCTTGGAGTCTCTTTACAAAATTAAACCCACTCAAACACATGGCAGCCATGAGGAGCACAGCATTTTCATCCTTGTTTCCTTAGGCAGCTGTGCTGTTCCTCTCACTGCCTACTTCTGGACTCCCCCTGTAACTATGGGATCTATCTGCCCACTGCACTGTCATACTTAACAGTAATGGAACTACGTTCCTACTCAAGTTGAAAATGGCATTACAAATGACCCCAAGTCAGCATTCTCATAAGAGAAAAGGAAGTTTCCAGTCATTTTGAAAGGGACACAGCTAGAAAATTAGTCCTTAGGTAGCTTTCCACCAGCCATATTGCAGGCTGCCATTTGCACCAAAGACAACACAGCACAGGGACACACAGCAGGACTGAGCCACCAAGAACATGTGGGATGGCAAGGAAAACGCAAGGAAGAAGGAAAACAAAGATAAAAAATTGCTTCATTAGTTCCACTGCTTACGAAACAACTTGCTAGAGTTAGTGGCCTTGGCAATGTCCTGTTTAAATAATATCAAGGTTGAGTTCAAGGACCCTAGGGGAAAAAACTATTTGAGTTTGCAAGTACAGTGGAAAACTACTCTATTATTATTCTGTGGTTTTCTGCACGTGAAATTTGTTCTTTCAACAGTTTCATTAAAATGTACTCATATTAAATACCCAAACTACGGCTGTGTTTAAATAACTCCACCTGAAAACCCCTGTAAGTTTAATGATATGGTTAGCAGTCCTTTCCTGACGCTGTACAATCTCATAGACAACGTGTCAACAGCAAAAAATACAAAATCATAACAACCTATGAATAAAATGTGTGGAAACGGTTGAAGATAGTATGTCAACTAAGACTCCAAATTATAAAATACTACCTATTGCAACATCTTTCTTAAGCAATTCATTGTTAACAGGCTATTCTTTTTAAGCACCCTAAAAAGTGACATGCTAGCGGTTTGAACTACTAAAACGATAAAACTGTTGAAAGAACAAATATCACATGTCAAACCATGGAACAAACCCACCACAAACTCTTCCTGAAAGAATACCTAATAAAGTAAAACCAGAGAAAGGATATATATATATGTAGATATACATATATACACACACACACACACACATATATGTATATATTCCACTTATTAGTAGAATGATAAAAGTACTAGTACTTCACTGTATGTATCGACAGAAGATTCTTCTCTATTCTCAGACTTCTGAGTATTATCAGGCACAAAAAGTTACTCAGAAGCAGAGCTTTGACTGCAAAACCAGACACACTTATTTACCTTTGGACAACTTGCCAAATAAAGTTAACGAATAAAGATACTTTCTGGGGGACATCTGAACATACCAGAAGCAGTCACATTTCTCCAGCAATCATCTATTTGTCTGTCCCAAATCTGGAAGAGGTTGCTATCCCCAAATCCAGTTCCCATCATCAGTCTAGTCCAGATGCTTTTTTTTAAATCAAAAGAACTCGATGATGAAAACAAAAATGTAACAGACCAGACACATTTCCAGCTTCCCATGTGGTGGGTTTCTGAAGCGAGTGGCAGAATACCTCATGGAGCCATTTAGAAACCTGATTTATTGGGACACAAGTCACTGCAGATCAGCTAAGGCACTGCTTAATTACATAGTCCTAGCAGTGCCACCTTATTCTAACTCCCTCCTTTGCTGAAAGACAACAGGGATGGAGATAATCTCAATTTTGATTTTCATAAATGCTAGTAGGTATGCAACTTCCACATACAGCTGGACAACTGCAAGTATATCTCTTACTATTGCAGGCTTCTCTCAACAGTACTCTCATACTACAGTGATAACTATTTTTTAAGAGTTACAAAGTTCAGTGTTCAAAGAGATAATATAATTCCTCTATCTCAAGCTACCTCCTTCCTATGACTTATATCAACCAAACTCATCACATCCACCCCCAATTTTACAGCAAATCAAACAAACATACAAAGTGAAAATATGTACGCTTGGTTTTGAATCACGGAAAGGTGAAAGAGCTGGAAAAAGACTCCTCAGACTCCTGCCTGGATAAGGGAAATTGAACTGTTTCCATACAGCACTTCTGGTCATGTGGCAAAGGCTTCCCAATACGGGCTTAACTCTAATCACACTCATGTTCACTTGTGTTCCAAAGGTCTACAGATCAGATGAAGTTAACTTCAGCTTCATTAACTTCCATGTCCAGATCCCAGCTGTAGTTTGACTAGAAGCAAATTCCTTTGTTAGAACTCATAAAAAAGATCTAGCTTTTGGAGTTTTCCTCAAAGTATAAAGCAATCATATGTGGGTACCACTACAGCAGAAAAAGGAGGAGGAAGTTTGGGTGATTCACTTAGGGGTTGAGGCTGGAGGTGATCTCTCTGGAGGTCATCTTGTCCAACTCCCTGCAAAGCAACTTACACTTAGTTGTCCAGGACTATGTCTAATTTATTAAATGTGGCCAAAAAATAACAGAAAGATGAAAAACATGAATTAAAAGAATGGTGATTCTTAGATATATATTTTTAACCACTCTTTATTTTTCAAAGCATGGCATCTGCAACTTATTTTCTGCCTCTCTCTCACACACCCTACCAGCCCCCAAACACACATATACTGAAAGGGACGAAAAATCCATATCACTTATTTTCAGCAGATCACAGCGATTACCTAATTTCAGTATAACAAAGCAGTTCCACATCTGTTAAGATTCAAATGCCCATACATATGCCCAAAATGTCCTTTTCAGTTCACAAATCATGTGAAGACAAGACCTTTTACACAATGAGATTCAAGTGGTTCTCTGGACACCAGGTGTGGTCTGGGATTACAGTAAAAATCTGTGATACTGTAGCTTAAACGAATTACATTTTGTCAAGCACTTAAGAGAATACTGAGTTGTTGGCTGAGGAACCCCAATGACTCACAGGATTTGTGTTTCAGTTCTTCAGCAGTACCACTCTGATAACAATGCTCACTTCGGGTCTAGTTTGACAGCAGACAGAAAGGAATAGAAACATGTTTTCTATACAGCAGAATCTAAACATGGCTATGACAAGTATTCAAGGCTTGGAAACTCATGTTCAAAACTGAGGGGTTCAGCAGAGCTTCTGAACTAACCCATCTGCAAGTGTAGTCTCCCTACAACCTACTTTTCTGGAAATCTGGATGTGCAGCTCAAAGACAAGCCTGGACTAGGTTCCTATCTCTCAAGTGAGGTTAAAAGAGCCTCAGAAGTGCAACAGAGCATCCTCTGAAATCACCTGAGATGTGACCACAAGCCTAAAAATACCAAACAGCAATGTAATAAGATAACTGAAGTCAAATGTGTGCCTGTATATTCCTAGGAGGCTGCAGCTACCAAGCTATAGGTAGCGGCAGCGGTGACCGGACAAGGGATCAGATTCCAGAGTCCATAGTTCTCTTCATTTGACCCTTAGCGCACTGTTCTGGACCTAAGCACATTTGACCAAGCCACTGCACAGTGAGATGTGCCTTTATTGTGGCATTATTTAACGCATATTTCAGTTTTGTTCTGTCAGAATGAAACATATTTCAGATGCAGTATTTAAGAATTATTCAGCATCTGGGACTTGTATAGTTTTTAGCCAAGTAATTGCCACGGTCATTCAAAGAGCTGAACCCACAGAAGCATGAGATCATAATCAGCAGTGATTTGACTAACATCATAGATCAATTTTTTTTTTTGTTGTTTCAGTTCTTTGGGAGCAGTACAGACAGAAAGAGGGATAGAGAGGAGATGGGGAGGAAAAAAACACTCAACAAAAAAACCCCAACCCTTTCTTTTTCCTGAACTAACCACAACAGATTACTTCCACTTTCTTCTGAAGTCAAGAGTAATTGCAGACCAAATCAGTAAATACAGGGATGCCCTAATGAAGGGCAGCAGTTCACAAAAGCAGTAAAATAAACTGCTCCAGAACATGATCCTTTGTATCCAAGAAAGCTCAACTGAAATGCACTGCGGTAGCTGTGTAATGTCTGATGGGAATAGTTCCTATAGATTTAGCCAAAAGCAAATGTAATTGAGATTTGACCCTTTCAACGCAATAGAGTACAAGTTTTAAGGAGGTGACTTTATTGAGAACATTAAAATTATGCTGAACTCTTACTTTTGGTGTTATTTTGCTTGTTTTTAGAAAGTTTTTAATGGAAGGCTCTCACAGCACTTAACAAGGAACACTTACTTAAGCCTCTGAAGAGTCTCTAAAGAGATGAGAAGTATTATGGAGCCATGTGAATGGCATGAAAGATATTACCACAGTAACCACGGAAACACAAGAAAAAAAAGGGTTTTTCTGGTTGTGTTTCCACGCCCCCCCCGCCAAGTTACTACATGAGCATATTTCCTTTTATAAGAGCAAAATGTCTCACAATATTTGAAAGAATTATTTTAGGTTTCCACATAGGGATTTAGTTGAACAGTTCTTGAATATTATTCTTATGAATAATAGAAATAACAACAACAACAGTTTTGCCAATGCTACAGAGCAAATTAAGAGTCTTAATAGACAGTCGCCTGCTTTAAGCAGAAAAATAAGATCTCAGAACCCGGAAGGGACTGGATTTCAGTCTCGCTGCCAGAGATCTGTCTGTACGGCCTCTGAGTAGTACAGCAGATCAGCCTAAATGCATAATGCCAAACTAAAAATCTTTGCAAGCTGAAAGTCCTACTCCTCCTCCCTAATTACTGACTCATGTTTTCTGAACCTATATATCCACAGCACAATTCATAGGAGAATCAGTGCTGCTCTAGCTCAGCATAACCAACTACAACTCATGCTCTGAAATCATGTCTTTAACTGCAGCCCTGACTTTTTCCTTTGCGCTCCGAGACAACTTCTCACAAGTGGGTATTGCCAGAGCCTTTCACTTCTTCCTGTTTAGGAGGGCAGGGTGAAGGCTACAAGGCTGTGTATGCTATGGAGATGAATAAAATTAACCAAATAACAAAGTAGAGGCAATAGGCTGCTACAGATTCACAAATAAATAGTTCACATTTGCAGCTCAAAAGAAAGCTCCGTGTTCTGGGACCCCCAGAAGAACAAACACGTAAAACAACTACTTTTAAAAACAGAGACAGCCAGCAGCTGCAGCTTAACTATTTTACAATACATCTTTCCCAGCCATGAGAGTGGGATGAGGATGTGCCTGCTGGCCTCTTCAAAATCTGTGCTCTGGCAGTATTCCTCAGCAGGCAGCTGGGTAGTTCCACCCCAGCACTTTGGACTAATTGCAGACAAAAACATAAAATTCCATGATAAGTAATGCCATCATTCTGATTAGCTACATGTGTTAGAAATACATGGAGTTAAAGAGAACAACTCCAGATTACAAAAAATAGTCCAAAACTGAAGATGTATTTCATTAGACATGCAGAGAGATTAATTAGCTGTATGAAACTACAAATACCCCATATGAAAGCATACCAGCTGCCTGAAAGGATAGCACAACTCAGTTTATACCAATAACCTGTGCTAGGTATTAGATGGAATAGGTGTTTTAAAGCACATTGTCCTCCTCAACATTGTATTCTCCTAGGACCATTTTGCTCCAGTCCTGTCCTCACACTGCTTCTTCATATCTATCTGTGCCTGCTAGGTGGTGCTGTGGGATGGCTTTTCCAAGGCAGAAAAGACAAGCTTGCTTGTTCCATTCTCCTCACTGACATTTTTTTCCTTCTACATGAGAACAGCTGCAGAGTTTTCTGTATCTTGGCTGTACAGGATGTGTCCTGCCAGGTCTTCTGTCAAGCATGCAGTGGCCACCATCAAGGATGCTGCTTCTCCAGAGCAGTCAGAGAAAACGAGTGTATCAGCTTTCAACTGCATGTGTCCATCCATACCCATAGAGGAAAGCCAGAACCTCAGATGGAGGCAGGAGGTAGTAGCCTAAAATTTTCCAAATTTTCATTTCCCTTTAAAGATACAGCACATTTAAACAAACTATTTCCCTTGACAAATAAGGATTTAAAATTAAATCAGACACACAAATCAAAAGCATGGTTTCAAAAGGAAAGGGAAAGACTAAAATTTCCTGGATGTCCAATGAGTGAAATGTCTCTCTTTTTCCCTCTCAGACTGCAACTAAGGTTGCAGGTAGGTTGACAAAAGGCAACCTACTGCAAAAATTTTAAAAGACAACCCTTTGAAAAGGGTGGTAATGGGAAGGATGCTGGTTTAGGCTTCATTTTTTTTCTGTAACTAACCAATAACTCAAGTGGCAGGATGCTATCAGTGCTGTAACATCCACAGTATCATAAATGGTGCAGACTGGGATTGAACTATTCAGACCTGTAGGTGAAGCAAGTCTGGTGATGTCCATCTGTTCCACATAACTTCATGGTGGTTTAGCCAAAGATGACGAATAATCCTAGCCCACCCTTCTGAGCAGAAGGGAAATAAAACCAAACAACCTTGAAGATGAGTAACTGCAGTACTACATCATATGATGACATCAGGAAAACTTTGTGCTCAGTTTCAGATCCTGTCCCACGGCCCAGTGCCTTGGGACCCTTGGAGCCCCTGCTGTTACTATACAAAAGCCACCCTAGTAAATGGCAATGTGCCTTTAAGACAGCCTTCAATTTCTGTGTAGTGAATTGACATTTTCTGTCTGATGCTCTGCTAGGAATGATCTTCCATTGCCAGAACTGAACTTGAGCACTCACGTTACATCCTTTCATCAGAAGGGGATGGCAAGGAAACAAGAAGGGAAAATTTTGCAGGCCAGTGACGGAAGTTGAAGTATATAACAATTCTAAGGAAGTTTGCCTCAAATCTCTCTACTGGATCCACAGCTATTACAGACATCCATCTGAGCAGTGCAGATCTGGAAGCACACCTACTTTCAGGCGGTCTATCATGTCTTTCCCCCTACAGCTATGCACAATCCTTACTGCAAAAGGCTCTACAGTTTTCGTGTGCCTGGGAAGAGTGGCCCAAGAGACACCAAACATGACAAGAGTGTGTATTTGTGGGAGCTAGACTACAGGTGAGAAAGGCAAAAAAAAAAAATATTACCTGAACAGAAAGCACTGCAAACCACAGAGAGTGGTAGTGACACAGAGGAGCAAAAATTATGAAGTGGAATTCTATCTCCTCTATTCAATAAATACAGTAAAACATTTTAATAAATTTAATGTACATTATATATTATATATCTAATATATTTTTAATATATTTAGTATCTTCAGGAAAACAGTGAATTAAAACACAGTCCCCACGGATTAACAGTTTTGAGGCAACTCCATACATTAATACCTGTGGGAGTCTCTTGTCCCACTTTACTCTTTCTTTTCTACAAGAAAGCCTGTGTCATATGCAAAGCTTAATTTGGGAAGCAGAAGCATTCAAACTGCAAGTTAGAGAAGTGTTACATTTCCCTCCAAAATCATTACAATAATATGCTTAGACAACCACACAGTGACATTTAAAGAGCAGTGGAGAAAAAATGTTTTCTGAGAAGTTGCTTTAATTTTATTACTGAGCTAAAGAAGGAAGCAGTTACACACTGCTGGAAATGAAAAAGACAAAGCATACATTTACTACAGTTCTGTGTCTTCTAATAAGAAGAGGAAATTCAAAAATAAAAGAGACCAATCTACAAAAATTCCATGCTGGCTGAGGTATTAACAGCATTTCATATATTGAACATCACATTCTTGTTTTTTATTAATGTGGTCTTCAAAAAGGAAAATAGTGGAGAGATAGAGGGGGGCAAACCAGGAAGCATCCGAACTCCTTGTTCAGTTGCTGTGATCAAAGAGGGTCAGAATATGGGAAGAGAGTACACAGCATGCCCAGATGAGGCTCATTTCAGTGTATCATGAGAGCCAGCTAGAGAACCTGCTGGTATGCTGGAAATTATTCTGAAAAGTCTTTATATGGCATAAACTACTATTAGAGGACTGTGAAGGGAAAAAAAAAGGAAGAAAGAAAATCTATCTAAGAACCTTCTTTTTGATCTTGCTCTTATGAAAAGTAATTGAGGTCCACACATCTTACCAGACCTCTTCCTTCCTAAGGACAAGTCCTGTAACTGAGGAGACCAACATAAAATCTGTGAGGTAACCACAGTGAGTCCTGAGCAATAACCTGGTGTGGCACCTGAGCTCGTTGCAACTCAGAGGTTCCTTGGGGTGCATTTCATGCTGAATATAGAGCCATCATGTGTGTTTTGGTAGCTTCCATTTTTGATACAAAATATTTTTTCTGTTATCTAAGTATATTCAGCTAGTAGCCGTTGCTTTAAAGAACAACTATATCTAAATAAAAGAATGACAAACATCTTTGAGTGATGCCAAAAGAACAGATATGGTAACAATTAGTATCAGGTTCAACTTTCACCTACGTATCTGTCTTCACATATAATCTGTCCTTCTACTCCCTTATGTTCTCCCTCCAGGGCTCTAAAATCCAAATTCCAATTTTCCAGATGAGGGACCAAGGCAAAAAACGATTTGAAAACTGGTTCAAGAATGTGCCTGGAAGCTGGATTCAGCCTGGGTCTCCCAACGTAAAAACTCTCCCTAGCTGGGCCATTCTTCCAGGCTAAGCTACAAGCAAAACACTGGTATATTAACTGCTGTGTTGGCTGAACTGTCTCGGATCCAGTTTACATGACGCTGCAAAAAATGTTGGATACCACCTTCTTTGCTGCAGGCAGAATTCCACTACTGCACTATATATATGGGAACGAGGACAGATACTGATTTAAGAAGAAAATTCGGATGAATTTAAGAGGAAAAACAAAGGCAATGAAGTATATACTAATTCAGTTTCTGTTCAAAGAGAGGACATTCACGAAAATAACTGAGAGAGAAAATAAAGCAGCACAACTCTGCAGAAAAGATGGGTCCTATATGCCTCACAGCAGCAACCGCAGAGTGCACAGCAGATTCAAGTCATACTTTTAGAGGAGTAGGAGATCCTTGCACAGACAAATATTTGAAGAGACTTTGTGTGGAATTCCTGCTACTTCCATGCAAACTCCCCTTGCATTTCTGCAAAATCCTGTAAAACGGATCCACACCAATTGTGTGGTTCTCAAAAATCTTTAATAACAATTATTTTGACAGTCATCAAAATAGAAGTGAGAGGAAGAAGCAACTTGGTAACAAAGTTTACAACAAACAGTGAGAGAAAATAAGTGATTAACAAAAACATCCTGCCCACATCCTATGAATTAATTGAACTCTGCTTCTCACAGAATAAATATCATGGTGTATTGAGATAAATATGTAAACTGAGCCCAAAGCTCTGTTAAAATAAGGACGGAACACCTATATTCTTCAAGCCTGATGGAGTAAGTAAAAATTGACCATAATGCTCTTTCTTTAACCGTCATAAAATCCCAGAATGTTAATATCTACTCAAGAATGCAACTGTTGGCCACCTCCTTTCTCCTACAGAATTGCAGGAGTCTTCTCAGCACCACCACTGCAACTCTCCAGCCCCATGTGCTGCTTTCTGCTGGCAGAATAACCAAAATTCAAGACACTTAATTAAGTCTCAAGAGATCTCGATGCCAAGTTTGTTTCTTATACAGGTCTCACCATGCAGTTCAGATGAGGTACTGGTACTTTGTGGAAACATTCCCATTCACTATGGTGCATTTTCACAGAACCACAGAGTCACAGAATACTCTGAAATGGAAGGGATCCACCAGGATCATGAAGTCCAACTCTTAAATGAATGGCCTGTACAGGGATTGAACCCACAACCTCGGTGCTGTTAGAACTGTGCTGTAACCAGCTGAGCCAATCTCACAGATAGTGATCTATCTCCTGTACCACATATGCCACTGACATGGTCCTGTGAGTGAAGGCAATAAAGGAAGGACTGAGCACAACGGGTATTTGCCAGCATTACTGGACTTTTCTCAAATGCTTATTTTAAGCATTAAATAGATTAAGAAAACTGTATTACTTGACCTTCACTGAAGGTTTGAGCTAACAAATTTCAGTTTGGTGACATTTCAATGACTGTGCACCAGAAGAGGTTTCCGTGCTCTCCAGCTAAACTTTCTAACAGCCCACTGCCAAGCACCACAGCCACTGTCAGAAAAGATACATCACTGTAGCACCTAAGAGCAACAAGACCAGAAAGTGGGCAACCCTGAAAACCGAAGCCTTATGCATCAGAGTTCATGAAACAGTGTTCCCAGAAAATGTGCAGACACAACTGCTTATTTAAATTTTAAAACATGCCTGAAAATGAAGCTTATTAAACTCCTGAGTTAGGACTATTGATATTTCTACCCTGCAAAATTATAACATTGCTGTCCCAAAAGGTTTTGCATAATGACCACAATGTGCTTTATACTGGCCAAGTTGATTTCTGCATTTAGATATGCATAAAAATCTCATGTGTATACCATAACATAAGCCTGGATTATAACTAGCTTCTTTTTATCCTTAGAGCAACTCTTATATTTCTTCATTCTGTTTCACCTGACAACTTATGTTTGAAAATTTTCTATTTTTTTTTTGGTCAGGCAATTGATTTTATTGTCAAAGACATTTCCCACTGGCAGCTTCAAGCATGCTGGAGAAAGTAGGCTCCATTTTCTTTAGTCTCAGCCCTCAATACAGACAAACTTTCCAACTGCACCTTCTCCTTTCACAGCAGTGTTGGACGTAACGCCCCTTAGAAAACACCAGGAGCTAAGAGCAGATATTAATAGCTAGGGCGTGAAGCACAGCGCTTTGCTAACAAATGTGAATGGTAACGGGCCTGTGACACTGAACCACTGCAGTGAGAGAGACCAAGGCAATTCCAAAAGCTGGCACTGAGTTTAGGGTTATTTTTCGGTTTTTACCCCACCTAATTCTAGTATAACTCCTGCTTTTTTTTCTTCATGCCTTTCCTTCACAACAAGAAATTTGTACATCTGCATAGATGCATGGTATAGTTGGACATATTTCACTCGTCTCTAACCTGACACTTTCTTATACAGTTTTGAACAGATGAGATTGAGTGAAAAGTTGGGTCTGAACATTTGCCACATTGCTGGCAGTTAATCATTACATTTTCTCATTCCCCACTTCAAACGAGTTGAAATCAGATCTCTGATATCTTGTGAGGCAACTGTGTGTTTTCTAGTATCTCCTTAATCTACAAGAGTTCATTTTGAACACAGAAAAATGTGTATTCATCCCTTCAAAATACTCAGAAGTGAATGCAACAGATGGAGTTACAGGAATAGTTAGTGCTGCAGGACTCAACTACTTGTATGTTTGATGGAAGCACTTTGAAATCTACCTACAAATATCTTTGGTAAAGAGCAGCAGCACTCACAGCAGTCCGTCTGCTGAGTTGGAGAGACCAAAGCAAGTGCTTAACACAGCCTGTGCTGGGTAATGTATCCTATTCCAAGTTTATTGCAACATCCTGATCCTTATCTTCAAAGCACTAATTAAATACAATTCAAAATAAACTCAGTTCATGCAACAGTACTGATCCAGTTTCTGAGTGAAAGAGGAAGAAAGCTCTCTGGCGGCCCGGGTGAGCATAGGCTCAAGTCCTCGAGAGGTAGAAAATAGGAAAGTTCCTGTAAAGCCAGGATTTCGTTTCTCCCTGACACAGCCACTTTCATAACAACAGTTCAATGGCCAAATGCGCAGTAGATTGATTATAAGAGGCAGCTGCTAAGTTGAGATGAATGTTCAAATTTTCAGTGAACTCAAAGCAGTTGTACCTGCTCACCACAGCCCAAGATCTTGAGTGCGGGGCAGCCCATAGGTGAGATTACAATAATTTTAGGCTTTGAGGGGAGATCTCAGTTTTGCTCTGAACCCTTCCAGGAAGCAAAGGAGCCAGAAAGCCTGTAAGACTGATACTCAGCTAACATTTTTACCGGGTATAGGCCTGAGAACAGAACAAAACTAGAGGCTTGTCAGAGTTATGGCTGGAGGTAAGAGAAATGATGCAATCTAAATAGCCTGTGCTTAAGGTGTATGTGGCATCTCATTTGTCAGAAGCTGCAGGAAGGTTTGTTAACCATCAGGGCAGCAGATTGGGAAGAAAACACGTAAAATTAATCACAGCACGTCCTCAAGCTGTGTGATTTTTCCTGGATTCTTAGTTCTTTTAGCTAGCCAGTGTTCCTATATAACCTTCCAAACACGTTGAGAATAAAGCATAGGACAGTTCTACAGCACAATCTCCTGCTCACAAAAATCAGGCATATGAATAGACCATCTATACACACAATTATTTTTCAAAATATATGGCCAGAAAATGGAATGAGATCCAAATGCTTGGTATTACCAAGACTCTCAAGAGTAGCATATACCATCCAGGTTGGCAGTGATTTCATTCAATACACTTTGGGGTTTAGTACTACTAATACTACTATTTTAATCTTATTCATATCTGTTAAGCCTCTTAGATTTGTAACCTTCTCCATTACTACAAACTAGTTTTCAGTATTTATTTGGAGACCCACTTTAAAATCCAGTTGCATAAGACTGGGTGAGAAGTTTCTTAAGGAAAAGATCAAGTTATGGTATTCTCAACTTTGCTTATGACTTCAGTGTAGCACAGGCATAAACTACTTGTAAAACAGAGACTAATTTAGTCAAGCTCTTCAACTGGGTATTACCTTCACATACCTTAAATGATTCATTTGTAAAAAAAAAAAAAAAATTAAGAGTTTTTTGTGAGTATAATTTTTCTCAAAATTCTCATGAAATGACTACAAACCATGTGCATGTTTTAACCTGCTGCCAGCACCATGCATAAAAAGCAGCCCCTAATGGACTTGTTTAGAGCCAGGTTGATGGGGCCCTAAGAAACCTGGTCTAGGGGAAGGTGTCCCTGCATGCGGCAGAGGGGGCCTAGGATTAGGTGATCTTTAAGAGCCCTCCCAATGCAAACCAATTCTATGGTCTTATGATTCTATGACTTTCCTTTTTCAATCAACAAATTTACCCACTAAAACTACATTGTTGTATCTGAATTCGCTGGAGTTTGTTTTTCCTTTTGCTTTGAAATATGTTTTTTTGCTTCTTTCTGATAGAATTACATTATTAAACATTCAAAAAGTCCTTTCTTCAATACCAAAGGAAGCCAAAGGTTCATACAAGGCACAGGGAACAACTTGATAGTTAAAGTCCATAGTTAACTTTGCAATCTAGGACCCAGACAGAAGCAAAGTAGAAAAAAAAATTAAAACAAGATGTGAGATAGGAATCTTTAATCAACCTCGTTGTATCAGCCTGGGCCCAGCATTCCACCCTGTCTTCTGAGGTTACCCAGCATCACTTTGAAAATGGATTATTTTCCACTGAAAACAATGCCAAAAAGGGGCTTTAGCTCCCCTGGGGGAAATTAGAACAGCCTGGATCATCAAATGGGAAAAAATAATCATTATCAGTAGCAGTCAGAAACAGGCGGAAAGGTGAAACTAGACTCAGATTTTGGACCACTTTATGCCTTAGAAGTGCCTTTGAAAACCAAGGTGGATTGGCAAAAGCCTGTGGGTTTGTGTTGCAAAGGAACGTCTGCTTCTCTAGATATAAACTCCTGTGTTTTTTCCAAGATGTTTGGTCCAGAAATGTACTTATTGTGAACAGTCAATAGCTAGTCCTGGAGAACTTAAACACTGATACAACTAAAAGTATTGTACACTTTTTCTTTCTAGGTCAGAGGAATTACCAACACATATGAACATTTTTATATATATATATATATAACCTCATACATGCCTACAGATGAGAAATACATTATATGGACTCAATAAGGCTTAATACATACATGTCTTTAACCTGATGTCCCTTCTTTTGGCTAAGAGAAGTTTTCCAAGAGCCATCACCATTTACCTGCTGGTGATCCACCACAGAGCTCCAGTGCCAGCTGCCAGCATAAACAAATGCCTCAAAAGTGTATATTTACAACCAGCCTAAATATATTTGGAATACAACACAAAACCTTAATTCCAGCTGCAGCAGTAATAACATATAGGTGGCAGAAACACAGAGAAAGTGGTGAAATATCATCTCCCAGGCACCATGAAGTTGAAACGAGCGCTACAGCACGTGGCCAGTTAAGGCATCATCCTTGATGGGTTAGTTTAAAAAAAAAAAGATAAAAATTAAGAAGCAATTCTGAAAGCTCTGTTAACTAACATTCAATTGACTCCTAGTTTTATCTTCCTATTTTTATCTTCTAAAACCCAAACTCTCTTGCACCAATGCCCTATGCTAGCACCAAATGCTAAAAGAAAACTTGGTTGACACCGATATTTCCTATTCACATAACTTGTAGCTTATCTAAGATGGTTAGAGCCTTGGCCCTGCTACAGCCCTCTTCTGCATGCCTGCAGCAGCTCACTGCTGACCTCAGTTATGTATTAAAGCTATCTGGAAGCCAAGGGCATGTAACCATACACCGTAACTGAGTACATACTTGAACGCTCTGTTAAACAGGGAACCACTGATGAACTGCTGCCCATATAACTAATGATGAAATAGTAATAATGTACATTTACACTGGGATTATGCTGCCACTGTTTTATGCCAGGGATGTATCAGCCACTGATGACTGGAAAGCAGCCAGCCTGTGAAAGCCCACTGCCACACACAGGTGTGGTCACTCATGGTTAGATGCATCTCGCAAGGACCAGCAGTGGTCCTAAGAGTCTGGGATGTGCCAATAATGGTTTTATCTCCACATAATATCCCTAAAGAATGGTACTGCTACCATCAAACTTCCAATCTAGAGCCTATATAATACCAATCTGCAACATTAGGTTCCTTCTGTGCCATAGCAAACAAGTCATCTAGGATTAAGTTTCCTCCCGCTTTTTAGTTCTTCACCCCGACACAGCTGGTGGCTCTGAACTGGTAAAATGGCAACAGAGCCAGTGCAGTCACACCATTGGAATTCTAACCACCTCCCTAATAACTTTATTCCGAGCAAACTTAGATAACAGCACTAAAGTTATCAACAACTTCTGATAATCCATCAATATAAGCACCCATTGATGCTCAGAGGGGTAAAACTAGAGCAGAATTGGCAACAGTAAGGAATACAATGGCAACAATCTAGAGAGGCTTTCAGTAAATTGCTTATAGTCCTTCTTCAGCACTAACTCAAACTTTTATTTCCCACCTCTTTGCCCCATCCCTATACAGAAGTATTGCTGGGTGCATAAAGTGATCTTGGAGCTGGGTAGAAATCACAGCTGTTGCAGTGCTGAGCATGCCAGCCCCCAAGGTGCTCTGCTGAAACCGTGTGCTGCAGTGCAGCAGCACATGCAGCAATCCACTGCTCCAAGTGAGCAAGGGTGACAGAACCAGCAGCCCCTTGCAAACAGAGCAGAGTGAGCAGCAGTGAAGGGGCAAAACCACTAAAGAATTTGATAAAAACAATAAAAAAATATCTGTGGAACAGATTCAACGCTGCTAAGTATGTTAAACCCAGTCAGAGCTTTTGAGAAGGCAAGAAACCATGTGTCACAGCTGTGGCAGCTGAATAACTATATTCCTCCTGCATCCTATTAGAGGGATTTGTCCCAAGATTTAATTGGCAGTTTCACTATTCCTTTTTTGTTCAGCAATGTTAATGTATTTTTCATTGTCTTTGCTGTGGAGAAGGCACCAGCATAGCAGGGCTGAAAATCCGACTGTAGGTGCATTGCAAATTCCAGGGCTTCATTTTTCCCAGAAAGTCAAAACCACCTCTAAGTGAATAAAGCAGCTGTCCCACCACACTGACAGTAAGCCTGCCATACCTTCAGTTAACTTCTGGCACACGGACAGGGACTTAGATCTCCTCCAAGACAGTCGAAGAATAATGAAAAAGCAACTTTGATGCTACCTGAAACCAAACTATTCAAAGCACATTGCCTGCATTCCTCAGCTGCAGGCACTGAGCCAGGACATGGAGATAATCATTCAGGCTGGCAGTGGGGGAGGGAGGAAGGAGCTTAAGGACCCAAGAGCTGAAGTACTCAGAGCAAGGAAATCTAGACAGAATTTAATCTGCAAGGTAGCAACACAGTCATGTTTCTCTCCCATTCTACTCCCGTTATGTGCATTAGAGAATTAAAATAGTCACGGACATGGCAATATTTTTATTCCTTTTTTGCTTTTTTATCTATTCCGAAGAAAATGAGGATCTATATGAAGCAAACAGTTTCTCTCTCATCTCGCACTGCTTTTCCTATTGTGGCAAACATCCCCTGTTTCAAAAGGACAAATGGCGTAATGCCTAGACAACAGTGGAACATTTTACACTGGGGAAAAGTTTCTCCTTATCTTCTCCCAATCATGAAGCCTGCCCTTTAAGCCTGAGATTTGATAACCATAATTAACTTACTTTTACTTATCTACTGATATAGGTATGTCAACCCAAGACAAATCAGTTCTTTCAATACTGAAGCATCTGTTTTTTGACTTGAAAATCTGCTGCAGCAGTGAAGTTTACACATTGTAGAAAAAATTCTAGTTAAAAAACCAGCCCTGGGACATCGAGCTCTTTCTCCTTGTGTTACGAGAGCTATCAGAGGAAACGGGGAGAGCAGCAGCCTCTCTATGTCACTACAGGACCCAACAGCAACTTTCAGTGACTCAGACGCTTGAAACATTCCTGGAAATTTCTTAGTAACTATAACTATGGATTCAACCCCACCAATTACAGCAACTTTTGAGTTGTTAACAATAACTACCATACCGTGTTCCAGCTATTGTGTCATACAGACCTATACAGGTCTGCGTGGCAAGAGCAGCAGCAGCCCCTGGCAGGCCTTAATAAGCTTCCTAAAGCTTATTAAGAGAGCCAACAGGCTGGAGAAGGGTGTATTTGCGGGTTTATCTCTCCTATGGCCCCTCAGGATGGTATGCCAGTAGAATCTGTGTTCTGCTTGCTTTTCAAATTCCAGCAAAGATGGCCTTAAAGGCGGATTGTGCACTATATAAATCACTATTCCACTGGAGAAGACGTACCCAAGCAGCATACAGCCCAGCTTTCAGCTTTTGTCTCAATATGTAGGGACCAACAAAGAATACCGTGCAGGCAGGTACCAGACTTTGCTTTCTAGGGCCCTCCAGGCAAAATAAGACTTGACATTAGGAAGCATTTATCTGCTGAGAGGGTGGACAAACACAGGAAGAGGCTTACTGGAGAGGTGGGCAATGTCCCAAACCTCTCAGTGTTTCAGAGGCATTCGGACAACGACCTGCATAAAGTGAAGCTGTCGGGCATTTGGTCTAGATGATCATTGTAGGTAACTTCCAATTGAACTTGTGTGTTCTAGTCTACGAAGGAAGTCACTCTGAATTGTCCTCCCCCAGTGCACAGCAAAGCTGAGCAGTGTAGAATAGTGAGCACTCAGTGCGGAAAGGGGAAAAAAACCCATCCCAAAAAGTGGTTCCAATGAATGCCTTGGGAACTGCAAGTACAAGACCAAAAACTTCTCTCCATGGTCAAGCGCAATGGCAGCACAGACAGTAATGAGGGCATCTTTGCTTTTAAGAGCAGAGTATGTGCCAACAATAGAGTATAAAAACAGTAGAAAAGAAGTAACAGCTCAGTGTGACCTGGTTTCCACGCAAAATATTATGGAATATTTTAGAACCTAACACACAACCTATTTATACCCTAAAAGCATAAAACAGATAAAATGCATTAAAAGAACACCAAAACCATATAAAATAAGAATCTTTGAGAGTCTTACCTTTGAGCCAATAAGCGTGTACAGCCACTGGATGGTTTCATTATGATTTATCACTCCATTCATGCCATCGACATAAAGCATTATCTGGCCCAAAGCTATTGCAAAGAAAAGAGAGAAAATACAATCAGAGCTTGTGAACTCTTCTTATAATTCTAAGCATTGCTGACAATTTTCTCTAAGCAGGGTTTACCAGAGATGTGGGGAGCTCAACTAATGAAAGATATATTGGGCAAGATTGGCTTGGATGAAATCTGGGGAGACTGCACAAACTTTACTGACTTAATCTGGACAAAATAAGTGTGAATTTCATCCAGAGACAACCCCAAACACTTGTTCCTTGCTAGAAGATGCCACATTTTATGGTCCCAAAATCTGCAAACAGTACTCTACACACTGCTTACTGTCAAAATGGTTCCATCAGCTACAATGCTTTATATATTGTGAGCCAAGACTTTTATCATTTGTTTCAGCACCATATAATGTTTGGAATTAGTATATTTGGATTGACAGTTTCAGTGAATTCCAATGATATGAAATTAAAGCTGGGCAATTAACACCAATAAGGATATCAACTATTCACTGCTGCACAGTGCTCTCTTGCTGAGAAGTTTTACATTTTAGTGAGAAAATAAAAAAAACAAAGCATGGTTATAACAAAGAAGCATCTTATTTATCCTAAAGCATTTACAACTGGATTTCAAAATATGCTAGAAAAATATTTCCTAACAGTAATTCCATAGTTTGCAATCCTGGTAATATGAGACTTTCGAGAGACAACAGCTATTAAATCTTTTCTGACTGATAAGGACAGACATTTTTTTGTAAGGATTATGAAAAGTGAATTAGTACAATTTATCTATCATCTTCAAAAGTTTCCACTGTTAGATCTTCTGCTTTATAGCAGGAGATCAAAGCACAGTGGGATGAAAGAAATCACTGATGTAACACCTTTTAGCACAGCCCATTGGCATAACAACTCAATTATCTAATGCACAGCCTGATGAGCCCCTAGCATACCACTTTATGGGGGAAAAAAGGAAAAAAAACAACCCACAGGGTGAGGAAAATTATGACACTATAAATCTTCCAAACACATTCTGAATGTTTGCTAACTTTTGCACAGGTTGTGCACAGTGCAGCATTGTTTACCTTGAGGGCAGATTTTCAAAAACATGAATGCTAGGCAAGCACTTAAGTACCCCTATAGCTAAGCAGCTAACAGTCATTTTTACACTGTCTCTCCCTTTTTCCTTCGGTCTAGTTGGTCAATTTACAGTTAAAACACCTGAGGTACTAATTTTACATACTTATATTCTTTATCTAATCTGTCACACCAAGCTAGAAGGAAAGCCACACTCAACAAATACCACAATCAATGAAGACTGAGAAAAAGCAAGCAAGAGAGCTCTGGCACAGAGATAATATGTCTCTTAGGCAGGTACTGCCACTGGGGTGTGCCAGGCACACTCTGCTCCTTCTCTCCAGGAAGCAATCAGTCACCACCCTCTGAAGATATATCTCTCAGGTGAATAAAATCAGGTGGGAGGGACACAGGCCCAAGCGATACGGTAAAATAAAAGATGTAAGTCAGCCCGCAAAAAGAGATACGAATTACACAGCCTGAATAAATGGCTGCTTTGAAGCATTTCATTGCAGGTAGAGGAAATGCTACTATCCCAGCAGTAATCAGAGAAAGTTCTTAATTCTTGTTTTTACTTCCTTTCAATGCTAAAAAATTTGGCACTGGATCAGGATGAGATCCAGTCATGATAAGGTCAACAAATCCATTTTTTCCCCCCTGCAAATTCTTTGGTTGGGGGTGAAGGGATTTAATTTGACTTTGAAACAAATGTGAAACAAATTTTACTCTTGGCGCATGCTTTCCAAATTAACACAGAAATCAAAGACAGCAAGAAGTTTGCTTTTAAAAACATGCACACAATACAAAGCTACTCCACTGCTTATACTTAAGACTAATTAGACAGGATGCCTAAGTGAGATCTGGCAGGCATTTGTTTTCAGCCTCTTAGATGTGACTCTTCGTAACAGCAATATGTTAAAGCAAATTAGTAGACCATAGAAAGAAGCCAAAAAACATTTTAGAGATTCTTGAAAATGCAAGAAAAAAACCACTACTATTGCTGCTTGAACTAGTGGCCAATAAGCTTCACAGGGCAAGGAATTACAAATGACACCATGAAATGACCAAGATGAAAACAGGTACGTGTGCACATCCGAGTCATATCCCCAGTAGCTGTCTGCCACACATGAAGCTCTCAGCTGCTGCTGAGACCTTGGTGTGGACATTCATACTGCTATGTCCTGTCTTCGGCAGTCAGAAAAATGAAAGACAAGATGGGTAGGGTTGAAGAGAAATCTTTTTTCATTAAGAAGTAGAGTAAGATAAGGAGAATCTGTATACTTTGTACAAAGCCGATGCCCCATAAATTCCTAGGAAAAGAAGGCCACAAGTAGACCTAGAAGGAGAATGCTGGTTTTCATACCACATCAAGTGTCTGTGCTGAGGAAGAAAAGGTAAGTCCCTCACCATAGCCACACCACGCAGCCAGAATGGAAGATGCCACCAAAAACACCAGTTAGGAGCACGCTGGTGAACTGGAGGTCCTTGGGCCCTCCCAGGGCTCGGGTCTGGCTGAGCAAGACACAGCAGTTTGGCACTAAATGGAGACTGACAGAGAACATTTTACATTCTTTGAAGCTTTTCTACCCACTGCTATCTCACCTCCTAGCCCACGACCATACTCTGCTGAAATGGCCGTGGCTGAAGCGCAAGCTCCATGCACCCTGCATGCCCACACAGCCGCCACCAACACGCACGGCCTCACCAAGGGAGGGCAGCCTCATTTGCAAGGCCAATCTAGTCCAAAATAACTTAAATTCACATTTGTATGTGCCTTTAACCAAACTTTTCTTTTTCTTTACCAAAAAACGAGGAGGCTATTTAATCCATTTAATCCCATCCCTCAGCTAACTGGAATTCTTTTTGGAAGTGTATCAACAACCAACTTGCATTAGGAAAGTTTACTATTGTGCAACAAGGGGCTGGGAGAGGGGGATTTAAATACGAAGCAGACCTAATTTGGAATTTCTTTGTTCCCACTACCCTTTTCAAACCCTTAATCTTATGTGAAAGTAGTGTGTGACTTTACCCATAGCTATTTTCAAGTGGAAAATTGCTGGATTTCTTAGGAAAGGCTTAGGCTAGAAAATGACAGATCAGCCAGAAAGTTCAGAGATTTCTGTGAAATAAGAGGTTTAAGAAAGCCTCTAAAAACTTGCCAGTATTGGCACTGATACTCCCCTGGGATATAAAGTTAACAGGACCAAAGAGGAAAAGCTCTAGAACAGGACATCATCACAATGAACATCACTTTAAGTTAAAGTCTGTTTTTCCCACCCAGACTGGAAAAAGTTTCAAAGCTGTTCCTTGCCCACACACGCACCTGCTTCTCTAGTCTGCTCTGCTTCCATTTTACCACAAGACTGACTTAGAGAAAACAACATCACTGAATGAGCAGAAAAACTATTTTCTTACAATTTGCAATGAGTCAAACCCCTACTCATCATGTCAAGAATTACGGCAGGGATGCATCTTGTGATTGCATTTGTTTCCATCAGAATAAGTAAATATACAGGGTGAAGCAGGCCAAAGACAGACCTTGTCATGGCAGGTTTCAGCTCCCAAGAAAGCTTCTGGCCCAAGTTCATCAGGTGGTTCATACCCAGGATCTGCAGTGCATGTCATGTGCTGCATGCAACTACGGGCAGGTGTGCACAACACACAGAACAGTGATGAAACTAATGGGGAAGAACTGGCTGCTAAAATTCATCTTTTCATTCTTAGCTGAAATGTTACCATCTTCAGTGAGAAATCAAGAGTCCGTATGATTGCATTCATTCAGTTTGAAAACTGGTTTGGTATGCTTGGGTAGTTTGGGTATGCTACCCTGGGCACCAAAAAGGCATATTCCATCAAAGTAAACATCCTGATCAAGAAAAACTTCATGTATGTCTAGTGAGGGATCCCAGGAAGGAGATAATACAGTTACCTAAATGCCTTGGGGTGACTTTATGATGTTGTATCCCCTATCACCGCTCTATGCCCAGATATGATCCTGAACCTTTCTGTACCTTTAAAACTGGGTACAAGAAAGACAGAAAAAAACCTGAGCAAACTTTTCAAAACAGTTTGTGCTTCAAGGACACAGAGATTAGCTGCTGCTGCTGCTGCTGAGGAGCGAAGGAAGCACCCTTTCTGCTTCTCTTGGCTTCGGCTCTGTTTCTCCGGAGAGAAACTGAGAGTTAAGATTCTTTCTGGAACTTCGGCTTTTCCCTTCTTCTCTTTTGAACTGTTTCAACATCAGAACACCAGAACTCACTGGGAGAATTTCCACCTTAAGCCTGGAGGGGGCCCAGGCCGACCCAGCTCCAAGGAGGAGGAGAGAGACCACAGCCACAAAAGTACTTCAAAATCTTCCCAGGTTTCTCTCCACAGCAAAAGGTTTTATTATTTAACTTTATTATTCTTTTCCTGTGTGTTTGTTAAATAAAGAGTTTTTTTCCTTCACTTTCCGCCGAGGAAAATCTTTTTTTTTTCCCAAACTTGGCAGAGGGGAGGGGTGACTGTAACCTGCTCTCCTTTGAGGAGACATTCCTTTTGAACATTTGCCCTGAATTTGGCCCAATCCGGCACAATAATATACTGCTACAAAGCACTAGGTGGTAATTCTGAAGAAAACAACCATACTTCAAACTTCTTTCTTGGTGTTTCCTCATTAGAGAGAGGCAAGATCCCAGCTACCAAGTGAGACCATCTTGAACACAAAATCTCCAACTCAGCTCAGCCCTGACATGCTGGATGTCAGCAGCTTCTACTTTTGCTTGCAGCACATTCCCACCATGCTTGCATACACAGCCTCAGAGCAGAGCTTATTGTCTCCATAATATCCAAGGATATTGAATTTCCCAGACGAGAAATCATTATTAAATACAACTTCTGTACCATCCAGCTACTTGAAAATTGGCAAAATCACAGCAGAGCTCCTTCTTCTAAGAGATGACATCAGATAAAACAGATGAGCTGGACTCTCCACTGCTTCTGAAAATGATCTTACAAAACAACACTGTGACAAACGTCATGACTCACACTCACTCTGCAGGGCTAGAACCAGCTAAAATTTGTACATTTGGGTGTTGGTTCTGGTTTTTTCCTCTGTTGCTATTTGTATGGGTTGGTTTTAGCTTCAGTGCAAAATCTGCAATTTATACAGGTATTCCCATTTCTTTACTCCTGTTGAAGATATAGTCATGTCATCTAGCAGATAAAAACAATCTTGTTCCGGGCCAAAAATGCATGAATATTTTGTTTCTTATCCAAGTTTTTTTTTAAATCCCAATTCTATTCCTAATCTTGCCTTTTTACCCTGTGTTCATTTGTTCTATCTATTATAACACACAACATGGTTGAAACATGCAAAGGAATTGATTTTCAGAACTCTCATATTAACCATGGGCTGAACTTGTATTAAACAAGAACTCAACTATCCCACAAAAAACCACACTGCAGAACTAATGCTGTGAACCAAAGCTGCAAAAACAGTTCTGTACAGACGTCAATGCATTACGTTGTTGATATACTTCAGAAGTTCTTATGCTGGCCTACACTATTTTAAAGTCTAATTTTTAGTCTTACGCATCTTGGAAACTTCTGGTCTAGTTTCAGACCTAAAGTATTATTCAAAGTTTAAATCTTTTGCAGAGACAGTGAGTTTCCAGATCAAACTAAATCTTAATTTTTACCTCCACCTACTTAATATAAAATACATAAAGACACCACAAGTCCATCACCACAGAAACATTCTACAGAGGAATTTTCTCCTCTCCATGTTTCCTCTGCCATCCTTTTCCTCTGGTGTTTTTGCCTTTAAAACAGGACACAGCAAAGTCAAAGGGGATATGGCACTTCTAATCAGCTGACATGTTTCATCAAAAGCTGGTCCTTTATACGCACCATGAAACACCTGCGGTGGTGCACAAGCCCCACCAAAGCTTCCAGTATTTCTTTTGTGCTATTTTAAAAAATTTACTTGGGTGCAAAGAAAGAATGAACTCTCACTTGAGTCTGTCAGTAGTTAAACTACTGAAAGCCTCTTTATATGAACTGAAACCTGGCTTACATATATGCATAATAAACGATTTGCATGATTAGTCATAATTGTTTTAATCACTATTTTATGTCGCAGCACTCACGCTTTAAATGCACTATGTTCTAGCATGTTTTACAAGATTAATAACACAGCAACGTAAAATAAACAGGGTACAGCTTATATAGCAATAGGTAAAAACATTTCCTCATGAATAAGTAGTATGTAATTAAAATACCTTATTAATAACTGAGCAAATATGGCTGAGAATTGGACTGCTATTTTGCAAGCCGACTAAAAGCATGGAAGAATGAAAAAAAAAGGAAAGAAAGAAGCAAGACAAAAGGAAGAATTAAGGAAGGAAGAAGATGGGAGAAGAGGAAAAAAAGACAGAAGAAAAGAAGAAAATGAAAGGTTACCTAAATGGTTTTACAAGATGCTTATTTATCCTCAGTGATTCATGAAGCAAAAAGCATTTGGAAAAAGAGCTGTGTGGTAGCCTGTAATTAAGATGACATATATGCATATATAGAGCTGAACTAAGGCAGCTGCTTCTTAATGGAGTCAATACTGGTTGTAACGCTGAATAATGTTCTTCCAATATATATGTGGAGTTAAGTATTTTTCTTAAGAATTGAGATTTTTGGAGTTTTAAAGGATTTTCCGAGGAGACTTCCTCATCGGCCCTAAGAACCTAAATTCTGAGGGAGCAGGACATGATGACGGGATTGCCAGATTTTCTTGTGAAGGTGAGCTATTCTGCAAAAGCATCACGCCAGTGCAGGACACTGCTCATGGAAATATTGAAGACTTATCTCCAGTGGACTGACCTCAACTCCCAGCTGTGAATTCTTGCACTGAGTACTGATGCTGCAGCCAGTGAGAAGTGGTTTGGTTTTAGGGCAGAAATCAGGATCTGTTTCAGGATTAGGTGTCTCTTCTTATCTTTAAACGTATTTTAAATTTTTTATACTGGGTTTATCATGCTAGAGGCTGCCTACTCCAACCCCTCGCTCAAACGAGGGGAATCCATAGCAGGTTGTTCATGACTCTGTCCATTTGGGTGTTGAATATAGCTCCAAGTAGCTGCTCAACCTCTGTGGGCAACTTGTGACAGTGCTCAGACACCCTCACAGGATTTTTTAATTCATTTTTTAAGTTTAAATCAAATTCCCTGTATTTCAGCTAGTGCCCATGACAGGCCTCTTGTCCTTTTATTGTGCACCTCTGAAGTCTGGCTGCATTTTTACTCTCCCAATCATATATTCAGTCCCTTTCATAATATTTAAATTTAATTAAACTGAATTTTAACTTAAGATTAATACACAGTCAAGAAACAAAAACTACACATTAAGGTAGAAGTCTCAAAAAAAAAAAAAAGTAACTTCAATTTAGGATTAAACTAGGGAAACTTAGTGAGCCTCCCAAGTTAAGAAGTGATACCTTAGCCCTTGTATTTGGAAGCTGATTGAGTAATTTAGTCTGGCAATGTGCTAGATGTGATGGATTTCAAGGCCTTTCCCTCTCCATTAATCACCATGAACATAAGCCTTCTGTCTGTGTAAACAATACTAATCCTGACTTTGAAGGTACAAAGAGGGAAACACAAGCCAACCTTTGCAGAATGGAAAAGATAATTTCTGCAGCTCCCTTTCTTGGCTCCTCAGCCACCTATTTACCCTGCACAAAGAAAGGTCCTGCAGGTGCAAGCTGTCTTTTATCAATCATTATCAATTACATATAGCACATCAGTTTGGAATTCCAGCATCTGCTTTACATGCTGAAAAGCTAAGCTTTGAGAATGAACTCAGCTTTTGGACTGGGAAACACCATAGAGTCAGAAGTGGGTTCGGAAGAAAACGCAACCAGGACTCGGTCTCAGAAAGAAACCCAGCTTATTTTCATTGTCGGACTCTTGTGTGTCATTGCACCTGGGGCAAAGAAAGTATGAGGGAATACACGATTTTTTTTTTCTATTATACATCAACAGGATCTTTGCTGACTGCAAGCAGGCTCTCTTTGCCAGTGACTATGGAAAAGAGCACGCCGTCTCGGGGTTCCCGCCCTCTCTTGCAAGTAAAGAAGTGTGGCACAGCTGGGCTGTTTAACAAATGGACTAACACTAGAGCAGAAAAACGACATATGGTAGGGTAAAAGTGTTCACATACCAAACATTTTTAGTCATCAACAGTGCTTCTTCTTAGTACAACTGTAAACCTTCCAAAATGAAACCTGTGGTTTTGAAGTGAGCAAGCGATAGATTCTCACTGACAGCTTTTTTTCCCTGTTTCTCTTGGGGGAAAAGCCACATTTCCTAATATTTACGTTTTTCCTAATATTTTTTTCCTAATTTTATTTTATTTTATTTTATTTTATTTTATTTTATTTTATTTTATTTTATTTTATTTTATTTTATTTTATTTTATTTTTTCCTAATATTTATGTTTTTCCTAAAAATAAAGAAGATTCCCAAGGAAGCAAAAAGAGGAAAACCAACAATTCCAAGCATTGTTGCATTCCTCTTATTATAGGAATATCTTAATACATTTCTATAATTTAATAATAGATAATATTCGTATTTCTGTACAATTCCTTATTAGAGGAATATATTATTGTTTTGTATTCTTTGTATAAGAGGAATAGAAGAAAAAAAAATATAAACAACTGTGCTAGTTGAAATTTCAAACATTGCCCAGCTCCATCAGCACAGTCATGTAAAGCGTAACACTGGATCAATGATTTCTTGCTGTCATGTAGCAACAGGTTGTTGCTATCACGAGAGCCAGTATTTCCCTAGATAGCAGTTCCTTGTTTTCTAAGCTCAACTTCATTCTCCAAGGTCCAACCCTGGGCAGGTAAACATGGGCTCAGCCTGGCATCCTGGGATAACAGCATTGCAATTAGTATTGTACCTAAATACACTTAAACCAGTGTTTGGCAGAGAGGCTTAAAGAGAGTTGCAATGATTTCCAGGGGCATGTAAATTTACTTCTGCTACTCCCACGCCAACAGCCCGTCTCAAAATTCATGTATTGTGGCATTCTCTCAGTAAGTCTGGACCTCTAAAAAATGATACACAATATATTCCTGAAGAACAGTAAAGCAGTGAAAGAAAGATAAATGAAAACCACTGAAAACAGTAATCCTACCACTGGTGTTTTACATCACATCTCACAGAGGGTTTTGCAGGAAACAAAGTGTGCTGCCAAAAGGGACCCTCAGGAAGCCATCCAATTTTGACTTAAATTCAAATACTGTTTATTCTAGACATTAGCATAAGGTATGTTTGGGGAATACCAGGGAAGACATGCACTGAGAAGAAAAATAAAAGTAAACTTCTCCAGCTATTTTACTTCAATATAAAGCTGTTCTCTTAATTCTCACATAGTTTCTTCATCTGGCGATGTATCCCAAACACGGTTCCCTCTTCTTCCAAAGTGAGGTACCACGTGTGAAAAGCACATCAAAAGAAAGATTATTTTAAGAGGCACTCCAAAACACTTTAAGTAGATATCACTTTTATGATTTCTTGTTGCTTAAGTGACAACAGCTACATGATTTTAGACAAGTCCAAAAGTTCCTCTAAAGGGATGCATTGGCTTTCATCATCTCAGCAGACAGGAATGCAACACGTGAACACACAGCACAGATGTATTAAGATCATTCCAGGGCACTTGAGTAGTGTTTGAAATGCAAGCGTCAAAAAAAGGTAAAGAAGCTCTGCTTTTTAAAATTATGCTTTTTAATATAAACTTGAGATTTCTTCAATACTTTTATCATCTTGAAACCAGCTGATTTAAAGAGCACTGTAGAGCAGCACAGAACGTCAGATTTTTCTTAACTGTATTCCAAACCATCCAAAATCCTTGAATAAAAGATTCCTCCCCTGCTCAAGAAGGACTGACTCAAGGGCAGAAATGAGTAGGATAAATAAGAACTCACTATGCTTTAAATTCAGCAACTAAATTAAAATAGTTCCTAAGCAAAGTGGGAGAAGAAAATGTCTGTTCAAAGCAAAGACAGGACTGGAAGTAAGGCTTTCTCACAGTGTCCCAGCCTCCTCACCTAGTGTGTTGGCTAAAAATCAAACCAAACTGAAAATAAAAGCTGTTTCAATCAAGATTTGTGTCTTTTATCTACTGAGGGATGGATCCCAACATCCAATGATTTTATGAAAAAGAATGCATCTGTCACTTTTTATTAATTTACCTGTCTTAAAACCAACAGCGAGTGTATCTTTCTAATTTCCCTCATTGTAATTACACCATGACAGCTACTGAAACTAAATTCCTGATATACTTTTCAGATATTTATTGCTCTTCAGCATGCTCAGCCTGTCTCTAATGTTTCAGATAGACTCCACCCTGCAGTAATGTGCATGCCATTAAAGAATTCACTTTCATCTATTGAATTTATGCTTGTTAGGGCAAATTAATGAAAGGCTCTATTCTTTAAGTACTGGCTAAACAAAGCCAAAGTCAGCACTAGAAAGCAAACCAATACAACACTTCATTAAATGTGCTTTTTATTTCTTTTTGTTTCAAGTATGTCTGCTGCTATGCGAAATTTAGGTTTATACAGTCTCCTTTCAAATCTCACAGTAAAGAATGTGCTCAAGTCACAAGTTCATATCTCTCATCTGAACTGGACTTCCCATGAGAAAGGTGCAGGGAAGAGACATAATTACAAATCCCTTTAAGTACAGCGCTCACACTCTTCCAAAATATTGACTGAAAATGCTGTTTTGTGTCTCTGCTCATTCATCTCAGATAATGAGCCAAGATTCCTTCCAAATTAACTGTAATTCTCTTCTAATCCCTCTATTCTTTTTTTTTTTCCTCTTCAGCATGGTGATAGTGAGAACTCCTTTGAATTCTGAATCCCACCTTATTACAGCAATTCTTAAAGAGAAAAATAAATCATCAGTGTCATGCTCAGACTTTTCTCCTCTCTGACTCAACAGGTGGACAGCTAAGCAGAATGCACTCTGGTCCTGTTTTTTCACCTTCTCAAAATCTGCAGTTGACATTTACAAAAATGGTTTGAATACTAATTTCTGATTGACAAAGACAGAATAGAGGATCTCTGCTGTTAACTTTATTTCCTTACCATATAAAACATGAATAAAATAGATTCAAGAACAAAATGAAAATATTTGGGGGCATAAGCTTCATTTGACCTAAGAATGTAAGGTCTGTCATTGGTAACCAATTGTCATCTATGTGGTGGCAGGAAGAGACAATCATGTAATGGCTGAATATGAAGATGAAGGTGGTGGATTTATTCAGGTTTGACCATTTACATTTCTTATTTATCAGTAACCATGTAAATGAGAAATGCAGTTGAACAATCCCATTTTATTCACAAAGAATATTTTTGGGTGATTTAATTCCTTTTGCTGATTGTCCTACGATTCAGTGACCACAGTGTTATTGGTAATCCTTATATGAACCAAGCATGTTTCTATGACTGTATTATTGGTCAGCACCCCCCTAGCAGGAGTTACACAGGACTGTGTGGTTATAGGATCCCAGGATAACACTTAACACTCAAGAAGATGGTGCAGAGACAATGTGGAGACAGGAGTGTTTTACAGCTCCTTGTGTTAGTTTGGAGCAAGGTTGCTGAGCTCTGCTCTATGAGCAATAACATCAGGCTCCACATGGAAGCAGCTAAATTACTTCCAGACCCAAACCAGTCCTGGAAGTATCACGGACACTTCTGCACAACACTTCTCCAGTAAGTGGTGTGGACTGAACCCAAACCATCTGTGCATAACTGGTGTAGAAGGCTATGCATCTATGGAATAATTAGTCCACAAACAAGACAAATCCGTCATGGGCAATTAGCTGTTTCTGGGTACTTAGAAAGAAATTAAAAGAACATTAGGTACACAAAATTCGAGCACTTGAAATGTCAAGAAATGCCAGAATTAAGATTCCAGTAGAAAACTTTGTTCAGCCTACTCTGTGCACAAACTTAACTATGTCAAAATCAATTTCAAGAAACATTATTCCTGAGCTTTGGAGTAATTCCTCATTCAAAGCAAGTGCTGGAAAGTCCTGTCTAGAAAGCAGTCTCTCAGTGTGTGGTCCTAGGAATTTTTTAGTGCAAACCTCCTGTGAAGACAGAATATTTCATTTCCTGCAGGATGATGTTCATCAATACAGTGAGTGCTTCACCGGTCTGAATACTTTTTCTGCATAGCACATTGATGAGGTAAATAAACTATTCTGTTCTGCAGAGAAGTTGGGGCTTCCACTAGCTCTGGATGTCACATCTGAGACACTTGAAAATCTTGATAATCTCATTTGTGTTTGAGAATCGAGTTCAGGTTCAGCTCTGTGCAGTACGGTCTCAGGTTGGCCCCCCAGAAAACAATAAACACACCTTGACAGGGAACATAATGATACTTTCTGACAAGCTGAACTGAAATTACTCATCCAGCAAGTACAACACATACTAATACTGTGGCAGAGGTTCAGTTAAAACCTCTCTTCCCCCATGTCAGGAACCTTAAAATGCATAGCACCACCATCTCTTTTTCTCTCCTTGAACTTTTGAGGACTGGCAGCCTTATTTCCAATGTCTGGAAAACTTGGCTTTATAAACATTCTAATCCTTTAAGAGTTGGACTCAATGATCCTTGTGGGTCCCTTCCAACTCAGAATATTCTGTGTGATCTGCGATTACCTTTTTTGTTAGATTGGTTTGTTTTGGTTTTGAGCTGGTATCCTTGTTTCATTAAAAAAAAAAAAAAAAAGGTGTGTGTAAAAGAATCCCTCGTTATGCTCATGATGAATAAGCGGAATGAAATTGTGAGGTTCATCACACAGGGTTTTGCCATTTAATTTAATGGAATAAATACTTGTCCCATTAACTGTTTACACAGCCTAAAGCAACAAAAAAATCTACAAGCTATCTTGGGTTTATGATAGAAGTCACATTGGCAGAAGTTGCTTCACCAGTCATGATTTAAAAAGTTCAGGACATCATTGCAACAATACTTGGAGCTTGAAGAAGCAAGAGTTATTTCAGATGGACAGTAACTCAGCTGACATACCTAGAGGTACTTGGCAGATTGGCTTTGATATCCCTTAGCTTCCACAAAACACCACCAATCATCCATCATGCACAGCTTTCTCATCCTCCAATCTATTTTCTGGATTTGGGACACCTTCTCTCTTTATCCATGTTTCTCAATAGCAACACTGATAAAATGTTACAAAATGCCAAAACTTTCTCATTACCGTACTGAACTCTAAGAGAATGATGAGCATCCTGCTGCTCTACACGACAAATTCTGGCAAGTGCAGATTATGAGACAGGAGAGAAAACAGACCTCTGATCTGCTCTAGGCCACTGTTCCTCCAGGCTGCTGCTCCTGTGGCCTCCCACTTGTCCTAAATAGGCATCTTTAGCTCCAAGCATCTATTTAAAATACATCTCACCTTGTTTTGGGGCTGGTATCCTTATGTCTGGGAGAATGCTGCTAACAATTTGATCATTGTTACCATCCAGAACAACCTCTGCTTATAAAACAAAAGGTTGTTAAACAAAACTGAGTAAATTATCTTGCTTGTGAAATGAAATGGGTGTATGCTGTCTTCGGCCTTCCTGCTCTTCATAAAATGATCCCTTACTATCTCTAGAATTATTACTTTCATTTTATAGTTGCAACTGGGAATTAATTTTAATTAATCTCATCCCTTCTGACTGCTCAAGGCCAAAGGGTAATCTTTCACTTTTCATACAGTACAAATAATGGAAAAGTTAAAAAATAAATAAAACACCTGAGTTGCTTTATTGGTGTAGAAAATAAAGCGGAACTAGAATATACTCATTTTGATTCACTGCTTGATCTACACAAATTTATGTTAGCACAAAGTGTAAAAGCAACAGAAAAGCCTGAAAACCAGTAATTCACATTTTGCAGTCAAATAGAAAAAAAAATAAATGTAAACAACAGTTATCAGCTAAATGAGGACAGTTGCTTGCTACTGTGTAAGAAAATCTCAGACCTTTACAAAACCAACACTGCAGTACTATAGCTGATATAAACTTGGAAAAAATTATTTCACAACCACTACATAATAAATGGCACTAAGCTGTTTCACATCTTCACAATAAAGTGTTCAGATTCTAAAATATTGCTGTGTGAACCTCTGAGAGCTCCATTTTTGGATATCAACTTGGGAAAATGCTTCTAACTTGGTTACATAAATAGGTTGCCTATAATGCATCCAATCCAAGTGACCTTACAAAAAGAAATAAAATATGAAGTGGTGAGAGAAAGAATCAACATTGCTGGTACAAGCACTAAAAAAATAGTCTATTCTTTCCTGCCTCCCTTTATCTCATTTCAAGTTTAACATACAGAAAGGCTCAGAGCCAGAATGCTTATCCAAACTACATAAATCTCTAGACAAACTCTGCAGACTGTATGGTCCTGTCCCCATAAAACCCTACAAGTCTTCCTAATGGTGCTTTTCAGCAGGAAAGGCTAGTAGAGAGCCATCTTTTCCCACCAAATCTTCGATCAATCTTTTCCTACCACATCTTTCCTTAGTAGAATGAATCTCCTTCCTTGCAATATGTTTATTAAATGAAATGGACATGGAAATAAGCCCCCAAACCCCAAGTGAACCCTACAGCAACTGTGGGTACCCCACACTGCTGCTGAGGCTGCCTCTGAGAAAGACCCAATTAATTCCCTTATTCCCTTCCTGAATTCCTGACTGGGGTCAAAGGGAGGCAACACCATTTACAACCACACAACCTACTTCAGGCAGCTGGACCAGCTTATAATGTAAACATGGTAACACCTTGGAAAGGTCAATCAGAGGAATGGTAGAGTTAGCAAAACAATTAATTTTGGGTTGACCACATGCATATTTCCCTCTCACTTTACTCTCCTCCCTTCCTTCCCTTACTTTCTAGCAGGAAACATAAGGAGGAATTTTCACTCATCTGAACAGAAATTTTCAAAAGGTGAGAGATGGGATTTTCTTGAACATTGAGAATGCCTTCTTTTCTTGGGATGATTTCCAACACAATATTTTATTTAACTGTTGCCAAAAGAAACACTTTTTAGTTTTCTCACTAGTCAAAGGGCTTTAAGAACACACTGGAAGGAAATGATCCAACTAGCAAAATAAGTAAAATCTTTCCCTGCACTTCACACACTCCATGAAAAGTGGCCACTTCATGGAATCAGCACCTGTAGAGCTAACTGTTCAACCTGAGGTGTGTTTACTAGCTCCTTAGCAATCCTTATTCATAAATGCACGTAGAAAAGCTGTAGATTCTCTTCATTCATCTATCTATCTATCGATCTATCGATCTATCGATCATTTTTCACTAAAAAGTGAAATTCAAGGAAAAGAAAAAAAAAATTCGAAACTCATGAGATTCAACAGTCTCCTTTCATTTCTCTGAGGGTTTAATTACATGACATTTCATAAAACTGGAGAGTAAAATGTAAACCAGAGACAGAGCGAGGCACCAGAGTCCCAGGTGGATTTCCAAGGTCACACTTGAGCTTGCCTGCCCTCAGAGCCCTCGAGAGCTATAAAGCTGAAATCAGATACTGCTGCATTTACCTCCTGTCTTCTTTCACCACCTTTTTTTCTTAAATCTAGACTGCCAACTTTAACAAGCCTTCTATACGCATCACACACCATACACATTCCTCATCTAATTGACATGAAGAATACGGAGATCATAGAAGGAAGAACTCAAAGACTAGCTATGCATTATATTCTCTGTGTGTAGAGCTGCCACGGTGCTTTCCTGTTGTAGCTTTTTTAGTGTGTGTTTCCTTGCACAACCAGTCACAAGCACTCCAGATTGAGCAAGACCAGTCAGGACCCATGTCAAGAACTGTGCCTTCCAAACAAGGTAATATTTTCCCTTTAGTTTTCCAAACTCACCTACATCAGCACCTACAATTATGATTAAGCAAATAAATTTCAGAGATCTGGAAGATTAGGAAGTATTCAAATGCAGATTAAATGCATTATTGCAGTGTAAATTACTTCTTCTAGGTCACTTCTACAGTCCAGCAATGCTTTATTTTCTCCCTGCATTGTGCAGTAACACGTTTGGGTATTTTTGTGCACATATCCTTGCTTTTAAATACACAGCATGTTTACAGATGCATATCTGAGATAAAAATATTTAACTGTATGTATCTGAATTTACATATCCCTCTCTCAGAATTCTTACAGTATCATAAAAAATTGGCCACTTCATGATAAATGCTTTCATATGTGTATAATTAGTTTTAAAATGGATTGCTGTTTATTTGTACAAAATCTTTCACATAATGTTTAAAAAGCCCAGACCTTTGCAGTGGTTTCAGAATTCTATTTTTACAACAAAATGCATGCTACAAACAACAGATGACATTGCCTTGTTTAAGGTTCAAGATAATGATGTACATGGAAAGAAAAGGAGATGTTTCACACCACTTTCACCACCAGTTCCTACTAGGGTATCATTTCAGTGCCTGCAGAGGGAGAACCCAAAAAGCTTAAGAAAATTCCTAAATCTAGCCTCTCTTCACCGAAGTAGAAATATTTTCCTCTTTTTACTTCCCACTCCAAAGAAGTTTATCAAAGTTAAATTTGAAATCACTCACTCCTTACAACAATTTCACAGTATTTATTGAAAGAACAGTGCTTCTGTTGCTTTCATTTTCAGAGTTTCCAAGCAAGGTATCTTTATAGCCTGAATTTTGAACAGCAAAAAGTCAATCCAAACAAAGTCATAACTAATGTGACTCTTAGAAAGTAAACAAAAGAAAGTGAACTGCCATAAGAAGTTTCTAAAACCAAATGAAGGCATATGAAAACATGTGAGCAACACCTGTAATTTTTCACTTTAAAGAGGCCTAAATGAGATAACACGAGATATCAAGTAATGGTTGCTTGTTGCAGTCTGCATGATTTATCAACACTCAGTGCTGAAAAGGAGGAGTGTTTGTTATGTGACCTGTCTCATGCAAAGTAGGAAACCTGGCAGAACAGAGGGCAACATGAACACAGCACTAATAACACAATTTTAATTTCATGGTTATTTAGTCTGGGACTTTTTTTTTTTTAAGTGCAGTAGAAAGGTCTGAGGTAGACAGTCAGCTGTCATTTTTAAAAGTTACTTTTTGCTTAAGGGGACCCAAGACTGCTAGACAAGAGAGACCAAGAATTTAGTAATTTTGACACAGAGCACACCAATCATACATATAATCCTGCAGAAGTAGTCCACAACTCTCCAGCCAGTACAGTGCCAGCTGCTCTATGCTATGAAATAAAACCACACTGAAAAAAGGTAGGAACCAATGGGCTCTCCACTGTATTAGGAATACCCACAGGACAACAACACCTCTGATTCTTAGTAGGCAAACTCAAAACAGTTCAAACCTGAAGGGGCAGAATGGGTTAGCCATGGTAATAAGGATGGCAGAATGGGCATTTTGCCTTCTTTCCCAGTCAACATCTGTAATGCACTAGAGAACTTCACTCTCCTTGGATTTTGCATCTCAAAAACCTGAGTAGAATTGGATTCAAAGAATGGGTGTCAATTTTCCTTCGCCTTGAGAAACAGGATTCTATTTGATACATTGCTCCTGAAAAGAGCTGGATGTCAAATAAAATTGAACCTAGCTGTAATCTGTGTCTCACAACACACACTAGTAACTTAATCTGATAAACGAAAGCAAACCTTTAACAACCTTAATCCTGCTTCACATATAAGTACTTAGAAAAGGTATATGAATTCCTGTGGGTATCTACCACCCCCCTATCTGATGCACTCTAATACAAATATTATGCCTATTATGCATTGTGCCATTATTTTGAAAGCATTTACAAGTTAATTGGCTTGCCTTAGATGAATTCAACACTGTCTTCCCAGCAGTCATCTCTCGAAGTATCAGCTGGCTTTAGGCACCTAAGTGATTCTCTGGCTACTCTCCTGAAACATATGAATAAAAACTGTGCTTTCCTCTTCAAGGTTTTCTTGAGCGGTTTGTCTCTGTCAGTCACCCAGTGGCCCTAGGAAACTTACCTTCTTCATTTAGCTGTGTTAGGTGTGCAGTGTTGAAAAGCATAAATACTTCATCTCTATTCCTTTTTTCCAAAGAAGAGAAAAAAAATATTAACTAAGACATTCTTCCCTTTCTCTACCCAGTGTCTAATAAAACTAGGGGCATCTTCTGAGAAATAACTCCAGAAACACAGTGACAGCCCACACACCCATAATATGAGCACCTCCCTAAGGCAGCAGACTAGTAGAATAGTCAAACAGCCACAGTGTTGCTTCCCTGTGCTGAAAAACGCAGGTTGGGTCAGACTGTGGCAACGAAATGAAGAGACAAGGCCGAAAGCGTGGGTGGTTATCACTGGAGATGTGTTTGAGCTGTGGTAACCAACCGCTGCTCTGCTCCATCTCTTTTGGAGCAGCTGCAAAGAGAGTTCTCCAGGTCACTTCCCAGCTGTCCTTCCCATTTCCGGCACTGCAGTCTCCTCCTCATCCAGCAGCAGAAAGGGCCCTGGTCCTTCTGCCCTCAAGCAGCATAAACCAATTCTGATCACAGTGAGGAGAAGTCTGAAGTGTTAGAAATACTGAATGGTTTGGGTTCAAAAGGAATTGAAAGATTGTCTTCCAATCTCACTGGCATGAGCAGGGACACCTTCCACTAGACCAGGTTACTCAAAGCCCCATATAACCTGCTTGTCAACACTTCCAAGGATGGGGCATCCACAATTTCTCTGGGAAACCTGTTCCAGCACCTCACCATACTCAGTAAAGAATGTCTTCCTAATATCTAATCTAAATCTACACTCTTTCAGTTTGAAGCAATTTCCCCTTTGTCCTATCACTACATGTTCCCATTAAAAATCCCTCTCCAGCTCTCCTGTAGGCCCTGTTTAGATACTGGAAAGAGCTCTAAGCCTTCTCTTCTCCAAAATGAACAACCCCAGCTCTCTCAGCCTGTCTCCACAGGAGAGGTGTTCCTATGTCCCAGCCCTATGACTGGGCTATGATCATGGCCCTACTTTGAACTCACTTCATCAGGTCAACATCTTTTTAGTGCTTTGAGCCCCAGAGCTGGATGCAGCACTCCAGGTGAGGTCTCATGAGTGCAGAGTAGAGGGGCAGAGTCATCTCTGTTGACCTTTTGGTCACACTCCTTTTGATGCAGACCAGGACATGGTTGGCTTTCTGGGCTGCGAGTGCACATTGCCAGGTCATGTTGAGTGTGTTTTCTATGCACGTTTGGGAGAATACCATGAATATATAATTTGGCCTACAAACTTAAAAAAAAAAAATAGAAAGAGGAAATATAATAGCACAAGATTTTACAGATGGTCAGATTGAAACAGCTGGAGTCAAAAGTGCCTTACTTGAAATCAACCCCCAGGCCAGTAACAGCAGGAAGAAACCAAAGTCATCTCAGTCAAGTCACTGGAGCAAGAATTCCACTTGCACTCTGAAATAGCCAGTGCCATCCCTGGAAGATGATTTCCCTCTCGCACTCAAGGGAGCCACTTAACTTTGTACTGCTGCAGCTGTTTATGCATGCCCATGAATAAAAGGATCAAGAACTGGAAGAATTTCAGACCCAACAAATTAGTAAGAAACCAGTGCATTTAACACGTTCTAGACCAGTGGAGTGGATGGTGTGGAATATGGGAATGAACAGCAATAGTGCAGAAGGACAGGGAGCGAATGACATTTTGTTCTGCTCTTTTGGAATAGCAAACTAATGTTTTCTCTATGTTCTTCCAGCTAGAGTAGAGGCAGCTGAGGCTGTCTTTTCACTGACAGGCATTTATAATAGCCTGCACTGCTGCAAAGAGATGCCGAAGGAAAGTTTAACGCCTGTTACAGTGGGAATATTGCTTTGTAAAAGCAAAGCTGTCTCTGAGATTTTGATTTGCTGGATCTTATCTGCTGGCAGTAATGGTGATGTAAAGAACATGTGAATCATCAAGAAGAGGAAATTAAAAACTGAAATTTTCTTGTCTTTGACTAAAAGCTCTATGAATTTCACTTGACTGGAAAAATAAGACAAAAAAAAGAAAGAATTTCCAAAAATATAGCACACAATGTTCTTCATTAGTAGCAAGAAGAATACAGATTTAAAATTCTTTCAAGTTATTAGCACATATAAAAAAGGCCTCAAATGCAATGTGGTTCTCGTCGTGAACACAAGTGTTGGGGGAAAAACCAGAAATACCAAACCAAAATAATCAGTCTCTCTATTTAGAGACATCACAGTCTTATGTATTGTATATAAAGTATATAATAAGACATCTACTGGCATTCCATTATGTATAGTAATGTGTTTGTGTTCTCACAGGATAACCCAGCAATCTGCTGTTTTAATCTAAAGACTTTTTTTTTAAACTTACAAATACACATGAAAGAACACAACTGAAAAATGAGCTCTTCAGCTAAAGCAGCACTGCATTATCCTGATTCTTTTTAACAAACTTCAGAGCATTTACATAAAAAAGTTCTCATGTTTCATGGTTTCTTTTGGAAAGAAAAATGGCCAGTAAATGTCAATACAACATGCTGGAAAAATAAAGATTACTTTTTCAATATGAACATATTTATCAAGACTGCTGTGTTTTTGTTTGCTTGAACATTACAAATGACAGGCAAATAAATATGGAAGACTTGGAAGACTCTTATTTTTAATTATTTAAGATTCTGGATCAAATTTGTGTTTCACACACATGTCAAGAGTTAACTTCTATTCATGTCAGTACAATAAACAAAAGCACAATCAAGCCCATCAGATCTTAATCTAGTTCGAAATAAAACTTTGTAAATTACTGCTGGTAAGAACCATCCTGGTTTACAACATTTAAAGGCAGAACTGTGGGACTTGGTAATGATGCACACACTTCATGCTTATATGCTGAAGCAGCTCTTTTAAGGGTAATTTGCAATCAGAAGAAACACTATTTCTTGCACCATCACCTTATAAGGAGCAGCAACCTGTTAATGTTTTAACTCCACAGCAACCTGTTTATGTTTTAACTACAAGCTCAGGTTTGGAGTGATGTCATTAGCAGACAATCTCCTCCGTGCTTCTTGGTCTTTTGACTGCAGAGTAAAACTTAGAAATATTATACCTCTTCCATGCAGAAATCACTCTGAAAATGCGGAGAATCCAGTGCATTTTATTTTTAATAACTCAGTGTTATGTAAGCTTATCTTACAACTTAAAGCATTGATGTCCACCATGCTCTCCCTCACTTATGCAGGCAAAAACTGCTGCTGAAAACACATGCTGGGAAAACCAGCAATCTAGCTATAAATAAATATCCCAGGAGCTTACTTTCACCCTAATTCATACATATGTTTAATTCAAAGGCCAACATCATCACTGCCATGCCCCTCCATAGGCTTCAGGAGAAATAAAATTTCAAGGAGCTGTGTCAGAGCCCATGGACTGATTACACCACTGAAGCTGTGTTCAAGTATGGATCATTCCCCCTGGATCCACTATGATTTGGTGCATGGCTCTTCACAGTGCCATGCACAAAGGCTAGAGTAGTCATAACACTCCTCTGTTTCCCTGACAATTGCAAGTGCAGAATGGGGGAAGAACTCATAAATCAAAGAGAGAATATGTGTTGCCTTATTCACATTGACCACATACCAAGAAATTTCAGATTCTTGACAGTAACCATTAGTTATTCTTCAAGTACTCATGGGGTACTTGATCATTTCACATTCCAGTATCCTTATAATTTATGAGGGATTAGGAGCTTCAGTCTCTCAAGTTCACACTGCTTTCCTGGCCCAAATATATAATATACATCTATCTATCTATCTATCTGTGTTGTACCTGGTCTTGTAAGAAACAAGCACATGATGTCAAATGCCAGTAGTGAAATATTTTAGGATAGAGAAAAGTTCAAACAAATCCCCAACATATTTTTTTTTTCTGCCACAACCTTTGCAAGGTCATGCATCTTAGAACAGCCCTTTCTAGGTAACCAAACATCTGGGTAAGCCAAACATCTGTCTGATTGTAACCAAGCAATATATTCTGATACACATCTGGAAGAAACCTATCAATACTTCCACTACAAGTTAGCTCACATGAAGTTCTAATACCACTGGGGACAGAGGTCGCTAAAGATCAATGGTTGATCTCTGTGGTCAAACGAAGTATCACATTAAAAGTGCAGGCCATGACTTCTTGAAATTCATTCAAATAGGCATTCAGAAAGGGTTTTCTCAGCACCGTCTGGGAAACAAGAGAGGACTCTGTGAACACCTGTAGTACTTTCTCAAAGATACAAGCAGGAGTATGGTTTTTTAAAATCTATTAGACAGCATTTTAAGAGCCTTTCATAGCTCTGGACCAATTGCATAGGAGGACTAAATAGGGAATGCCTGCGAGAAAAAGCTCAGGCAGGTTTAGCTGCTTTACATGCACTCAGTAATAACTGATTTGGCACCAACTGTGCAGGCTTACAAGGTGTTTTCCAAAACGCTGTTAAGCCCCAAGTCCTGACCAGGCTGTGGCTGAGCTGCCCCTGTCCATGGTACTCAACCAAACAGCCCTGGGCCAACATGGGTCACTGCGTGCAATGAATTTGGCTTCAGGTGGCACATCCAACCACTCTGGTTGCCAGGTGTGGAAGACACACACTATGGTTTTGTTGGCAAAAAACTGGCTTTGCTGGTGTAGTCTAGTGAACAGGATTCAGGCTTGGTCTCCCAAAAGACCTACTCAGGTCTTCCTTCAACTGAGGCAATGAGGCTAAAACCCCTTTGAAAAAGCAATTCTGCCATCTGTGAATGCCAGTCACAGAAAGGAACCAAGCACAGCCTTTGACAATGCATGGCTTTGGGTATCACTCAATTCCAATGGAACACAGTACAGAACATAGGAGTTTTTTTGACCAAGTCCTGTGGGGCGGACAGACCCCTTTCCTGACCAGTCTGTTAGTCCCAAGCACGCAAGAACAGTTGCATGTCCTCATCAGAAATCCAGGAGATCTCTGATGTTGCAGGTGGTCCAGACATCTTTCCCAACTTGTTCTTTTAGATCCCTTCCAACTTGTTCTTTCAGAATCAGCATGGCTAAAGGTATGTATTACACAGGGTGGTTGTTTCTATAGTATGTGTCCAGTTAGTATAAAACATTACAAAGCTGGCTCCTAATCTTATGTTCTTTAACGCATTCCATTTCCTACTTGTCTATAGAGACCTAGGGAAAGGTGACATTCATAGTACATAACTTTGACACCAAATACAGGAGCTCAGTCTTCCTGAGCCCTTAAAATCAAAGGGATAGTCTTACCCTTTTATCAGATGATTCAGGGAGCCATTACACCCACTAAACACATAATGGTGCCATGGTTTCTGACTATAAGCACTGACTATGCCTATGAAATACAACAATAATCATGTCACATCATCAGAATTTCTAAAGCCTGAAAACGTGAAATCCAGGTGTTTATGCTCTCTGACTTTTGAGCTTGAGAGCAGAACGACGGGGGTTTATGTCTCTTTCCTCATCTCATCCTACCTCCAAATACTTACCAAATGCAATGGAAGCCACTGAAGGACAAACACTCTTCTTAAAGCTAAATATAAACCAGCTTATTCAGCCTCTTCAAGGAGAGACAGATGAGGTCATTGTTTGAGGGAAATGACCACCAATATTCAGACTAAGACTCTCCATCATCAATGAGTTTCTTGTCAGAACTGAGGAAGCATACAGGTCCGAAGTGGTTTCTGCCAAGTTCCCTCAACTGGCCTTGAGGAAGAGTTCCAATTAAAATGAAATAAATTACATCAAATACTCAAGCCCCTCCATGTTAGGCTATAAGTTCAGACACACACTCATGACCTCATACGAAAAAAAATGAGAAACAAAAGATAACAGAAGATATGAAACAAACTGCTAATCAGGGAGCAAATCCAGTTCAGTCACAAGGGTGTATTGGGTTCTCTCCTGCTCAAGGAGTCCACCTAACTACCTGAGACAAAGTAACTGGAATTAGGTGAGATGAATTCTGCCCTGTAATCTAACTAAAAGGGATTATTTGATACTTCCTACATCTTTATCTTTCATTATATATTCCAAAGGATTGATATAAAGGCAAGATTCCAACAGACATTTCTGATAAAGATTTACTTCTCCATCAGGTCTTGCTCTACTAATTAATGATGAAGATATTACACAAAACCTCAACATTAAAACACTATATTTAAAAATAATTTAAAATACGTCAGTTCTTTGTGTGCAAAACCCAAACAATTACACTCCCGATGTAACTGATTTAGTAGTCACGCCATCAAGTCACATTACTACAGCTAAAGACCAGAGTAAAGCACCACAAGCGATTTCATGCTTCTAGCCAATAAAGCACTAGTTTCCTGTGTATTTTCAGCATTTAAAGTGAGCCATCATCAGTCTCATGACACAGAAATTGAAGGCTCCTTTCACGTGGGACAACCTGCTTGTTTCTAAAATTGCCTGTTAGTTCTCATGAAAACACTCCAGGGTTTAGTTGTCCATAATTTCCTCAAGTTTTAAGTTTGAACTGAAACTTTCTCTGTGGTGTTTGAAAGACAACACCTTCTTTTTTTCATGGAAAATTTCCAACACTTACTATATTTGGGCTGCGTTTCTGAAAGGCAGGAGGAAAAAGAAGGAAGAAAACTTTTCACTGGAATTGAAAATATGGCTGAGAATATTTTTGGAAAGATGAATATTTTGGGAATTTGAGCTTTTTGGAATATTCAGAAAAGTTACAACCTCATGTCAGTGAAAAAGTTCATATAGACAACATTAAAATGTGCCCAAACTTCATGTGACTATAAGGTTTTGAAATAGCTGTTGTTTGACACTTGTAACAGCCTCTACTGAACACATGCAATCAGCTGAAACCTCTGTATACTCCATTCTTGAAGCTCAAAATACCCCCATAATGCTCCCAGCTGCTGCCCTCCAAGGAAGGCCAAGTATTCAAAGTAAGAGGAGCAGCTTGTGAGGGTTTTTGGTTTTGTTTTAAAGAACTATCTTGTTACTCAGATGGTGAGAAGAGGAATTCTAATCTGAATGCAGAAGGAAATAAAATTTAAACTTAGAGATGTTCACGGAAATGAAAGAGGGAGGAACTCTGACACCTGATGAGTGTCCAAGAGTTATGAAAAGAGATGAAGTGACTGGGATAAATGAGGGAAATAATGGGAAAGACTAACAGCTATTTAGGCTGGAGGAAACACACAGGTTAGGGCTGATGTGAGGGATGTTGAGGAAAGAAATGTACAGAAGATAAGATACCAAAGCTTGACTAGGTGCTCGATAGTGGCACTGCAACACTCTCCCTTATTTGTTTGTCTCAGATCAAAATCAGAGTTTTGCTGACACAGGAGTTTGTGTCCCACCATTAAGAACTGGAACGAGTAACTCCAACAGTACTAAAAAAAATTAATCCAAAACAATAGCAAAATATCAACCTTTTCATACCCATTTTTCAGATGAACACATTCCTCTGTCAAGTTCGTTACAACATCAGTGGTGTCAGAACCCAGGACAGACAGTGCAGAGGTGGGAAAATGTGATGGAAGGAAAAGGCATTTAAGACAGCTTAAACTGGTGAAGAAATTAATCAAAATGAAATTATGAATATTGATGAATGGATTGATGATGTAAATAAACTGATAGACTGCTGTAAGTTAAAGGAAGGTGACGTGAAAAGCATGAAATAGAGAAAGATCAGAGAAAGAAAACTAGGAGAGGCTGGGCAAGAGTCTCAATAGGAAAAGATCCCTAAGAGTAAAGATTAAAAATGAATAAATAGGAATACCATATCAAGTTTGAAAAACCAGCCCAAGGACAATCTCCAAACCAGAACTTAAGAGTTACTGAATCTCTCTGAATTCAGAATGTGTTTTCAAGTGCCTCATTTCCTTATCTGCCACACAAAGATCATGCTGCCCTTTGATCTCTTGGATAACATCTAGTGACAAACCACAGAAAAATCAGTGAAGAAAACAAACGTTTTGTAACAGAGTTTGCATAGCATGAAATAAATTGCAAAGCCTGGGGAAGGACTGCTGATAAGAGCAGCTATTTAAAAGGTGTTCAGTAAGTGTACAGGTGCGATGGTGCTCATCGGCTGCAGCAGAGCAGCCGAGGAAAAAGCTGTACCACTTTGCCATCAAAGGCTGGATCAGCTGCCACACAAAGGGGGCAGGCATGTCTGCAAAGTATGATCAGACAGATATGTTTAATGTTCAAGAGTTTTGTTTATCAACCTTAAAAGTATTCTTAGTGCATTTGTCCATAATCATCTCAGAAAAAAAAAAAAGAAACATTATCAGAAGTACATAAAAAAGAATACCCTTAGCAACCAATATATATAGTTTATACACAATACAGTCAATGTTTCCATCATTGATATTGACCTAAATACTAAAGCAAGGTTATGGCGACCCACTACTGAATTTCAGGAATGTGGAAACCGTGTTTAGAAGTTGCAGCTTTAAAAGCAGAATTTTTGCTCAGTAAGTGGATTTTGCCTGAGTGAAAAACAGTGTCTGCTCCCGAGACTGCTCCCTGCATGCCGGGGTAGGGTACTGAGACTGGGAACACCTGGGGTGAAAGTCTGCAGATAGGGATCCTTGTCACTACAGATACTTGATGCTCATCAGGAGTATGGGCTGTGCAACCCTGCTGTACCCAAGGCCAATTTGGGGTCTAAGTTTAAAAGTCACAGAGGTGTCCCTGAAGAAGGGAATTGGGGGGGGGTGAGGAAGAGACAGAGAAGGTAAGGAAGTTGAGAGCCTTGTCTAGGCTGGTGATAACACATAGAAGGAGGAAGGTGAAGTAAGAGGAAACAGGATATTGGCCACTATTGGCAGAAGTCCTTTAAGACCCCACCTGTCATTTAAATAAACCTACTTAAAACACGCAATAGATACAGCATATCCTGAGTAGCACTTCAGTGACTCAAGTCAATGTGCTGTAACAGCAGAGCCATTTGATGGCACTCCTCACAGCACACAACAGTATTTTTAGTGTTTCTTCACTTCAGAGAACCCAAAGCACTTATAAGGTCATAGACAGAAGAATATGTGTTTTCAAACTGTAGACAAATTAAAGAGGCAAAGAAAAAAAAAAGGCTTATTTTGCATAGCACCTACATCAGTAAAGTTTCTTCACTAAATTGTCTGGGAAGAAACTTCAAAGTGATAAATTATTGAAAGACACACCCTAAACAGCAGAAATACTGTATTTTTAGCAGCTAGTGCAGGCCAGTGATCCTGTATTGCTCAGGTGTAGGAGGTAGGCATAGTCTCCTCTCCTGGCTTGACAGCCCAAGTTTTAGTGCCAAGAATTTAAATGGAAAAAGCTGGAAATATCTCACACACTGAAAACAGAAAAAAAAAAAATCCTTATTGTCTGACAGTATGGAGAGAAAGAAACCATGTTACGATTAATAAATTGTCTATCAACCTCCACTTTTTGTAAAACTGTAGGAATGGGATAAACCTCTGCTTCCCCCCACTGCAGGCAGGAAGCCTCAAGTACAACTCTTCTCCCTCTGGCTTGCAAAGGGAAGACACAATATCCTGTCTGCCTTTACATGGCACCGTGAATTTGCTGCCCTACCCAGTCTGCTCAGCCCCTGCCTGTGCATCCACTGACAACCTTCACACACATGTGGGGAGTGGGGGGATGCCAGACCCCATTCTCCTCTTGTCACTCCAATGCCACCAGCAGTGTCTCCAGTCCTGTGTGTGGAAGGAGGTGGAGCCGGCAGAGGAAGAGGGTAGCAAGAAGTCCTGGCAGAAAGTAAGCTGGTCCTTACACTCCATCACAAAGCAGCCAAAAGAGTTTCCCTCTATTCTCATTCAACCCATGTACACAGGCCCCTGTCTTCTAGTTCTGCTTTCCTGACAGGCATGTGCTGCTCCACCAGTGCTCCTTAGGGCTGCACAGAAGAACAGGCAACCAGAAACCCTCCACAGCAGAAACAGAAACACATCCCATGTGTTCATTATGATTATCCCTCACTGTCGTCAGCCTACGAGTATTCTACAGTTTTTGTTAGACACATATGGATGAACACAGCATTTACGATCAATTAATAATTAATACTGTGCTAGTGCATGCAAGTCCTATGGCTTAGCTTCAATCATCTACAATTTCTTAGTATTTGATGCAGATTTGATCAGAGACTCAAAAGCAGGTCAGTGCCTTACGGTAATGAAAATAAGTATTTTAAGAGTTTACAGCTCACTGGTCCAGTTTTCTGATTGCACCTATGAGAATATGATTGAGAGAAATCCATACGCATGCACATTTGCAAGGATTCCAGACAGACAGAGCTAACATGTGACTTAAAATAATGTATCTGGATATGGAAATTAAATGAAGATATTTAAAGAACCTCATTTTTGTCACGTCCTTATATCACACAATAATCACCTTCATGGAATAGCAGCGAGCACCTCTCAATTATCTTACATATTTGACCCTACCTCTTCCAATTCTCCTTTAAAGTCTTTAATTTTCCCTGATTCTGTATCAGGATGGAGCACTCTCTGTGGCACCCTAGCAACTACCATCACAAATAGTTGTGGAAGCCTCTAATCTCAAAATGAGAATAATCAAACTCTATTTCCCAACCATATTTTAACATGTTTTATGTGCATATATTCAATGCAAATAATTTATAGTGAAATTACCAGCAGCCGTATACTTTGTGCAATTATTCATGTCAGTGCTGGCTTATGAATGTCTTCACTTTTCTACACGTTTTCTTCTTCTCTAATGAGATACTCTCAGGCTACAAGATTACTACAAAAAGGCAGAAATACTCTAATACACTCGTAATGAATTGGAATCGGTACATTGTTTTCAAGGCTTGTTCATGAAGTTTGAGTAGTTAAAGCATAAAACATCCACAATGGCTTTTAAGGCCCCTGGGAGTATTTCCCAAGTACTTACTCTTTGCTCAGTAGTTAAGGATGTGCATTTTTCATGTTCAGTTCCTCATTTTACACGGAGTCTGCATAGCCTGAGGTGTCACATTTCATGGGAATTTCACAAAGCATAAAAAAAATTACTCAGAAACCAAAGATTCATTTTCATAGAGACAGTAAGCAACTCAAAGACTCCCAGCCTCTGACAGCTTTAAAAACAAGGGAAATCCATAATTTTATGGTGATGTTATTACTGAATTCCATGTAGACCTTATATCCTCCTCACAAGCAGTCCCGACATGAAAGGCCATTTCATATCATGCACGGAGCAAGGAACAGCTCAGTTTTTTTGCAGATGTGTAAATTACTATAGGGTGGTTAAACTTTTGAACTCAAATTTGCTTCGATGCCAATTCCCACCCCAGACTGGGAGGACTTGTACTGTACGCTCTGTGTGAGGACCATCTGGCTCTGCTTCCAGATGGATCACACATCACAATCATATCCAGGGAGAAGGGAGGGAGGAGGAGGACAAAGGAGAGGGCAGTGCTTGCTCCAGCAACTAAGGGAAAGCCTAAGGTTGTATTCAGTAGGGAACTCAGTGTAATGCGTGCATAGAACAAGTTTAATAAATACCGTTTTACAATATGCAGATGAGAAATGGGGAAAGGAAACACTAGAAGTGTAGAGTGGAAAGCAAAGAGGATGTCTTCCCTCTTTTTAAACTGCATGGCTTCCAATGTCAAACTCTCCCAGCTACCCCTGTACGCGTAAACAAATGCATTTAGTCTTAAAGAGATATTTGCAGAAGTGAAAGAGGATTCACCTACTGAGACAAGGAGGTTTAGCGTTTATATTACTAATCATGGAGATAGTATAATGTGCCCTTTTCTTCTGGTATAACAAAGAGCATTGTAACCTCATTATTTCTAATCTAAAGGGTTCATGAATCAGGATGCCAAATCCATTTGTATTTTTTCATTTCATGGCTTTTCAAGAAGAGGCACATCTTGAGGTTTCTGCACATGTAGCAGAAAGAGATACTGAGCCACCAGGTATGTAGATCTGATTTTTCTGGGACTGTTACTTTTGATGTGAACTACAAGAAATGGTACCTATAATGTCCACTGATGGAAAACTGGCAGTGTAGTCCATTTCACAAAGGGAGATGGCGTGGCTGCATCCCTGCCAGGCTCAGCAGTGCTGCTCATTAACAGGTCTTGTTAGCACAGCTACACTAATCTGCTACTAGCTTGCTCACACAACTGTGGCTTGGTTTGGTGCATTTTATTTTGCGAGTTTTTTTCTAATGGTGGTAGGAAACCTAGGTTGTATCTCCCTGTGGAGCTGTCCTGTACTATGTGGGCATAACAGCTTCCACGTGGAGTTGCCATCTGTTGGTATGGTTCCATGGGAACTGTGGCCCGATGTCCATCATAAAAATGAAGGATATGAATTCTGAAATGCCCACAGGACAAGTGTCAAACTCTGATAAGCTTTCTGAAAGACTCAACAGAAAGGTCAAAGAACTGATTTTACCGGGAGACTGTGCCAGCAAGTCTCTCTCGGAAGCAACACTCCCAAGCAATCAAGCTACAGGCACCCAATTTCTTTTTATAGCTCCAGCTGTTCCTGCAGCTACTTTGAGATCGAGTGGTAAGTTTACATCATTTTAAAGTACTGCACATAAGACGACAACTTGAATATGTAGAGACATATACAGGAACTTCACAGTTGCATACAGATGCCTGCACACTGAAGGTTAAGAAAGTCAGGGAAGTTTTCATACTTGACTTCAAGAAAAGAAAGAAATACAAAGGTAAGACTAATCAAGTGCTATCTATTCCTATTTACTTGGGGCTGGGATACTTTTCTACAGCTGGAAAACTTTAAACAGTTCTCCAGTTCACACTAAAACAGGAATATTGCAAAGGTATGCACAGTACTCAGTATTAGCTCCCTTTTCACTACTAAACTTACATTACTACCATCTGTTTTACCGCTGCAGTACCAACCAGCAAGACATGTCTATTTAGGATAGAAAGAGCCTCTCACAGACTTTATTTCTATTTTTTTGTTATTTACACAACCCCTGCTTCCATATATACATTTACTGCAGAAGAACGTGCTTCTCTATGCTAAATGATTTCTAATACCTAACCTTTAATGTAAAAGGCCAAGGCCACATAATTTATCAAGTTGAGGGAGGAAAGTTGAAGAGCACTGGAAACATTCATATCCTTGTAAATAACGAGGGGTCTTTTTGATAAAAACAGCCAGCCAATTCCTGGAAGCAGATCATACCCCTGTTAGAGAGAGCACGCTTACAAACCCCAAGCATTCCTAGTAGCAGTTGGCTCAGTGCAGAAATGCCACCAGCTTGCTGATAACTTCATGCCTGGCTTTCGGAATGAAAGGGTTATCAGCAGCAGCTTCCACTGCCTGCTTGCAAAACCTCACCCTCACCTTCAACTTCCTCTAACTCCTTGACATCTTCGGGCACATACAGTGTCCTGGTGACAGACAGTAACCAGATGGTCTTTTACCATCCAGCACTGAGTCCTTTCAGGAATTTAATCTGATTTCCCAGAATATGCAGCACAGCCCTTGGTTCCAAACTTGGCATGCAGGTGGGATTGCATGCCTCTGGCTTTATAAATAGGCGTAACTGTTGGTGGCTTTGGTACATGTCAGTGTTTGAGCTGTTTGCCTGTCAGTTTGGAAAACCTGACCCCCTGCCTGGGCATTCATCTGTAGTTGTGACTGACTCTGGTGGCTCCTGTGCATGTCCAACCACCCTGTCAAACAGCTCAGTGTCTCCTAATTCCAACAGTACAGTCACTCTCTGCTTTACAACTAGTAGCTCTTATGGTAATTTCTTTCCATTTTTTATTGTTGTCAGCTACACTGTACTGTATAACTAAAAGCACATGCAAAATACAGATTTAGAATTACCTTGCTGCAGTAGGAAGCTGAGGTTACTAAAAGGGTAACTACACAGATGCAGCTACATTCTTTCTCTTCATCCATCCCTTTGCAAAAGTTGGCTCCCATTTACCAGCTAGACAAGTGAGGAATCAAAATATTGCCCCATTCTTATGCCTCAGTGGGGGACTGGAAACTTTCAGGGTCCTCAGTTCTCATTGCTCTACCTTGGGAAGTCACTGCTCCTCTTGGGAACTTCTCCATCACTGGCAGTTCACATCTGTGCAAATGGCAGCTATCAGTCTTGATGGAAACTGTTTTAATGGATCCCTCATAATTTAAGCATTTAAAAAAGATCAAAATGTGCCTTGGAGTTATGTTTCACATGTGATTTTAGTGTTTTAAGACACTCAGTTCTTTCTTATTTACATTTTAGAACTCATATAGGACTTTTCCAGTAAAAGTTCCTCATAAAATTACTTAAAAGTCCTGAAAGGTCTTGCAAAACCAGATGAAAAAATAAAATAAGAGCATCATTATATACTCATTCCATCTGCATGAAGATAAAAGCATGCTTGTACAAATGCAATTCCAAAACAAACTACATTTACTATTTATAAGGAAAAAATTGTAGGGCATAATAATAAAGATGCTGTTCTATCAGACTGCCAATGCTGTTGACTTTGTGTATGAACTTATCAACCTTTAATCCTCTTAAATGGTATGTCATTGTCCCTCAGAGTGTGTCAGATCCCTTACCCAGCATCATTACCATAATCTTCTGTGCTTGCACCAATATCTGTAGATATACACAGGACTTTAACACTTTATCAGAAGTGCAGAGCGTCTGTGACAGGAAAATGGTCTACTGGTTCTACTGCAACCTAGTGTTCTGCCCAGATTATTGAATTAAGTACAAATTATTGAAGTTTTGACTATAATGTCCTTGGAGATATTTTAAGGATGTGTAGACATGGTGCTTAGGGCCACGGTTTCATGGTGGATTTGGCAGTGTTAGGTTAATGGTTGAACTCAATGATATTAAGGGCCTTTTCCAACATAAATGTTCCTGTGATTTTACTTATCTTTAATTTTAGATTATAGTATTGGTTTGGCGTTTTATGAGAGAGGGGTTAACTTAAAGCACAAATATTACCTCAAATCGTAACTCCTTGGCTCCTCCAAGCACTTGTTTTTCTTTATTTCTTCTTCAAAAAAACCCCAACACTAGAAATTCAAAACCACCAAACAAAATTGAAACCATGTCTCATGCAGACTTGACACTCAAATTCTTATTCTCCATATAAGCACACAGCTCTCACTAAATCAGAGCTGCATCCAAAAGCTGAATTTGATTCAAGCGTAGTCTAGTATGAGCACTGACTGCTGTCCTATTTTTTCCACAGCCTTCCTTCCTTAGACCTTGCAGCAAGGTCAAGGCCTTTGCCTGCTCGGACTGGACACACGGCTCATGCTTTCAGACCACAGGAACAATATCTAGCTCTCATCTAATTATGGACACTCCTAAATACTAATCTGAATCCATAAGCAGGCAAACAGGGACCCAAGTACACAACTACACTCTACAAACGAGGCTGGATGACCTTTTGACAACCTTGTTTGATCTGAGGGACAGACAGGACAGGAGCCCTCCAGGAAGAACTCCTCACATCACAGTGTCAGCAAACTCATCCCTGAACCCTCATAGCTTACTTATTCAGTATATCTTGAAAAGAACTAAGCCGTGGTCTATACAAGCTGCTTTTTTTTCCTTACCTTCCCAACAGCACTGGCTAAATTATCAGAAAACATGAAGGCTACCACGGCATTTCATGTGTTGCTTTCTTGTTCTGTGCAAGGAACAAATGATTTCAAAATTATATCCAAAGAATTTTCAAAATTACAATAAGATTTATATTAATCCTCATCAGTTATGGACATTTTCATTACCTTTAACCCATTCCTATCTGGTTTTGTATATTTAGGTAATATCTACCATACTGCAATCTTGTAACTGCGACAGAAAATTTTAACTGCAGTGCTACCAGCAAAGTTCTTCATCCTTACGGATCCTTGTGGAAAAAAAGGAAGAGGGAGGAAATAACAAAAGGAAAACAAGCCTGTTTCCATGGGGGGGGTAAGTCCCTCAAAACATGGTTTCTTTAGATGTCCAAAATAATTAAAAGGAACACTGGAGAATAAATTTAGTTTTAAGAACTGTTAAATAAGGAGGATCAAAAGCTGTTTTCTAAGCTAGTCTTTTAAAAAAGTAACCCTCAAGAGAAGCCCTGGCTAATGGTTCCCAGTCTATAGGCTATATGCTGACAAAAAGAAACACTTTGCGAAAGGTGCCATCAAACAGCCCTAGTTCAGGGGACCTGAGCAGAAATAAACAGTCATTTCTCAGCACTCAACAATAAACTGTCTGGATTTCTCAGTGTTTTATGTAAAAGCCACACTTGCCTTCTCTTCACTTACCCATTAAAGTAACTAAAATTTTCATGACTCATATTTAATCATTTTCTGGCAGCTCAGTCTGGCTTGAACCAAATCAAAATCCTGAAGCAGAAATTCACAACCATGACACATTAGAGTGAAACAACACAGACTTTTGGAAAAAGGAAAGAGATGTCCTCTAGAAATAACTTGTACCTGGAACTCACTGAAGCACCTACATATGTTAAGTATACATAAGTACATGTAAGTATACATGTATTCCCAGCCTATTTTTTCTCCAAGGTACAAGGCTATTTCTTGATGAGTGCACGCAAACAAGTTGATGTGAAACACTGAGAAATCGCTCAGTCAAGATGATGGACAGCCTCATGTGAGTGAGTCCTTGAAGCAAAGGAGGCAATGCCATGCCTAAGGCTGCCACTTACTGTCATAAGCCCTGCAAGCTGAGTTAGTATTGCCAGAGGAAAAGAATGAATGACACCAAAGGTGCTGGGAGAATGCAGCCAGAATATGGAACTCAGAAGAAATCCCATCTATTTATGATTTAGGTCAAACGCAATGAAAATAAGGAGAATATATTCCACTCCAAAAGGATCTGCAGAACAAGGACACCGCAGCAGGGAGGCACAAAATCTCTAAAAGAAGACTACTTTTTACTTCTCAAATCTCCACTACTTAACACTAAGCTTAGAGCATATGAGACCACCTCTGCGCTAACTGTGATGTACCTTCAGTAAAATTTATTCACCTATTTGCCAGTACTCCAGGTTTAGTAAAATGCAGCACTACAGTAAGTACACAGAACTGCCACAAAAAACCCCCTAACCAATCACTATGATCTTCCAAAAATAATATACCAGAAACACTCTTACATGACGTATTTAATGCTTCTTTTCAGCACCCTCCTCAATGTATTCGGATAAGATTGTTTGGCTATACTGTACTTCCAAACCTATCTTTAATCTCATTGCACACGCAGACCTATTCAGAAAGTACATGCTGGCTCCTGGAACTGCAAACCACCTGACATAATTTTGGAGTTGTAATAAGCTTTGAACTTTGTCAAAGACAATCAAGACCAATTTTGGTTCTGAAATGAAGCCCACATCACACAGAAAAATTGTATTATTGTAAAAGATGCTAGGATACACTACCCAGAGAGAAACTTCAGCTTCACAAAGCAGCAATGTGGGGAAAAAAAAGACCTGATTTCAGAAATTACCAATCCCTAAAGGCATCTTCCTAAAAGAATGTTTTTAGCTTTATGGCATACTTCTACATAGTTAGTTTTTTGTATTGTTGTTTTGTTTATTTGTTATATTCATTTTGAACAAGCTGTAATCACTTGTAAATAACAATGTAACAAGATGAGTTTCATTTGTATGATGTTGTGGACATTGGCACTAAGGCTCTGTTTCACCATTCACTGAATTCACTCGAAAATTTCTAATTTTAGATTATGGAACCAAGCTCTTGAGAACCACAACAAGAAAGAGACCATTTTATCTTCTTGAATGCTGAATGCATTAGGATATGGGAGGGGAAGGAGAAGGAGAAGGCTCCTAGACTGAAGGCCAGACTGTCCCACACAGCACTTTTATTCTGCTTCCAATCCGACTTTCTTGAGAGCACCTATGGCCAGTTTTTTCCCAGAAACATTTTATTGCACGTGTTTCTGTGTCCTTGTCTACTATTCAACTACTTTTATGTGACTGCACAGCTACTGACATAGAACATAATTTCTGTACTAATGGTTTGTTTCTTTTACACCTCCAAAAGCTGGTCTTATCTTCAACATCTTCGCACAAAGCCCCACTTACTGTTTGAATCCTTGCTTTGTATAATTCACCATTTCTGGTTCTTAGAAAATCCTTCTACTTATTTTTGTTTTTTTCTTTTGCTCCTCAATGTGTAGTTTGAATTTTAGCAGTTAAATACATCAAAGCAACATTTTTAAATACAGCCATATACGTCAGTCTAAGAAAACTCAAATGAGCAATCTACCACAACTATGTATTCATAAGCAGGCTCTATTTACTATGAGATCATCCAGCAGCAAAGATCCCTTGGAGTGACTGTTCTCCCCTCAAAACACTGAAGAAACTCTCCAAATTTACAGCCTACGTTTCCTGGCTAGATGAAAAACCCACACATCCATTTGGGCCACAACAGAGGAATTCAGCTTTCTAATCACGTAGCACACCTTTTCCAAATCACTCTCCAAACCTTATCTTTGCCAGTTATCCTTTAAGTGCAAAGAACAGAACATAAACCTCTCATTACCTGTTTAACTAGAAAATGTCAGACAGCTAAAAATTCTTTCCAGCCAACTGACCCCTTAAGGTATGACTTTCTCCCTGTTTATTCCATGGATACTGCACGATATCCATAGATACCAATGATGCTACATTCTGCTGCACCACAATGGGAAGAGGCGATACAAAAACACATCTCCCAACAGGGTGATGGAGCAAGCTGGATGTTGCCCCTCTCTGTTTCCCTGGTACTTTTGAACCGTCTAAGCAGCATGGAGAAAACCCTCATAACTTGGGAGGTCAACAGCCACCCATCGCTGCAAGAAAGGAGAGAAACACAGCTCACAAAACTACTCCTGCTGTGTCCAACCTGCTCACAGCAGCTCCTTTGTAGAAGATGACCACACTCCAAGCAGTTATTTTCTTCTGTGCCCTCTGACACAGTTATCCAGTAAAGGCTTTAGAATGCCTTTCCTTTCTTAGAGATTTGTAGTATAATCTACAAGAAAAGGTGGACAGTGGGGAGACTATCAAGATTCCAAATACTCCAATTCATTCTGCTCAGTGGTATTAACCTTCCCTTAATTTTCTTGCATAACATGAAAGAATCAGGACCAAACTGAGAAGCAAGTTCAAAGACACTTTACACAGCAAGTTGCTGCAGACCTGTGAGAGCTTCCAAGCAATAAAAAAACTTTTAGATGCATTTCCTTACCTCTCAGGATGTAGTTCTGATAATTCTGGTCAGCTTCTGCTCCCACTTTGATTAAGCAAGTCAGACCTTCAGCAACAACAAACTCATGAACCAAGTCCTTGTCATCCTGTCACAGGAGAAAGGAAAAGCTGAATTAGAATTTTGAAAGACAAAGAAACAGATTATATCATAATGTAAAAACAAATGCACACCTGCAACATTGATTTTATGTTTCACATGGTGTATGCAAGTTGATAAGCAAAGTTATCATACGGAACACAAGCAGAATTCTGAGTTTTAAAATCAGAGTGAAATGCATCAGTGCAAAGCAAGAAAAAACAAGCTTTAACCTCTCAGTCAACTACAGAAAATTAAAATCTGCAAAATATGACTTTTTATTTTTTTTTTCATTGAAGGCTGGCAGACAATTCTCCACAATACTATAATCTCATCGTATCACATAAACAAATATCCTTAAAGCCCTAAAGTGTCAGGATCAACAAGAGAACACCACCTCTACTCCTTAGCATAATTCCAGATTCAGTATTTTAAGTGTGTACAGCAAAACTTTAAAACTGGTTTTATTGCAATGTAATACTGTATTTATTATCTTAACATAGCATTAATTCATTATATTTAGAATGAGAAAGCAAAGTGTTAAGGATAAGAGCACTAGTAGATAATATGCCCACACTGTGATGGAAAACACAGCAAATACAAGAGAAAATGTCACAGGAGTTGATACTTGCTTAAGTGGCTCACTATTTTTTCACCATCAGTCCTTTCCTCAGGGCAGGAGAATGATCCCATATCACAGGCAGAAGCGACACCAGGGAAAGGAGGGGTTTCCTGGGCCTTACGTACCTAACTGCTATGCCGAGGGACTACAGAGCACCACATCTAAAGCTTGTCTACTCTTACAGAAGGCTCATGCAGACAAAGGAGCTGCTAAGAACCGGATTAAACAGCCCTTAATGAATTAGCTATGCAAATTAGGTACAAGACCAATTTAAGATATTAATGGGAGAGAATTACTCTGCAGACAATCACAGTTGCTGAGTGCCTTCTTTTAAACAACCTTAATTTATGCTTTCATACACAACAGTGTAACAGACATAAATTCCAGCTTTCCAATAATGCAGCCCCAAGAACCCAAGATCCATACAGTAAATTCACTGACAGTGATTTTTGAATTCATGGCAAACACTTACAAAACTGCCAAGAGAAATAAAATAATCAAGGCCCCTTTTAGTGTGACATTTCACTTAACTGCGAGTTTCTTTCAGCCAGATAGTTTATTTATTATGATTTCCTTCTTTCACCAGAGATAATTTACATATGTCCTACAGTCTGACCAAATGGGATATTAGTAACTGGAAGGTGATCTAGCATTTTGTGAGAAGTTTAGAAATTATGAGAAAAAAAAATCCATTTCATGTTTTAGCTGGTTAAATTTGTTAAAACAATTTGAAAAATATAATACAGTCATGTACAGACACACAAATTTATCACAAGATAGAAGTGATTTATACTTTGAATAAAATATAAAACTATATAAAGTGGAAGTATGCAGCCATACCCCACATCTTGGTGAAAATATTTCGTAAAAGCCCAAAATACATAAGATAAAATTCACCTCTGCATGTGCATCCTTGAGCTAAAAATTCTTTTTATTTCTTAGTCTCAATGTTTTATCTTTTAAGAGTTTTTTCCACTAGCTAGATAAAAGCCTTATACAGTGTTTTCTGAAAAGCTAAGAAGTTTACAAACTCACATGTCAGACCAAGGCACTACAGGTGCAATTTTACACAATTTTATGAAAACAAATGTCCTCTATGCATTTTCACCACCAGGTGAGTGCTCCCTCCCATGTATCCCTTTGTTATATGGTGTTTTTAAATCAAGGATACCTGAATAATTTCTTTTTCTTCAAGAATTTTGAATCTTGTTTCTCCTAAAACTCAAGAGAGGAAACATATCCATGGAATTTCTCAGCTAAGCTTAATGTAAGGTATATTAAGGGTTCAGGTAAACTAAGGCTATGTGTCCTGGTAACAAGGACTTTCACAAGGACTTTGCATGCCTAGAAAGTACTCTGTGTGCCAAGATCAGTGCTTAAAAATTCCCTGCTACTGAAGAGAAAAGGTGCCAAACCCCGGGTGGGCAGTAGTGGCCGTAAAGGCAAGAGACAGCAAAGACAGGAGTACATAGAATTTAGGAAACTAACAGAAACTGGTGGAATTGTGCAGAATCAAGGAAGCTGTGGGGATAACACCCTCTAAAACAGTTTTTCTAAAAATCAGTTGAGAAACAGATGCATAGTTAGACAACACAGTTGTCTAATTTAAGAGAAATAATTATTGAGTGAAATAATCACATTTTTTTCCAGATGGTACTGTTATCCTAGTTCAAAAACATTTTCTTTAAATACCTTTTCTTGATACTTGAGTTTACATTTTGATTTTGCATCAAGAGTATTTGCATCCTTCCTGAAGTGAGGAAAAAAGGAATCTATTCTGGATGGACACACAGTGAAATAAAGAACGCTGGAAAAACAGAAAAAAGTAGGAATAACTGTGGTCTGTGGATTCAGACATTTATTAATAGACCTACCATGCTTGTTTGGGAAAAATAAATGACATTTGGATGATGAAAAAAAAATTTAGAAATCCATATAGAAGAGAAGTTAACAGTAGTTCAGTTTCAGAGTCCTTCAGGTTGAACCCAAAAAACAAAATAAAATTTTTAATAGCATCTAGCCATTAAGGGCTGCTGACACTCAGTGAAAGATAAAAACTGAAACACCCGCTGTAACTTTAGGATGTTCCCCATAATCTTTAATAGTGAATGCATCTTAGTGCATCACCTGGGGAAAAATTAGAAATTAGCATTTGATTGCCAAAATAAATCAAGTGAAAAATCTGGTTTTATGTTGATGACATTTATTTGTTTATTTAGTTATTTAGTTGTTTAGTTATTTATTTTTTAACATGGACCCTTCCAAAGCAAATTTTGAGATCTGTCTTCTGGAACTTTTTTCAAAGCAACCAAGTCATAGAGTCACCCTAAACTGAAAGGAGATATATTGCAGGGGAACAGCAGAGGAAATAGAGGGGATGAGGAAGTCCAACCAGACTGCTTTTGGAAAGCACTGAATAAACAAATCAAACCTGAATTAAAAAAAGGCTTTTAAGGTACTTCTCCTTTCCCAAATAAAAGGGAAAAAGAAGGTGTAATCAAGCAGAGTACAAACACATCATGCCTTAGACATAAATCTCAACTCAGTACATTATCTGTCCCATCATGTATATACGATGAGAGGAAAGAAGCAAACATCTGGAATGTGCAGCGAAAGATGAAAGGCATGCAAGCCCATACGTTCTACATTGAAAGGAGAATGTTTACTTCCATTTTGGTCTAGGATAATCTTTTCAGACCCATTAACTCACTGACTTGCCAAGTTAGGTGACCTTAAGAGTAAAGGCTACTCTCTAGCAGTGGTTAAGAGTTTCAGGTTTCCAGGAAGAGAGCATTCATTGCACAGAATATATGGCATGAGTGTGACAATGATACCTACAAGTATATGCCACACGTGTGTGATAACAGCTAGAAGGAGGCAGGGAAGTGTTGTCATTTGCTATGGAAATGGACTCCTCTGCTAATATTGCAAAGATTTATGAGCCCTTAATCAGCAGGCATTAAGGCACTGATGAGAAAAGCAGCAAAACAGGCAAAGCTCTCTAAGCTTCCTGCTAAGCTCCTGCAACCATAAAGATTGTGCAGTGACACAAAAGATGGCTACTTTTAAAGTCTTCAGGAAAAGATACCACTGGCCTCGTCAGATAACTATATTTTGCTCATTTATTCACAGACTTGAATTAGATCATGTCTCTTCCTTTTTTTAGACATCTCAGAGGAAGAAAAAACAAGATAATGTTATGTCTATGCAGTAGATGTCTATTTTTGTCCAATGTATGATGAAAAAGACACTATACTCAAACTGGTATATTAAAACTTGCTTATGTGGTTGACAAAATGCACAAACCATACTTTTTCACCTCCATAACTCAGCCTAGCAACCAAAAAGACTCCACAAACCCTGTACCATTGGCTCCTCTGCCACTGGCAAAGCAGTGGGGGTGTTACTGTCTTCTTTCCTACACATTTGTACCATTTGATATATTTTCTAATGTAGTTTTGCAGGGTCTTACCTGAAGATGGAGACTGAAGACGTTTTTCTAAGGAACAGCACTTCGCAAGAACATGTTTTATCTGATGTGCAGCTGCCACGTGCGAAGATAAATTGTTTATATACTGTTTAAGATAAATCTTTCTGAAGCCTGCTATTTCTGTGGCCCATATGTTTGAAAGCTTTTACCCAAGGCATGATTATTTTTATGCCACAAGAAAGTTGCTTCATTTCCTAATAAGAATTGAGGTTTTGGAACATAGATTCTCAAGGGGATTTTTTTTTTTTAAATCTAACAAGCACTGCTGAAAGCTTCATTCCAAGTACTTGGGGAAACTGGATTAGTAAGTGAATATTCACACTTGGATATGCACATGTGTATTTCTTTCTTACGTGGCTAACAGCTGTGCAGAGTACTGTCTTTCCAAGGAATCATAACACAAAACAAGTTGCTTGTCTCTAAGATTTCCACCAAGAAGATCTCATTTTTATGTTTTGGGTTTTTCTCCCCCCTCTTTTCTTTAACAGGCTATCCCATTGTTTCTGGGTGCTTAAGCGTTCCCATATTTAATTCCGTCTTGTACAATTCTCTCCTGTTTCTGTTACAAAGTTAAAGACTGCACATTTTATAATGTTCATTTCTTTAAATAAGGAAAACCATGGGGTTCCCCAGCCTGTGCTCTCCACATGACACTTTACTGAGTGAGCCAGCAATCACATTCTGTACTGACCAAACCTTCCAAAATGCAAAAGTTGCTATGATCCAGCCTAAAAGTGAGAGCAGCACAGGCAGACAGGATAGACAGTCACAGACAGGAGAATCTCCTCGCTAAGCTTTGCCTGTGGCTTTACAAGAGCGGATTGCACTCAAACTGAGCTCCAGTGGTTGATGCACTTCACTGTCTGCTTGAGGAAAAGCTTCACTCTCTGCTCTGTGACTCTACAACATTCCTATTAAGAGAGATTTAAACTCTTATTATCAGGTCAGCTCTGGTTTTGTCTGTAGACCAAAAATTGTACAAAGATATACTGCATTCACATTTCAACACTATGATAATTCACCTAGGCAAAAGGTAAGATGAATATTACCAATTCACTAGGCACCATGACTATGAGGAGAAATATATACCCGACTTAAAGTGGAGGAGCATTCTCTTCTGCTGCCTGAAATCTTTTGCAACAAGATGCTGGCAGCATATCAATACAGAATCCTACAAGCAGAAAGGGCACAGCTCATTCAGACACTACCTGGCTCCTGAAGTAAACATCCCTGCTTTTCAAGAGGGAGAGCTAGCGAAATTTTGACTCATTGCTATGTTCATCTATGAAATAGTATGCTGGCAGAGTGCACTGTCCTCAGTCCACATTATTATGTCAGAGCAAGGTCTCCTTGGAAAGTCCTCTTCCTCAGATTCCCCTGCCAAGAGTACACACTGCACACCAAGGAAGCAGAACTGAAACAGAAACCCCAAATGATCATGCTCAATGTGAAAAATTAAAGTAACAAGGAAAAATACATCGATCAATAAAATGCCAGTGCATTTTAGCCCTCCGAAAAACATAAAAGACGGCTGCACTCTTTAGAAGTTAGAGCACATTTTTTCAAACACCCGCCCCCCCTTTTTTTTTTAATCTCCTGCAAAGTCAAGATAGGATCACAAAGTTCAGCTGGTTTTAGGAGGATTAAGGTTTAGGGATTTAGCTTCATTCATTTGGGGATGTAAATTAGCGGCAGAGGGACAGCAGCTGACTGGTGAGGAAAGGGAGGAAGGAGGAGGCAGGTCAAAGAGCAAACCATGCACGACTGCAGGGTTTTGCTGGCATAAATCTTGAAAGACAAGGTATCTGGCACCCCACCACAAGAAAGTAAAATAAAGGAATATTGCCCAATATACTTCAAAATTTTTCTCTGTTACTAAGTGCATAAAGGCAGAATGATAAAATCCAGGTTTCTATTAGCAACAGCATCAATGATGAGTAGGTCCTTGTTCCACCCTTCCTATACTTAATAGTGCAAGGAGAATAGAAATAAATCTTTTTTCCAAATAATTCCTCTGGATCTGGCAGACCCTCACTTATACAAAAAGAAAACAAATCAACCCGATACTTTGCTCCTAATTTGACTGCCCTGGGCAGCAGTAGCAATGTGGCAGCACAGGACTATGACCATAACACATTCCCATGACCTGAGAGCCTTCATATCCACAGGCTCCCTGTATAATTTCAAATGCTTATACGATTCACCATCCCAGCAGCAATGGAAAATTAACATGCAATTCCTTTCAGCTGCCTACCTCTGCAACCCCAGTGACTACATTAGAAATATATCCCAACTAAGCCTCCACAATAGTATTTTTAACTATAGCTACCTGCCTTCAGTATGCATCACATCTGCTGAAGTTAACAGCAAAATAATTACTCCCATTGACAAGACTAAAATGATCTAGTAATGAAAGTTATGTTGTGCTCTATTAGAAACAGAAATCCCAAAGCATTTCCATAGTCCAGCTTTTTTATTGGCTAAGCGACAGGTTGCATTTTACAGATCAAGATTGGCTTGCAATGTTTGCCATTAGAAAAGCTCGCTCTGGCTTGAAAACTGAGTAAACATAGTCAGGAAGTGATTGAAGAAGCACAGATCGCCCAGATATAATTTATAGTTACTTTCCCACACTTCAAACTATAGTTCTGTCCTTCGGACTCCAAAATTATTGATATAATTAAAATACTAGATTGCCAATCAGAAGTGCCTGATATTATCTAATTCAATTGTCACTGTTTATTTCAGTCCATTTTAAAAGCCAAGTTATCTATTACAAACAAATCTGGAAAGAAATCATTCCAAAAACATACACACACGCATATATACACACATCCATACATAAACTGAAGTCCTACGAGTCTCTCAAGACTGTGTTGCCATTTCAACCTCAATTACTTATGAAGCTATAAAACAATTTTATGTATGGACCAGATGAGCCAGTGGTTAAGGAGCAGGTCTTGTACTAAACATGAAACCTCAGCCCTACTTTGTGTCAGGGCACTACTTTTAGAAGATGAACCAAACACAGATCTGAGAGTCCTCTGCTGCACAAAGAGACCATTTCTCTTGGACATGTATTTCCACCCCCTGATACTTGGTAACCCAGAAACTACCCGAAGATAGGTGCTAGGCAGGTTCACCTGCTGTCTTCCTTCTGTCAAATTTCCACCAGCACACCTAGAAAAACAACTCCTTGAGAACAAGATTGCCCTGGACTGGGATGTCCCAAAATTGCAGTCAGCTGCTAGAAATAACTGAGGAAGAAGCATTTTAGAGGTGAAGGGTCTTCAAGTATCAAGCAGCTGGTTTGCATCTCAATGGAAGCTCCTTCCCCTTGCTCTACTTGTTGATTGCAAATGCACTTCACCCACTTTACTGCCCTCACCAGCTGTGCCAAGCTTCCATTCCTCTTTCCTCCGCACTTTTCCCTCCACTCCTCCATGCTGTGGCTCCACTCCTCATTTTCTTCTGTCATCCAGTCTTTACACCTTCCCAACTCATTTCATGTACATCTGTATAGAAGCATGGCCATAACATGACACAGAGACATCAGTATTTTTACACTGTTCCCTTTTTTTCCTTTTCTTTCATCTTTTTACATGGAGCAACATTTTACAACAGCACGCACGGAAATTACCATCCCCCTTTACTTTCAGTGAGGCAATATACTTAGGCAGCCTGCAACGTAAAATTTGGCTTCTGGTGATGACAACAATGAAAATTCATCCTCAATTTTGTTGCTAGAGGGAAGAGATGTCATCCAGAGGGACCTTGACAGGCTTGAGATGTAGGCCAATGCAAACCTCATGAAGTTCACGTGACCTGGGTGATGGCAATTGAAGACACACCTACAGGTGGGGCAGAGAAGTGATTGAGAGCAGCCCTGAGGAGAAAACTTGGTGGAAAAACTGCAGGGGAAACCTGGGTTGATGAAAAACTCAACATTGCTGCCAGCAATGTGCACTGGCAGCCCAGAAAGCCAGCTGTATCCTGGGCTGCATCCAAAGCAGCGTGGCCAGCAAGGCAAGGGAGAGGATTCTGCCCCTCTGCTCTGCTGAGACCCTGCCTGGCGTGCTGTGCATAGTTCTGGTGTCCCCAACATAAGAAGAATATGGAACTGTTGGAGTGAGTCCAGAGGAGGACCATAAAGTGGATTAGAGGACTGGAGCACCCTTCCTACAAAACCAGGCCAAGAGAGTTGGGGCTGGTCAGCCTGGAGAAGAGAAGGTTGCATGGAGATCCCATAGCAAACTCCCAGTATCTGAAGGGAGCCTACAGGGAAGTTAGAGAGAGACTCTTCATCAGGAACTGTAGTGATAGGACAAAGAGTAATGGGTACAAACCAAAAGAGGGGAAATTTAGGTTAGACCAAGGAGAAAAATCAGCCTACAGTCTTTTATGTTTAAATTTTTCTGACATAACAAGTCAGTAAAACACACGTATTGGCACCTAACACGTAGAGAAGGAAACAGAAATTTGTACCACTAAGACAAAAACAAAGATACCTTCAGTGGATGTAACTGACAATCTCGAAAAATTACTGTTGTCTTAAGTTAATTAATGAAAAAATTTAGAGAGGAAAGGGTCCTTAGTCTGCACAGCAAAGTTGCTGCTCCCATGTCACACTTATGTTGTTACTTTAAGTTTGCTTTCTTCAATTACCAAGATTGAAGTATTGTGATCCTGCCTGATCTTCACCACTATCTTCTTCAAGAAGGTCCTGTTTCCCCTTTACTCTGAACACAGTGCTTTTCTTCTTCAGTGACTTTGGTCATTAACTTCACTACTTTTACATAACCTGCCTGATTCCTGCATCTGATGAGGGAGCTGCAGGTAGAAAGCCATCTTACTGTGATCATATAATGTTACTTCTAGTGCTCCCACTGCACTTAACTTTGTAGCTGGGATGATGCCATGTTCACCTGAGAAAAATTCCAGAGTTACCATCAAGTTCTACCACTGAAAACGTTGGGCTGCCTTTCTGTGTTGTACAGAACAATAAACTGAGAGGGAACTGAACTGTGCTACAATTCTTAAAACAGGCTGAAAGAAAGAACACAGAAAAGAAACTGTGCTCCTATTTCAGCATGTTGAACAATTTGTAAACATCTTTCTGCTTCCAATATTTCATTTTATTCAGCTAATGAAGACCCAGATAATTAGAGGATCTTTTCTCCCCAGATAACTTTTTTTTCCTCACTGAATGCAAGAAGAAAGCAAGCAAAAATAAGTCACACCTCAGTCTCACATTAACCTATCCAATTATTATGCAGAAAATCTTTGGTTGCCTCCCCCCTATAAAGGCATTTAGCGAGAATGAACAAAAAAAGTCCTGCTGTACCTATCTCTGTTTACCACAGTCTATCTCTCTGTATACACTCAGCCACCAGCTAATAATAACACTGAAACTAAAGACATTTTATGCCACTGACTTGATGCGGACAGAATTTCATTTTTTGCACCTTTTGTAGACAGCAGATACATCAACACACTGTGTGTTTGCCCTCCCAGTTAATAGCAGAATTAAAAATTCCTAGAAAAGTCACCTAGAGCAGACCCTACCAGGAATATTCTTCATGGCAGATAAGCAACAGACCAAACAACATTCAGGCATTGTATTACACACCTGAGGAAGCTAAAGGAGACAGGGGCATCATATTAAACAACATTTCCTGTTTCAAGTCAAACATTCATAGTGATTAGAGAATGAATACTGGTGGCTTCCCAAGTTTTAGGCTATCTTTATGGTGTAAGCAGTTCACATTTTTTACTCTCATTAAGCGCTGTTTAGATCTAAGCCTGTAACATTGTCTAGACATGAAGAAGGAACTCTACTTGCTAATGAAACTGAGAAACTCATTTTGACATTTAATGTGTCATATCTATTTTATTTATAATCTCTAAACCGTAATGAGACATCTCCTTTGTAAAATAGGATTAAATAGATCTGTAAACTGCTATGTAGAACTCTGGTGAATTCAATTTGGGAAGGAAATGAAGGTTTCTCTTTTTCATGACTTAACCAAGAACCCTTCCAAGAGGCTCTTATATGGGAGAGGTGGCAGGCAGCCTGCCTCACAAGTGATGACAGCAGCCCCTAAATCAAGTGTCACACAGCTTCAAACCCTAAGGAGTCATCAGTCATGCTTGCAGGAGGGGAAGGAGCAGCCTCCTTCCTTGAGATCAATGAGGCAAACACAGAAAACTCCTTCTGCGCTCCTAAGGATGATTGATGACTCCCTAGCAGCTGAAGTGTGTGACATTTGATTTCACTCACTGATAAGATTGTGTCTATCCAAACACCTTCTAGTTAATGTTTCCAGGGCCCCCACATAGCTGTTCTTTGTGACATTTTTTACACAAAGCTCAATTGTTCAATGATTAATGAATTTCTCAACAATAGAAGAAAATTCTATAAGAGAATTTTGTAACTGTGTCCCTTGATACTCTGATCACAACACAAAAGAGGAATCTAGGCTCTTGAAGAAAACTAATGGGAGATCTCCTGCACGTGTCAAATGACACTTGTAGGCAAAACAGTCCTAAAAGAGAACTGGCTTTTTTCCTGAACACTTTAAAATACACACTTCAGGTCTGCTTTCCAGAAAACCCAGTGATTGACAGATATTGATTAAAAATATTTTCCAAAACTTTAATAAGCAGATTTACACAAGGTTATAGATTTCAACAGACTTGAGACGTGCTTTATGGCTTTCTTATTTTTCTTACAACACCATATTCTTATCCAGTTATTTCCTATTTTGAAATTATGCCATCGACATGATTTGAAACTTTGCTTTGTAACTACAAGGTACACTTGCTTATAGGTTCTAAAACATGCATGCTTTATGTCACATCCAGTTGTATCACAGGCCTGGTTAAATAAACTTTTTTAATATAACTTAAATTTCACAGCATTATTTACATTTATTATTGTGCTTTTGCTCAATTTTTTTTTGCTTTTAAGATTGATATTGAATTAAATGTTTTAAGCAGATGTATTTTTAACTCTCGTACAAAATGAAGAATGTTTTTGAGCCTGATTTTCTAATGCCATCTTTGGCTGGATTCTGCTCAACATCTTTGGAAGTCTTACCACTTTGCACAAAAATCACGACTCTTTGATAAATACAAGAACCAGGCAATTCAGAAGTCTATCAGAAAATCCATTCAAAGGTAAGGAAACTGTACTGGTTGTCAATTATATCTTACTCTGTAAGTTTGTTTGCCAAAAAGCATACTGGTAAACAGAGGAAGAAAACTGCAGTACAATCCAGAAAAAGATGATGATTGTGGCTCTCTCACCCCTTCAGAACGAATGACTGGAACAGAATGGCAGTACTGTCAAAGCAAAACACTCCACATAACCTTTATCATTTTGCCAAAACCAGCCCACCAGAAGAAATCAAAGAGAAATTCCAAGTTTGGACTAGCCAAATGAATCTTTCATCTAAATTTTGAAACAAAGACATCGCTCTTGCCAAACATTGCTAAGCTTTGCTGAGGCCTCACGTGAAAAATCAAGAGCTCCAACTATATGGAATTCAAATTCAATGTAAGACTTGGGCTCATTCCCAATTAATGCAAATGAGAGACCGCACATTACCTTGAAGGTCTTTAAATGAAAAATGATCCTGACATAGAACTGTGCCAAATTAAGTAAGCAATGATGAAATTACAAAAAAATGGTGTTATGAACTGTCCTGGCAATCTTAAAGACATGATGAAGTCTCCATAACACTCTGAAAACATGTTATTGTGAAAACACTCTTTTTTAAGTCAACATTTTATTCCCAAAATACTACACTCTCAAGGAATTTAAAATACTATCTATAATGGCATACAAAATCAAAAAATATGTTTTTGTTGAAAAACACACTTTAAAAAACCATTTACCATAAATGATGAATTCCTAATGCTGACATATTTTCATGTCATATTAAAAAAAAAAAATTAGGTATGACATTTTGGACGATAATGTTTCATTTATAATACAACCTTATTATATTTACTTGTATTTTTCTTCAGTAAAGAACTGGAACAGCTTTTCTTTCTACAACTGATACAAAAATTACCTTACATTCTTTCTCATGGTTCATTATGAGCTAAACTGAAATCACACTCAAAGGATGCCCTTAGTAATGCTGTTGTTAAGGACAGCAAAGCTGGCAGGCAAACCAGGGTTGACAGGGGTTTGTTTTCCAGTTGAAAGTGTTTTTTCACCCCAAGACACAGTTGAAAGTTGAAAGCTCAAATACTTGAGCATATTATATGAATACTCTCCAGCCTGAGGAACACTTTTCATTTACCCCCTAAGAGAACCTGTATTTTAAGAGTATATGTAGATTTTTTTAAGGGAATGTTTGCTCGGCAATTACCCACGGTTCTACCAGAAAGAGCTTCTTTATGTGGTAACTGATAATTCCAAAATCCCTTTCCATACCACGTACATTAGAAAACCAGCAAGTTGAATTCTTCAAGGAAAACTATGTCCTGAAACAGTCAGACACATTTCACTTAAGACTAAATTCATAAACAGATATGGGTTGTGTGCATCGCTTTTCTGTTCTCTCTCGTTACTCTTCAACATAGTCAACTCCTTAAATTAACTAGGATAAATATTTAAACAACATTTTCAGTAGAACAGCTGATCAGCTGGAAGAGAGAGATCTTACGGGTGTGTTCTCTGAAAGCACTGAGCACTTGTGCTCAGAAATACCTACTAGACGTCAAATAGCCTATAGGTAAGAGGACATTTATGAATACCCAAACAGGGAGAATTCATGATGGAAGGGCATGGGAGGTGCAAGATGGGTGGGAAGAGAAGCTTAGCACTCTCTGCTAAATATGTGTGAGTGCCCAGATTATCTGTGGAATACATAAATGCAGCGAAACACAAGTATTTCCCAGAAACAGCTGAAGTGCACAAAAAGAGAAGAAACCAGAAAAGACTCTTGGAAACCTGCCTGATTTCCTCTGAGCACACAGTCCATATGCTTGGCAAGCTCGTAGGGAAACCCAACTTGCACCCTTGTGACTCTCAAGCAGTCTCCCTCCGGGAATGAGGGACAATGTCTCCTGCAGAGACAATGGTTTTCTCAATATGCAGTCATGAGATGACCAGACTGTTTTGAACTGGAACTCCTTCTTTGTCCAAAAATTTCAAAATTCCGAGGGATATTTTTCTGACCCAGAACACATTTTCAACTACCAAGATTTAGCATTAAATGGTCCACCCTTCATCACTCACTCCTATTGTTCAGAAAATTTTAATTCTGGCATTTTCTAAATTCTAAATGCTTAACTTTGAAATTAATTAACAGGATTATGTGTTTAGAATATTTGCAGTTCTGCAGTCTTGCAAATTTCTGAAATGTTTTTATTCTTACAATAAATGTCTATTTTAAACAAAGCAAAAATGTTAAACTAAGAGTTTGAAATCTTTCCACCTACCTATTATAGCTAAAAAAAGGATTATAGGTTGTCATCCTCCGTTTGGATCCATTAGTAAAGGAGAATTGGTCCTCTTACTGATTTCACTTATATTTACAGAAAATGGAGTGTCTGAAATGAATTCCATTTTAGAATCACAGTGATAGTATGCTCTAATTCTCACAGATGGGGTTTTTTTCACTTTTCCTGACCTGTTCTCTCCAACAAGTTTCCTTGTAGTCCTGCAGTTTTCCCAAGTCCTTCTCCTTATCCAGTAAAACCAATCTGAAATCCAAGCTTTTAATTCAAGCAAATATCTTATCAACCACACCACTTGTCTATCACATTGTCTACTTCCCCACAGGACCCAAAATAGTCCAGATTTCAGATCTCCTCCATAATGAACATTCACATTCAAATCCATGCCTTTCCTTAAAATGATCAGTCACTGCCCATATCCTCCTCAGCTCTGTGAAGCATCTTTTTGGCTTATCAGTAAATCTTTTCCTCTGAACTCAGTCTAAGTTCAAACACATTCAGAGATCTCCCAGTACATTCTGGTTCCTCATCAGACCTGTCGCATGTCTCCCACAAGCCTTTTCCATTTCGGATGTGGCTTAAACCCAGACTATTTGTCCATTATCAGGCCAACACGGGGCCATCACCCTAACTCATGGTTTCCTGGCTCACCTTTTGAAATTCCCCTCCAAGTCTTCCCAATACCAAGCTATGCCACTGTCTAAAGAGCAGTCTAAATTTCCACCTAAGAGTTTCAATTTTCTTGTCTCCTCTCCTGGCAGGTTTACACTACTCACTCTTCCATTACGCCACGCCTGGTCCTGCCTTCTGACAGACTGAAGGAACATGGGAAGGTTTACAGACCATGAAAATAAAAGGCCCTAAGAAGCAACTGGTTAATTGCAAATTACAAATGAAGTCTTCAAAGTTTCTTTTGCCAGAAACTCTAAGTTATTCTCTATATAAAAAAAAAGAAAAATAAATAAATTCATGTTCAAATCACAGAACAGACAGTTATTATTTGCTCACCTGAAATATTTGTTTCAAGGAAAAAAGAGCCCGTCTCAGCTCCCGTCCACTGGAATTGTAAAGTTTTTCTGGAAAAACAAGAGAACAGAAAAAAACTTCAGCATAAACAAAACTGACAACACAGCAAGAATGTAGTACAGCTTTTGAAAGAGTCATAGCACTCACTTCCCATTAGGCAGACTGCTCTTAAAAAAATTAGCTTTTTAAAATATAGATATAGGACTTATTCATTAAATGTACATATAAACTAGAATTTAGTTGCCTGTAACTTCAGATGGCATCTCCCAGGTAAATTCACAATAGCTTCAACAAGATCAGTGAGAAACAATTCTCTCTGGAGTTTTTGAAAATGCTTAGAAATTCTGTTCTTTCTGCATTAAGGTAAAGTCAGGGTTTACTGAAAGTACCAGATTAATCTCAAAAGACTCGGCTGAGACCACTCTGCCTTTGTTATCAAAGCTAGAGCCACTGAATCCCATCCTTGACTGCCTTCCCTCTAGACATTCTTTTCTCATGTTCTCATCTTTCTATTGTTAAATCCTTTCTCCAATAGCAATGAACGTTAATACCAGAAATAGTCGGACAGTCTGTTCTAAGCATAATTCAAAACAGTGTTTTATTCTCATGAAAACTGATCTTGACCTTTTTCTAAATGAAGCAGAAGCCTTCTTTTCATCATCCAATACTGAAATGTATTACTTCATTTATTCCCCTACTAATGCATCCTCACAGAAATAATTTAAAGAAGACAAAAGCAACTCCTCTGCTGTCTTTCTGAACCCCGGTGCAATGTTTGTGCCTATGGAAGAAATCTTGGACTGTGCATCTCAAGTCTGTTGTTGCAAATTTGGAAGTGATTTGTGACTATGCAGGAACAGAACAGAAGGTAAGCTCTTCAAATCTTCTTCATCTACTACGTTTAGTATTACTATTATCCGATAGAGACTTTATGCAACACTTCTATGGTCCTAAATTTTATTTTATTATATTACTGCAATCTAAGGGCAATGACAAAGGAAAATCAAATCTTCATGGTCACCTCAGATGACACACTTTGCCTTACCCACATATCATGAGGAAAGCACCGTCTCTGCAATGGACAGTGGCCAGTGGGTCCTGAGATCAAAGCTGGAATGCTTCTTATGAGAAAATTAAATATCAAACCCCAACATTTTATTTCTTACTTTCCCTTGTCTATTTCTCTTTCAATTACCACTTTATACTACAAAATCAAATTAAATTTTATTTCCCTCTGTCAGGAAGTTGCAAACAGGGCCTGGCATTTGAGGACTCAATGCATTTATAACTCAGTAATCATTTTTTACTTCAATCAAGGAAGGTGGAGTTTAATTTTAGAAAAACGTTTCTTATTCCCAACAGTCATCTTCAACCAAAGGAAAAATATGAAGTAAAATGTCAGCAAAACTAACACTTTTTTTTTTAACTTTGAAAGCAGTTTTTGTTCATCCCTAATTGCCTCTGATTTCAAAGGCAGAATGTACAGAACTAGCAAAACTATTGTTGTTATAAGTTGTCTCCTTTCTTGCACTTTTTATAGATTCTTGACAAAACACTGGAGGAACGGACTTCACTTCAAGCCATAAATTTAGAGGCACACTTTAATTACTCTCACTTAAAAATGCACTGGCATGTGGGACCACATTTCTTGGCAGGATAAAGAGTAATTTTGTCAGGAAAGCCTAAAGAATAATAAAGATCTTCTAAGATCCAGTCTGTCAACTTTACATGCCACATTACACAAAATATTCCTTTTGAAAGTTACCTCCATATGGCATTTGTTATTACTAATTTCCCTCTATTCATAATTCACCAGCATCATTATGAGCAGAATGTCTCCAAACAAGGCAGTGCATTATCATCCTAATTAAGAGAGGCACCACTTCTTAAAGTCCTGGCAACTTTGTACATAAATATCAATGTCCTAACAAATGCCATCTGTTGGTCTTGGTCTTGAACAGAAATCATCATCCCAGCCCGGGGTGAAGTCCTAACAAACCATTGTTATGATACCATAACACTGGTTGTTTCATTGGTGCATGAAGATTTTTGGTACATCTCAGAGGAACAATGCTGAACATTTTTTCTCCTTGGTCTTTTCACAGAGCATAACCTCATCCTTGGCAATCAGCACAAACAATGATCTCCCTGCTTGTCTGCAGCAAAGAGGACAGAAGTTACTGACTGCAGCTCAAAAAGGCGTCTATCATTAGAGCAAAGGATCAACAACTACTGCAAGTACCAAGTTTGACAATAGCTGTGTCACGTATCACAAATGCTTGAGATGGGTTGAAAATCCATCTGAGGAGTGACAGTCCAGGTAAGTCATCTCTCATCTCTGACATCTTCTACCAGAGACAATGTCCACTCGCAGGTACCTCCTCATGCAGAGCTAATCTTGTTGAATCAGCTCAAAGATACAAGTCCCCAGCACCTTCACCTGTTACTCTTACACATGGGCAACACATTGTCTGCATAAGTCTTGACACTCATTTTGTACAGTGCTGGCAGCCATCAGAAACATTCACTGAGCATAACCCAAGGAGGAAAGTGAGATGGCCATGCTACATCAGAAGACGTTTTGGTTTAGAAAATCTCAGTCCAGGACAAACCTCATCCAGGGCAGGAAAGCCTGCATAAGCCAAGGTACTGCAAGGACCCTTAAAAACACCTGTACTTTTATGGTGTGTGCTGTTTTTCAGATTACAGCTGGGGGACACTTGCTAAGATGCTCTTGAGGTCTTAGAGAATTTCCATTTGTTAACAGCAACTTTAACACCCCAGGGACCTCAGGCTCATCCCAAAAGCCCTAGACTGCTACTGAGGCTATTAAAATTTATCAGCAGAAGCTGAACGGCAAAAATCACTTCTGAGCTCTTTTCCTATGGAAGAAAGACAAAATTAAAAAAAAAAAAAAAGAGAGAAGAAAAGCCACATTTGCTTATGATGTTTCCACACTGCAGACAATTCAGAAACTAGATAGCAAATGCTTTTTAATACTTGTTTTACATAAGCAGTTTAAAGTGTTGCCCTCTGAAGCAGACTGAGAAATAACTTTCCGTGTTAAAGCACAGAGGTGACTAATTCCCATGGTACAACCCTGGCAGAGTTGTCTGTACCTGAAACAAATGATGCCTACAGCATTGAAACAGGAGTCTAGCCTGCTACTATCACCAAACCCAGAAAATTCTGAGGTGCTCCAAGGACAGTCCAAAAGACTCACATGTTCACTGCTTTGTTATAAGGTGTCAGATAAGCTTAAGTATGTACACCAGGACTGCTTTACGCCAGAAAACAAACCTCTGAACTTCAAGCAGGAACGTGTGCTACTACACCTCTCCCTGAAACTTCTCTGGCCCTTTGGTAAAACACATTTCCTGTCCTCTCCCAGGCCAGGTGCAGGCTGGAGACATTCTACATTTATATACTTCAAGATAAGAGAAGATAAAACAGGTCAGTGAGTTCGTAGGTCTGGGAGCTTGTGATATCCAACTTCATCTACCTATTAATGATGGTGTTTCTGACAGCTGAGTCCTGATAAGCGATGCTATTGCAGTCACTTTTACTACTTTTCTTCAAGAAATAAAGAGACGCATCCGGGGCTGTGCAATAGCTTTAATTGCATATATACATGACCGATGACAGAAAAGTCTCCTTGTGGTTCCCTCTGACGTTAACTAACACTAGAGGGCACTGCTTATTTCCTTATTTTATGAAAGAAAAGGCACTCTGTCCTTCCATGGGCTTCCCACTGATAGAGCAATACTGTTTGGGATGCAGAGTTGGTACTTCATTAACCTTGAAAACCTGTTTTTAATCTGCAGACTGTAGGATATCCTACAAAATTAAAAAGCATCAGCACTGCCAATCTCAAACATTCAAAATCAGAGTCAACTCTCTTGAAAATGATAGAAAACCAGGTACTGGTATGGGCCTGAGTTTTATTCACCTTTCTGCAAGAAGCAAGAGTCACATTTATTAAATTATCTTTCACATCATAGCGGGGACGTCTATATCCTTGAAAGACAGAGAGATTCCCTTAGCTCAGCACTTCTTTCTAGAGGCAGAGAATCATAGATAACCAGGTTCATGGTAGAGATAGACACGTGTGAGACGTAGCAACCTGCAAGCGGCTATTTTCCTGCAAGAGCAGAACTTTGGCCAAGAGAAGCCTTCACACTCTAAAAGAAAAATATTATTTATTACTCTGTATTTTTGCTTGCTTTTACTTTTGTGAGAAACAACTCAGGCTAAGTGAAAAGGGATTCCTATAGGTGAATTTGGTACAAATGTAGCAGTGGAGTGAAGGCAGTTTGGTTTGCAATCAACATCTTTTCAGAAAGGAAGAGAAGTCTTTAAAGATCTTTTATCAGACAACTTGCAGCTTTCAAAGAGATTCTATATTTTCAAAGATAATTGTCAGAGGCTCAAATTTCATTGAGTAGTCACCTCTTTTGACTACTTGGGAAAAGGGACTTTCTAAAGAAAATAATAATTCGTCCTTAAATTAAAGTACTGACTTCTCTTCTGCCTTCTATGGGAAAAATGAATGTTTTCAATCCACAGTAATAAAAGAAAAAGTGGAACTGGCTGAACACTGCTTGGTTCAGTCCCACGTGTTACACCTGACCTCTGACCGACAGGGTACCATCCTCCTCCCTTCCTCTTCCATCACACCCATTGAATTAGTCCCTGGGATATAGTAATTTATACAGCATCAGCCTTTTGAGCTGTTGGCAAAGGCTTGTGAACATCTGGCTGAGCACAAATGGGAGTTGCTCTGCTTCACTTGCTGCTGCCTGAATGACCTCCATGTCTCCCATCCATGCCTCTTTTCTTTAAGCTATAATTTCAAGATGAAGCTCCTTTCCTTACAAAAACATAAAAGGGAGATTAACTCCGCATTTGATTACATTAGCAGGATACCTGGTGCAGATCCACTTAAATTACATTTGAAACACTTCCTGCCATTCATTTTTACCTTGCATGGGACAGAATCAGCAATATTCTCTGTCTTCCAGTAGCCACTTGCAAATTAGCCAGTACTTAGAAACTAAAAAAATTAATTCCTCTCCCTGCAACAAGGAATAGAATATTATTTTAAATGCTCACTAGGAAGAAGTATTAGTGATAAAATTAAAAGGCTTTCAGAATTTAAATGAACTGCCTACCTTTTCAGCAGCACTGATGGGGAAAAAAAACTTGAAAGAACAAAGAAAAGTGTTTATAATGCTAAGAAATTTTGGCATTCACTCTATCTGTGAATGCCAATGCCACACTTCTAAATTTATTACTGCACCATTCCAATTTTAAATGCATGTTATTTTATCTGAATGAACGTATACGATTGTAAAACTAGGGAAAAAATTGAGCAATACAGCAAGAAGTCAGGCATACAGGTCCACTCCTGTGAACAGGCATCAGGAAGCAGCCTGGTAGACTTCACTGAGTAGGCCCACAGGTACGTATAGTGCTGCAGATCTGTAAAACAACTGTATATAAAACTAATTAGCGTAGTGTGCCAGTCTTTCACTGTATGTCAAACAAATTCAAGCAGTTCTCTAAGAAAAGACCTGGTCCTGTGCCAAGAATAGGCTCTTTTCTTAGTTTTGCTTTTGTCCACGAAAGTTAGTCATAAATGTGTTGGCCAGACAAGGCACTCTCCTTTTCTTCCCAGACCCCCTAGAAAATGCACGAAGAAGGGATTCATTCACAGGCATATTGCCCACTATTGCGTCAACACAACTGCTGCTTCTGCTGAGATGACTTCATTTTGCATATTACAAATTTCCTTTTTTTCCGTCTGAATCTGATCTTATTTTGCCTGGATAAATGCATTATGCATTAATTAGTGGAACACGTCACATGTGAACTCAAGCTACATATTCTCCCACTGATCCAGGGATAAATGATTAGTACTCAGCGCAGGAAAGGAGCTTTCTCACAGTAAAGGACCTTTAGGCTGAGCAAGTGGCTGCGTACAAATTTCGGGAAGCTGAGCCCACATCACTGTCAGCACCGACTGCTTTGGAGGAATGTGCAGGCTGCCTCCAAGGAATGCCGCCCCAGCTCCCTGGCAGAGAAAAAACCTCCCTACTCTCCTTTTCATTCAGACACACAGCAGCTGCTTAGCTAATTATCTGGGACAGTGGGTCTCCTCAGTGAGCAGGGTCCTTTGCCCCCACTGGGAGAGGGGGATCCTTTGTCGGGAAAGGATCCTATTACGCCTGCATATGAGAAGAGCTCAGCTTCAAGCCTGCATCCTTATTCCCTTTCTCTGTAAAGGACCCGCAGGTGGGGAGTGGGAGGAGGGAAAGACAAAATAGCCTTGGACACCCTTTCCTATCCCATACCCTAAAGCCATGCTGGCAGAGGCTCAAAGAAGAGAGTGTAAAGAGCCACCTGCAAACCCCAGGGAGCCTGTGGGTTTGGACAGACAAGCAGGGAGAACTCCAGGGCAGGATCTCCCCCGGGAATGAAAAATACGCGATTCAGCCAGCACTTCAGAGCAATTCTATACGCTCACGCTTAGGGATTTTCCTGCCTCTTTGAGAGCAGAAGGCTGCTTTCCTGACACTGCAAAAAGTACCCAGCAGAAACAGTCCCTGGATTTCCACAGGGAGAGTACACAGGGCAAAACCCCCACTCTGGGAAGACGGGTTGGAGCTAACCTTTTTTGAATGTTTCTCTGAAATGCCAAATGTCTTAACTTCTATCACAAGGGAATTAACATAAAACTGTCAGCACAAGAATGATGATATGTTTAAATCTACTGAAAAAAGTATCCATTCCTCCAGGGGCAAGTGTCCTCCCTTACTTCTTGCTCCTGTGTTTCTAAGAGATATGAAATGACATTCAATCAATTGTGGGAAAGGAGTAATATATAAGAAAAGTCCAGAGGATCAAGAAAAAAGACGATGACCCTGAGAATGAGGAATCAGAGACATGCAACAACAGGTCCTTTTCATTCTGAACACATCATTCCTGAATGTCCTGGTGACTCCCCTATCCTTGGTTCTAGGTATTAGTCAGTGCTGGAGGTTCAGCATAAACTACAGTAACATCTAAATAATTCCATGAGATTTAAAAGAAGGAGGTTTTTATGCAGATATCTGGTAGAAGGGACTTTCCAGTCTTTCTCATAGTCCACTGTCATGGTTTAACCCCAGCTGGCAGCCAAGTCCCATGCAGCCACTCGCTCACTCCCCCTCAAGCAGGATGAGGGAGAGAATGGAAAGTGGAAAATTGAGAAAACCTGTGGGTTGAGATAAAGACAATTTAATAGTAAAAGAAAAACCCACCTACACAAGCAAAGCCAAACAAAGAACTCATTCACCACTTCCCATGGGCAGGCAGGTGTTCAGCTATCTTCAGGAAAGCAGGGCTCCATCACACCTAACAGTGACTTGGGAAGACAAACACCTTCATTCCCAACATTGCCCCCTTCCTCCTTCTTTCCCCAGCTTTATATGCTGAGCATGACACCATATGACATGGAATGTCCCTTTTTGGCACACTGGGGGCAGTTCTTGTGCACCCCCAGCCCCCTTGCTGATGCAGTGGGACAAGAAGCAGAAAAGGCCTTGACTCCGTGTAAGTGCTGCTCAGCAATAACAAACACATCCCTGGATTACCAACACTGTCTTCAGCAAAAATCCAAAGAGTCCAAAAGTCTGGCCCAAACTAGGTACTATGCAGAAAATCAACTCTACCCCAGCCAAAACCAGCACATCCCCTCTGGTAGCATAACAGGACTATATGGCTCTCTTCTCAACCATTTCTACCAAACTTCTGCATATTCTGCTTGGTTTCAAGGAAAGCACATGACATGGATAAACCATTAGCCAGAGTTTCCCCTTTACAGAGCTCTAAATTACTATCCTTTTGCTCCTGTAGACCCATCCAAGTGGAACTAGGAAGAACATTTGTCGGGCTATCTGCACACATTATGGCAAACAAATGCCAGTGATTTACACCAAAGAGAGATGTTAAAACGCAGCAAGTGTTTATATAGTTAAGTGCAAAAGGAAACCTTAGTCTTCATCTGCTAGATCCAGGCATTTACAGCTGTGGAAGATGGTGCTCTCTCTGTATGTTGCACTGCATTACGTTAAGATCTTAAAAACTGATGATGTCAAAACTTCCTCTCACTGTTTCCATTTCTAAATTACTTGGCGTATTAAGGCCCTGCTTGCTCATAAGCAAAAGAAAGGATATAAGGTGATTTGGGCTGAGAGCAGGGTGAAGCTGCCTGACAAAAAGAGCTAGTACTTTTCCTCTTAGTTTTATATCTCTCTGCTCACTACTGTTTTCCCAGTTCTCTACTACAGAAACCTGTGTCAGTTGCTGCTGCGGAAAAAAAGGACATAAGCAATGAGAAAGCCCACGAGCAGGAGACCACAGCAGCAAGTTTTACCTAACTCATGAAGTAAAAATCAGACTGGGACATTAAAACTCAGTGTCAACAAGGAATCACTTAACTGAACAGAAAGCAACAGTAACAATCCCAAGAAACTTGACTAGATCGTGAATTTCCATGATTAAAACCCCTAGACTTTTAAAATTAGTTGTATCTGGAGAGATAAAGAAAATGCATGGGGTGTTCATTGCCAAAAGACCTTTTTTAGAACTGGCTTTTAGGGTCTGGCTGCGGAAAAGACTGCAGGCCAGTGCCACAAAAAGCTTTTCCTGCCCTCTATGAGCCAAAAACTGTGACTGGAACAGCAAGGCAGCTCTGAACCCACTTCCCATCTGGTTATCACCACAGCTTTTATTTCCAGTTCCAAATTACTTTTCTCATGTATCCTTTCTGGTTTTGTAAGCTAGAATACAGAATTCCTCTTTAGAGTTACAGTTACATTTCCCAGTGAGTCTGATGCCTACTGATAACTTTGAACCCGTGGGGACACTACGTAGGTCTACGCACACAGAACAAACTGCTCAATCAGCTTAGTCTTCCTTCCTTCCCTGAAATAAAAAGCCATATTCAAAAGTTACAGCCTTTCCAACATATTAACAAAATAAAGAGCCTCTACCTCTTCAGCCTACTTATTCCAGCTATGGAACAGGCACCATAGTGTACTTCCCTACAATGATTTATTTATATAGGTCCTCTCCACTTGAATGCAAAAGGCACTAATATGCTCTTTAGTTCTGAAGTGCAGGAAACAGTACTTTGGGTTGACAGCTTCAAAGGAGGGCACTTCTGCATGTCCAAAAAATGCTATGACTGCTCTTCTGTAAAAGTCAAAGGGTCACAAAAGGGAAAAGGCTGCGTAACAAGGTCAAATACTACAGCACCGTATTAGAGCAAGTGGTGATGGAAAAGACTTGAGAGGTCATCTTGTTCATCCATCTGCTAATGCAAAATTGTTCCCTAGAGAGTAATACAGCAGGAAAGTAGTTGTTATACTAAAATATAGGTTACATATTTCAAGAGAATGGGGCTAGGGAAAATTGCTAGAAAAGAAAATAATACAGAAGAACTTACTGCTTCTTTAGAGATTACTGTAGCAAAACTGAGGCTAAACCATAATTTTAAAAAGTATGTGGAGACAAATCTTTAATGTTTGTTTCAGTCACAACTTGGTCTCTGAGTTGCTGACCTGCGTGCTTGTGCTTGAACAAGCACATCAGCCAGTGCCTCCTGGATTAGAAATATTTAATAAGAACATGCTAGTCATTATTTGAGTTTTCTGGTTTTATTCTATTTTAAACACAGTGTCAACATGTTGCTCTGCATGTTCAATCAGTACTAGTAAACAAAGAGCAACAAGAAAATTATAGCAACCCATCACCAAAAAAAGAAAAAAATTTAGGCACACCCTCACTATCCCTTGAATTATGGATGCCTTATCTGTGCTGACAGCTTGGCAAAAGGCAAAACCTCTGAGCGCAAAGACATCACAGCTTTGTGCCAAGAACCTGAATGAGCTCCTTAGCTTAAAGCTCATATCAAGTTTTTCTGTTGCATAATACATGACAAAATATGTCAGACACTACCTCCAAGACCAAACTGTTGCAGTGATCCTCAGTCCAGCCTCAGGAAGTGCATCAGAACTTTACCAGCCCTTTCACTTCAGAGGATGCAGCCTCCTAATTAACTGCATGCCTTGAAGCATCAGTTTGTTCAAAAATTTGGAAAGCAAGGATGAAACCATTCATCTGATAGCAAGGCAACAGCCAAAAGAGCAGAAGCAGCAGTTCATGTTGAAAACCTGATAATGCTGCTTCTCCTCGTATTGCTGCTAGCAATTACAAGGGTGTGTGCATTTTTAAATACCTGAGCCTGCATTGCTATGTGCATGTGAGACTTCCCAGTCTCACAGCCATGCTGCTGGAGGCAACCGGTTCCAACTCAGTGCTAGGAGTTTTTTTGACCATTTGAAGTGGCTAAGACCAAGAATCCACCACAAAATCCTCACACACAAAAACCAGTAGATGTGCCTGTGACTGAGACACACTATCAATATTAAGGATTAGTATTCACTTGTACTTCAGCATCCCCCAAAAACATCAGCCACACAATCACCAAGATCCCTTCTGGAAAGCTTCTAGAGGTGGCACTAGAATCCAGTGGAGCTTCATCTTGAGGATTTTTTATCCCAAAATTAACTAAAAAAAGAGAATAAGCAAAGCATTCCAATGTAAATGCCATAGCATCTTCTGGATATTTATTTCAATTTTTCATTACATTTAGTGATGATAGTACTGATTTCTAAAACAACTTTTAATAATTTAAATTCAATATACAGACCTCCTCAGTCTGAAACTCTTGCAATATCTCCATATAACAGCCTCTTCCTTATGTTAGGAACTTTACTTGTAGCTCATCTTTTCTACACCTTCCTGTTCTTGTGTACATCCTCTAATCAATTCACATCTTTAAATGTGTAAACTCAGACACAGCAATTCAACTAAGGCTTTACTGATTCTGAGTAAAGAGGAGAAAGCATTTCAATAGAGAAAGATTTGGTTTTGCTTTAGTATTACAGTCACACAACAAAGAACAATCCCTTAAGTAATAGTCTCATAGCTCCTAGCAGACGTGATCTCAGTCAAAAACAATAAGCTCGTTAACCAGCTTTGTTCTAATAACTTAAACTGCCTTTTCCCATGTGTCTTGATGCATTTTAGGGTTTTTGGAAGGATGCTTCTTTAGAGTACTTGAAGGATATAGTTAAATTAACAGAAATTAAATTAACAGAGATGGATTTGGAACAAAGGGAGAATGAAGAAATATCAGATGTGCAGAAGGAAAGACTGCAGCATAAATACTTTTAGCAGATGTCAAAGTAATTCAGGGTCAGCAAGTTTCCCATCACTCTGAAATTGCTGGGACACATGAAAAACGCACCATTTTGGCAACTGAAAAGCAAACCCCACAAATAAACTGGAACAGAACCACTAAGATCTCAGGCTAAATCCATGCCAACGCATGACTCTCATCTGCTGCAGATGCCAGATCAAGCACATGGCCAGTCCTCCTGCAGTAGGCTGGGGAAGGCTCGGAGATCCCCGCTATGTGCTGGATAATTCACTTCCCAGCATTCCTACTGCTGCTGCACCCTGTGCCTCGCCGTCTTCTGGGCCACACTGGCACACAGGGGTGCAGGTGGCTGGCACATCGCTGCTCCATCTGCTGTCCCATGTCTTACAGCAAGGGGGACAAGAACAGGCATCCCAGGAACGTGGTACAGGCACCCTGACCAGCTTAACACAAGAGGAAGGAAGGTGACACCCTGGGGCAGCCAACAGCCTCGAGATTGACGCTGCGCACGCAGCAGCCCTGCAAGAGAGCGCTGCTGCTGGCCTGTACTCCAGAGCAATCTCTTTGTCCTTCAGTTACTCTCTTGTATTACCACTCAGACTCTTGGGAATACAAAGGCTTCTTCAGAAGTGCAGACACCTTTGTACTCTCTTAAGGACCTCTACATCAGACTGCAAAAATTGAACAGCGGAAATACTTAGGTGTTTCACATCCATTTAAAAATGATGTAAAAGTAGGGTACATCTCCTCTTTCCAAGCACCGTGATCAGGGTGAAGGGAGGTGTCCAAAGCTACATGTATTAAAATCAGGAAATTACTGATAAAAGACCATATTAATCAGGTAGAAATTTCACTTTTGGGAATTCCCCGCCATTTTCATAGCTGAAAAATATTCTAGATTTTCCAGAAACAAGATATATGATGCTTGTAGGGTCCAGAACAGTATGGCTGGATCTTTGAGAAGGAATACAAAACAAATATGGAACAATCATTTCACTCCCATTAACAAACACAACAACTGTACCCCTCTGTGCTAGATGCTTCTCTAAGTTCTTTTTGGAAATCACTGAGTTTGGTTGAGGGCATTAGCAGCCAGAGAGAAGCTGGTATATAAATCCACCCACTGCTCTGGCAGCACATTTTCCCTTTTGAAACAAAAGCTGGCTGATGCCTCTCCAAGCAATGTTGTGCTACCCATTGGGGCACCAGCTCTTCACCTCTCTTGCTGTCTGCGGAGACAGAGGTGAGACAGACCTTGGAGCATTCCTAGCCTCACTTGGAATGATTTCCTGCCCCCTCAACCTCTCCACATCAACAGTTTTTGCAACAAATAATTCAAATGAAAAATCACTCAGGCTATGGGGTTCCTTTCCATATGGCCCCATTCTCTGCTGGGCCAGGGCAGCTTCCAGGCAAGTTCGCAAGTTTCCAGGGTAAAAGCAAAGGCTATCCTCACAGTGCTCCAACCATACCACCCTACCAGACATTTACATTTTCAAACATTCCCCAAGCACAATTTCTGTTTACCATACCATGCGGAACTCAGCCTGAACTTGTTTAACACATGTTTGTGTTATTTATCCAAACTCATTCATCATAGTTGTAAAACATCTGACAGACGATGGAGGTTTTCCAGTGTGTATCAGGCCTCTCACTTCATTCAACCACTGATTATTTCCACTTCTAAGCAATTTGACCAAAGCCACACGAAAGCATTCAGCTATACTAAATCTTTCTCTGTTTGTTATTAACTCGGTCACTGGCTGTAAGGAGCTCTATCTCTCTCTCTACTTAGCTAATTAATCAGAAGTATATCTATATACACATGTATACGATATATATTAACACACAAAATATATACACACATTAGTTATATAAATAATGTATTTTTATATATATGATAGACATATTCTACACAAATAAATGCAATAGTTTCTTTTTAGGAGGCTCCACGTGATAAGTAAAGCTTAATTGCTACATGGATTGAATTGTCATTTGTACTACAAACACAGCCAGCTGCTATCAAAGTGCTTCCCCATGCAAAATGCACACACTACAGCACACATTACTGAATGTGTATTCAGCTACTTAATGTGAAATTTTTAAATTCCCAGTCATATGTAAAACATAGCATAAAATCCATGAATTCACAAATTCACTTTGCATAAGCACACTAAGTCAATGGAGTTTTAAATCAGATCCTGAAACTGGAAAGTAAAAACTCTTTTTTCTGTGATTACTGAGCATAAGCACTGTATTTATTGCCCTTTTTACTTCTTGTCTCTTGCAAAAATTGACTGTTCCTCTTTTTTTTTTTTGCATACTTTGCATTGCTCATTAATCACACTGACAAGAGTCTGTAACTATGAAACTAGAAGCAAGTATGAAACTAGAAACAAGTTAACAGTTAAGACTTGCAAGAACATTAAAAGGACCAAATCCTATCTTCTATCTAGGCTTCCTAGAGTCAAAAAATATAGTTCAAAAAGTGTCATATGTGCTGCAGGAATTCAAGATCTGTTCACTGTTCCTGACAAACCCACAACTATTTGCTGCATGGTTTGGCTGTCTCATATGTTACTTTTTTTCCCCTTTGGAAAACTGTATAAAAAACCATTTTAAACTATGTCATCACACTTTCACTTGACAGCACAGGCTGGTTAGTGCAGACCTCAGAGTAAATAAATAAGTCCCTGTCCTTTCTTACTTCAGGAATCAGAAGTGTCCTAGGAGTGAGAGGCCAAGGTAAAAGCTGGGGCAGTAAACTGAGAATGAAAAATCTCTGCTTCTCTTAAGTCAATGGTGTTGTGCCATTACTTTTGAGAATCTCTATGTTCCAAGGGCTAGTATGGATCTGATCCCTTTGTCTCTCTCGCTTCCCACACTATTATTATTTCTAAAGCCTACACAGAGACACTGGAAAATAAAGATGATGACAAGAGATGAGTACAGAAGACAGCTCCAGCAAGAAAACAATAGGGTTTGCACATCTGATTATATTCTATAACACTCAGAAAACAGGAAAATGTGGCTTCTTAGAAGAAATGCAGGATATATCATTACTATCATCTACAGAAGGAAAACCATGAAGAAATAACCAGTTGCTCAAGGTTGCCTCAGTGGTTCCTGGTCTGCAATCACTACCAATCTTTCATACAGAAAGCAAGCAATGAAGCTGAAGGGACAAAAGACTTTAAGAAAAAACCCCAACAATATCCTTATTCTTTTGACTGAGGAACGCTTTCTTACTGTATACTTCTTTATTATTGCTCTTGGCAAGGCTTTTTATGCAAATAAGTGCCCTACAGCCTACTGTCATATGCTGTATAAGAGACAACCTCTCAAGTGTGTACAGAAAACTTCAGCTGATGTAGGATTTGGCAACTTGCTTGTTAAGTGGCACTTTAGTTCATGAGCATATTAAATCCATGATGCATAATCTTCTTGGGCAGCCTGCTAGTTTTAAGATGTTAGTCTAGACCTATAAAGCCCTAAATGCCTTGGGACCTATTTATCCAGGCATTGAGCTTTTTTTGGAGGTTTTCTGATGAAACAAAAGTTATAATCAGAAAACGTCAGTCACCAAATTGGAAACACTGCATTCAAAATCTCTTGTAGCCAGCAAACTTTCTTTAGATCCAAGACAAGAACCCAAAAAAGTTTACCCATATTTGTTGAAACTGAGGACCCAGGAAGTATATGGTCTTCAGCCCTAAGATTGGCGCTGTAAGAAACTGTGGGGCTGCACCATGATGAGGCAAATCGGAGGAGAACAAAACCGCAGGTCCTAAAAGCTGAGAGCTCTCGGAGCCCAAGCTGCACTGCAGACAACCCAGAGAGCCCAATCCTGAGGGCAAGTGCCAAAAATTAGCCACAAATTTCAGAAAAGAAAAATTCATTTGTACTCAGACTTGTTCACTTCAATATCAGTTTTCTGCAGAGGTATTAGGATGGTATTTCCTGAGTAGTTTCCGAGTTGTGCCACAGAACATTGGGTGTGTTTGTGAAAGCTCTGTCACTCCTCACTCCCTGCAACTTCAGGGTTTTGCATGTCTGGAACAATCTTATTTTTTTCCGGTGTTTCATTAGCAGCCCCTTTCTGAGAAATGCCAGGTGGCACCATGCCCAGAATCACTTGCCAGCTAATCTCAGAGGATTGGGCATTACGCCATTTGAATTAAAAGAGCTCAGCTCTAACTCACTGATAACATTTAGGAATCAAACCAATAAAATGGGAAAACAAAACGAATACAAATAACCTCTGAATGCACACAGATGATAGTTTTTAACTGAAAATGTATACAGTTCTGGAGAAGAAAAACCCAAACAAACCAGTAGAGGTCTTTTTTCCAAAACTTAAACCAGGATTCAAGTGAGAAAAATCAGCTATGATTTCATTAGTTTCTGAAAACAGCAAAAAGAAAAAGAAGGAATTTGCACATTTAAGTACAGAGTTAATGTCACAGGGTTCCCTGCAACAGGGAGCTCAAACTTCAGGCAAGCTGTGCTACAACAATCACCCCATGAAGTGCAAAGGAGAAAGAGGAAGAAAAGAATTTGCATTTGAAGGGAACAATGGAGTTTCCCCCTCAATCCCTTCATTCTGGCATCTTGACATGTCCTTCCTAAAATAAAGCTGACATTTAATTTATGAAGACCAATAAAATCATAAATAGCCAATTAAAAAGTCTGCATAATCCTAATGTTGTCCACATCAACAGTAAAACATGGGATACTCCACCACATGCACGTAGACGAGTGGACAAGAACACAGCATAACGTTTCTGTAAATTATAAACTATTTATCTATCACGAGTTATTAAGTTTTACAGGCTAGAAATTCCCACGTACAACACACCCCACAGGAGGGGTAAGGGAAGGAAATACACAAGGCTAATAAGGATGTGACTATTAGGAAATAAAACAATTCAAAACCATTTCCTATAACACAGTTAAAGAAAAATATGGGAGGCAACTTCAGCTTACTCTGACTGCTGTCTTTATAAAGCATAACTGTGTTAATTTACATCCTCTCCTCTATTCTTTCAGAGACCCTGAGTCAGCACAGGACAGCTATTTTTCCTTTCACGTCATCATACATGTCTTGGAGGGTCAGATAGAACTGGTCTTGTAGTATTTTACAGCTAATTAACAGAGATAGCAGCTAATCAAATTTAATAAATCATACAGAGAAAACCGTCCTTTTCCTGTGGCATAACAACATCCAGGAAATTTTTATAGGAGAAACAACTGAGAGGGGAGTTAGCAGGCCTCTCTCTACCTTAGAAGCAAGGATAAAGCAGTTTTAACTTTGGACAGAACAATCCCCCACCAGTTCAGATGGATGAAGGCCCGCAAAAGTCACTTGCTTTTCCAGCTCTGTTTGCAAAGCGCAGACATTAGCCATGGGCAGACACTTCAGCACCCTCCACATAGAGACAGATATTTCCACAATCTTGTGTGAGACTCCTGCCCTCTCCCTGCCTTTGCCCCTCATGTGCCCTGCTGCCCGTAGGGTGCTGCAGGGACCTGCTCACCTTGTGCGCCCAAGGCAGGAGGGGAAGCCAAGTGTCCACTGGGGCTGTGAGAGTCAAAAAGGAGCTCACACGCAGGCAGCTCTGCCCCTACCCAGCATACTGTGTTCAGTGTCTGCTCTGAGGAGCCCTCGCCACTCCATGGGACCCCAGCTCCACAAGCCTCGCCTCGAGGTGCCCACAGCAGCATTGACAGAGCGGAGATGCAATGCATGGATTGCTGCTAACACCCATCGCTGGCTCCTGCCATCCACGTGCTTTCCTGCAGACACAGCCTGACAGCCCATGCCAGTGGAGCACAGGAAGTAGAGGAGCCTAGAAGTGAACCCTGCAGCACTCCTTTGTCCTTTCTCCTGGCATGGCTTGCAGAAAGGACCACATTAGAAAGAAGTAAAAAAGCAGATCATTATTGAAACACTGAATTGTGTCTGTAATATCTTAATTACCTAACACACATTTCTTCCAGTGAGAATCACATCTGACTTGCTACTGAACCAGATAGAAATTGAGAAGGGACTAGCTTCTGAGATGCTATCCATAAAAAGGTCTCCTACTGAATTCGGTAGCTACTAATCATTCTGGGGTTTCTGGGGTGCTTCATGAATCCTCAGCAAAGCTTGCTCTTGACAAGACATGCAACAAAGCAAAACCGGAACCAAACCCTGCTCCAACGACAGCACAGCAGATTGAACCTAGAAATTAATGAAGGACAAGAAGTGGAATTACAGACTACATTCGTACAAGATCACTTCCACAGCACAGCAGTGTGTTTTCATACAGATCTTTTAGCTGCTGTGGGGCTGGATTAGTTACAGTGCTTACACTGACAAAGTCAGTCAGATTTTTAAATAATTCTATATATCTCATTTCTTTCAAGGGCATTAATATACCTTGCAGAAGTCCTCAAGACATCAAATGTTATGGATAGCCAGAAACGACCCAGATTTGTCCTCTGTGTTATGTCACATCCATCGTCAATAATAAGCAGTCATATAAGATGAATTTGCAAGAAACATGCACACATACAAACACATACGTATAATCAAAGCATATTGTACCATTTGCATCTTTCTGGTACCTTGTTTTAGTCACACTTTTGATCAAAATACACTGTTGTTTTCCTCTACCAACAATACGGCTGGTAATTTATCAAATACCTGAATACCAAAAGAGACATTTCACTGAAAAATTACACGCCCTGAAAGACGTAAAGCAATACCCACCGCAACTGCTTTTGCTTTGGCATGCTGGCCCTCCTCCCATCATGAACTGTGACAAGAGACAGATTATAGTCTACAGATTGTAAGTAAAGTTCCCTGGATAAACAAGACCTCTAGCTACAAGCGATCAGAAAAATCATCTCACTTCAAAATCTCTGACACTAAAAAACAGTAATGAAAAAAATAGTAATAAAAAAAATCAAAGTTCCTGTGAGAAGCAACCCAAGATCTGAACTTCAGATTCAATTACTCCCTAAGCCCTGGATTCACAGATGAGTCTGAACGTGGCAAACGTGCTCTCTCTAAAGACTATTAAAACAAATGAGACTTTATCATGCAATTAAAATCAAGCATCATTTTTCTGTTATTACATCAGAATTTGCCTAAAGAAATCAACATTCCTGAAGCTGGAACACTCTAGCCATGCTACATGTGCTGTCAGAGGCAGGTTAAATCAGCTGGGAACCCTAAAGGCCTAGTATCTGCCTTCAATTTTCCCTGGCAGTTACTTCCTTAGCACTAAACTACAGTGAATCAGTACACTGCCAGGCATATTTCCTTTTCCTTCTCTTTTTGAGATACTGTCCTAGGAAAATCCTAACTAAAAGAAGTCTTTTGCAGGTGGATGGGAATTACTTCCCAGGCTACAGCCTTTGGAACATCACGGCACTACCTACCCACCAAAGACTTTTGCCACTAGATAAACACGTTTGTGTGTCCCTTGGTCATGCTTTTGTTTTCTCTCAACTGCTTTCTGAAGGACAAAGCAAAAGACTGTGAACAGATTTGTGTAAGTGCTTTGGCATGGGAATGACTTCACACAGCAGCATTTCCATACCACCCTGATGGGGTAGGACAGTGCTGGTCCAGCAGCACAAACTGATGTCACACCAGTTTGTTCTGTCTGGAGACAAACTGCTCCCCCTCCCTGCAGAATTCACAGACACAGTTCTGCCTAAATCAGAAGAGATTAAGTGATAGCAAAAATGAACTTCTTTTTTTTCACCTACAAGACGTGCACAAAAAAAACCCACCAAAAAGCTACAGAGATATGGTATGCACACATTTGGTTTGCACTTTCCTCCCTTTTGATAAACTTTTTCGTTTTAGTCAAAAGTAGCTTTCATGACAAGTCCTTGGTTGAAATCCTTGAAACTTTTACTCATTTGGCTCACTTAGACGAAAGCCCAAAACACAAAAACTTTTGTTTTCATGCCATCCCCAGCAAGCGGAACCAAAGCAAAGACTTGACGGCTATTTTATGTTTGAAATACTGGCTTCAAAGCAATGGGGACAGCACAGTGTGGGTGGGCCTTACACTACAGCTGTCTTAAAACAAAGAGCCTATATATCAAAAAAAGCTCACAAGAGACAGGATTTACCCGGAAAAAATTATATCCAACAGAAATGAAGATGAGGAAGAGGACATGCATGCCCATGTGTTTAGGGAAAGCAGGGGGAAAAGGGTGATGGTGCAGTTAAAAAAACTAAAAACAAACAACAAAAAGATACTGAAGAATGTTGTATCCACTTGCAGCTGTAACTATTTCAATGGAAAGTATATTTTAAAGAGCTTTCTGACTGCACTACACTATCAGTGCAGTATCATAAAAATGGGAAGAGTTAGAGCTAGTAATGGGGCAATGCACTCAAAAAAGGATTTGTATTCAAATGAGACATTCCATGCATCTATAAACTGACTTGGAATAACAAGATCCACTGGGTAAGTGAATAAAAATGTCGATGAGGTGGTTAAAGTTTAGATCATTTTTTTCATCTCTATAGTCCATTGCAATGGATTGGGAGTGATTTTGCTGTTTAAGCAACGGGAAGCAGCAAACATTAAAATATCACACCCACAAAATTCTTGTCGGCATGTATTATCAAAATAATAGAAAGCCTAATTTTAAACAGAAGTGAAACAGATGAAGGTTACAGGGGCAAATCATTTACACAACTGCGCCCGGGCCTGAGTTTGCCAATGGAGTTTATGACAGGTGAATATTTTGACTGCAGCATCCGTTTAAAACACTTGACAGGCTTCCAGGCGCTGGGAGCTGTAAGTTCCCAGAGCCTAGATTCTCTCCTCTTACTGTTCCAACTGCTGAAGCCAGTGTGTTCACACACAGCAGCAGTGTCTTCCTACGCCTGTCCCAACAAAAAGGCTATCAGGAAGTAAATCAACATAGGCTCATTTCTGTCCCTCCCTCCTGGGACTGCACGTAACAATACAACACAGCTGGACACAGCCACCTCACCTCTGAAAGATCCACTTTGCTAATGACAACTGATGAAAATGTCACCTGCTGTTTTGGAAAGGCCACTGCGGTGCCACAGTACACACACTGTGCTTGAAAATGGCATTTCATCAAATCTCAGAGGTAAGCTGGTTCACCTTTGGGACACAGGCATGGCAGATTTGAGATAAGAAGTGAGAACTGTAACGACACACACCCATGTGATGCTGAAATCAGTTCCCTGACATGTTCCCCTTGGAAAAGACGGTGCTCTGGGTTATGCTGCAACATGTCAAAAAACATTGGGAGCCTCTCTCTTGGAGCTGGAATCTTGATGACCCACACCACACGTACCCACCGCTCTCAACAGCCTAACAGAGCTGCGGTTTTTTGGGCCAGCAATAAAGAACATCATCATCAGGGGCAAAAGCACTAGTTTAAAGCAAATCAGTATACCTTCGTATTGTAAATCTCTCCTCTCTCTCACACACATGTGCACAGAAACTTGCTATTCACCGGCTGTTCAACAAAATGATTTCTGTGTAGAAGCTGGGACCCTTCAACTAAGAATAACCATTCACTGGGGGCAGAGGGATCTCCTTGATACCTAGAGAGAGAGGACAGCCGTAGCTCCATTTGGTCCCAAAAGGGCACTTCACTTCAGGGGCCCCCACACAGATGAAAGCCACAAGTCTCTTTTGCAAACCTCTCTTTGTTTTGTTTTTCCCCTTTGCCAACTATGATGACTCCAGAGTCATTGATAACAAAAGCAGATGTTTACAGCCACATGGGAGGCTTCCCTGTATACAGTGGCTACTGCATTACACTGCATTAATCACTCCATGACATCTACCATATGTATCACATTGATTAGCAGGCATTTTAAATCCCATTGACAGTGGTGGGATTAGACGTGAACAAATATTAAAATGTAGACTCCTTCCCCATATGGTGATCATAAAAATGATTCTCTAAAACACAAGTTTTTTTCAGGATCCTCATTTCCCCAACTGAAAAGTGTGCGGATGGTTATATATCTTGCTGAGGAACAAAAATGAGGTTTTCATAGCACTTAATGCAATTGCAGGATCTATGACAAAGCCTTCACGCTGCTGTCTTTTACGTATTTTTTATATATTTTAGAAATCAGAATTTTCCTTCTATTTTGCATATTTCTGGAGACAGTGCAAATATCTCTGTCATTCAACACAACTGACAACCTTGGTAGATTTCTCTGCTTTATATATCTAGAAAAGGGCTTCTGAAAGAAGAAACAAATATCCTTAAAATGACTCACTGATATGTTCAGATCATTGCTACCTGGCCCTGGCTGGGGAAACTCAACCTGTGAATTGCTTCCTGTCATCCACTTAGTTTTGTTTGTTTTCCTCTGGTTCAGTACAGATTATTGGTCTGATTCACCAACTGCCTTTCATCTGACACCAAACCCTCCATTCCGATCATCAGTTTAGCTTTCATCTGTGCTGAACCCAGTGCTGGGGCATTTGATCTTCTATCAGCTCCATCCATAATCATCATTACAACTAAGGCCTGTTAGTGCCAGTATAAATGGTAGGTCATTGGAAAATTGTGGGTACAATTTACAGACTAAGCATTTCCCTGAAATTGCAAGTATGGCTTTATAACTCACACAAACATCAGTGCATTAAATGGAACGGAATTACTCATCAGCTGAGACCAAGACATCCTCAATAAACTTGTATTAGACATCAGTGCACAGCAGAATCTGATTATCCTATGCTGATGGAGGCCCAGATTTCATCCAACAGATGAGGATGGATATAATACGTGAAACTTTCCTGGTGATGTAATTTACAAAGAAGACTTGGTATATGATGCTGTCTGGGATCTGGCATTGTTACAACAAAATCTTTAGGAGATGACTTCCAAGAAAATACATTTTATAAACATCACCTATTACTGCAAGCTCTGCTGTGCTGACTTCCAATCACACATTCATTTCCTATGCCAAGCAGAAATGTGAAATCTTGTATTATTATCTGAATATAACTTCAGGGGATGCTGGGATTCAGCTGTTGCAACTAACGAAACCCATTTTTAGCGTTCATTTACTGTCATAATGAGAACAAGCTGTTTTCTTTACAAGGCTGATTTCATGCTCGGCATGGCCTACTGCAGTATATTCATGAGGAACAATAAAAGTAGATAAAATTATCAGATAAAATCCCTGATCTTTCCTACAAATAACTAAGGTGTTACAAAATCAGATAAAAAAGCACTTTTTAAAATGAAACACTAGGTAAAAAACTAGACAGCCTGGTCCATTTTTGCTGTACTGCAGCATGCACAGCCTGCTGGGTCTCCTGCTCATCCGCCTCGGGATCCAAGATCTACCGTGAGAGACAAACAGGACTGTTTGGCTCAGCCACCCCTATAGATTAGGGTGTTTGGGATCTGTGTGTTGGCAGGGCTCCAGGAGGCTCTGCAGCACACTGAGGATCTCGTAGGAGTAAACACACATTAAGTCTCAAAACCCCCCTGGTACAGGGTAACAGGTAATATGCAGGGGCATCTCTCCACCTTCTTTTCCTGCCCTCCCCAGCCCAAATGGACAAGAAAAGACAACTTTGCAAATAACTATGTATAGGGCTAACTTTTTCTTAGCAGATTTCCTCAGAAGTTATGAGCTTTTCTGAAGGATAATGGTGAACAATCTTAGGGGCAACTCAAGTTTTTTGGAAGGCTGAATTCACAGGCACTGACTGCCCTTAAACTGACAAGCAGCACCAAAGGTCTGTCTCCTCCAGTACCTCCTTCTCTTCATGTCATGCAAAGAACTGTTGGGGCTACAAACTCAATGCTGTGTTTCGTATCATCATACTGGTAGTAAATTTAAGCACAACTCCCTAGACAGCACTCCTTGTGCTGGAAAGATGGGAGAATAGAGCATTTACATTTGGGAACATTCTTCTCCATTCTGGCGCAATTTGTGCTTTGCATGACAAAACAACACTGCATGAAAGACAGCAGCGGTGGCTGTGCCAACTCTCAAGCACGCCAGTGAACTCTGGATAGGTTTTAATTTCACACTAAAGAGCTTGTTAAGTCTCACTGAGACCTTCCTATAAAGTATTCCATCTGATAGATTCTGCCAGCTGCAAGCTAATCCCATCGAGGTAAGCCCTTGCTGCAGCTCTCGAGAGAAGTAGGAGATGCATCTGGCAGCATGCACACATTTCTCCTTACATACCAGCTACTGCCTCACTGGCTCTTACATCTATACCATAAGCATCTTCACAATCCTTTCTCCTTGACCAGAATTAATTACAAAGAAAGTGACCTGAGAGGTGAAGAACTGACATACACTCGGACAATCCCAACACAATCACACTCCTGCAAGCAGGCTATGCCTTGACTACTAAATTCCTCAGCACCTGTAATTGTGAGTGAACCCCCAAAGCAAAAAATACCATTTGTGTGCAAAGAATAAGTATTAATCTTTGCTTAGCTATTTTTTGATTATTTTCTCATATTTAAAACGGGCAGAATAGTATTTTCATACTTAAAAGAAATTCAGATACGGCTTTGAAGCAGGCTGCTTTAAGTTGTTTCATGATAGATTTATTTGTAAGCATGAGTCAAACAAATAGATTTTCTAATGGATGCAGGATGGCACCAAACATTTGTTACACTCAGAACAGATTCGTTTTACTTTAAAGGGAGCAGAGGCAGAGCTGACACACCACACACGACTACGTAAAATGCCAATGTCCAGCCCAAGAGGTATGAGATTTGCTGCTATGCACCTCTTACACCTGGGTTTTCAAATAGCTGGGTAGTGGAGCCAAATGCCTTCACAAATTTTGTTGCACTTGGAACTTCACTTAGCTGCACAGACAGCAATTTGCTCGCTGTTCAGACCGTCATCAGAGACCTGAATGGCATCTTGCTTTATTACTCAGCAGATTTTAGACTTGAAAATAATTTTAGAGTAGCAAGGGGGGTGTAGGGGGAGTTGTCAAGATGCTTTAGGTCCGATGGCTATGATCTAGGATTTCAATCTACTTTTGAAACAGCATGATTCCCACACAAGTCCAGCATGAGAAGTCGAGCTCTGTTGTTCAGTGGCACCACTCCTTCCCTAGCAGCAGACGCTTGGAAACGGCAGAAGGTGCAAAACCCAACTGACTCCAAGTTCTCCAAAACATTAGAAAAACACGAATCTGAAGCTCGCAGCTGCATTTTATCAGATTTATCCATATAAATAGACCAAACTCAAAGTGGATCCAGACCTGAACTTTTCACCTTGTGTCCCTCTGTGACGAAAATGTATCTCATTTTGTTACTCAGATTAGAAATTCTTTACAGACTTATATTATATTTCTAGCTGAGGAATGACGGTCTCACCAAAACCCTACTGTGCTATGGTGCCTAAAATAGTTAGCTCACTAATACTGTCCAGGTTTGGAGGTTACATTCTGAACAACATGTTTTGACTGAATAAAGATTTTTTAATAATCTTTCCAGTTTTCTCCCATCATTTATCTTCTTGGAGCATAAGCACTCTGAGCCTGGACTGGTTACAAATACCAGTGAAGAGAACACTGCTCTCCTGTGGGCACTACCAGAACATCATTAAGAGAGGAAGAGATGTTCAGGCGGATATCACAAGTCCTTTGTCTGGTCTTCAGTGTATCATATACCTTGGAACGTCTCATTAACTGTTGGATAAATGTCTCCCATAACGCATAATAAAATTACTGATGACTGATCAACTACCCTTCTTTATCAAGCCCTGTCTTTCATCAAAACCAGACATTTTCACAGTGATTCTGCAGTGTTTCTTTCCCCAAACTTAAACCCGAAACACCCCCTTTCAAATCTGCAAAATCTGAAATTTCAGACACCATTAAAAAAAAAAAAAAAAAGTATGAATCACATGGAAATCACATGCACTAAACCCAAACATTATTAGTATGTAGGTTTTGGGGGATTTTAGACCTCAGAAGTTGGGAGTTTGGGTTTAATTAACACATTTTGCTGGAGCCAACTCTCCTTTAGTTGTCCTAGTGTGAAATGAGGGAGATGCTGATTTTCTTGTTAAAGAACAAGTATGGATAATGTTAATGCTGCCCAAGATCTATCTCAAAAGTGAAGCTCAAACACCTTCATGCTGCAGTCACCACTGCGTTCAGTGTCAAGGTAACAAGGAAAGACAGCACTGTCTGATGCCTGAGATACTGCGTCCCACTTGACTGAAGTCAGCCTGCACAGAGACAACACAGGGATCTCCAAGCTGGTAACAAAATCCGGTTAGTTTCCTTATAACAAACCCGAGGTGATTTTACTGGTTTTTGCAATAAATATTTATAGGCAGATGTCAGCTTTTTAGACTTATTCAGATACCTAAATAAGTTCAAAGCATCTCCAGGCAACTTCCAAATTCTGAGGGACCTACGTCCTTGACAACTGAAAGGGGCAGATAGCTCAATACAAAGGTACTGCAAACAAAAAGCAGCACCAGAGCTTGCTATAGCCACAACGGGTTACTGTGCTGTATTCAAATGGAGGATGGACTATGCTGCTCAATCACTCTAAACAGGACAACTTTCTTTAAAATTAGTGGAAGTTGTGAGTGGACGGCAAGATTCACCATCTGTTTTATTTTTCTTCTAGGTTTGCTTGAAAATCCATCCAATTTAAAGCTTAATTTTAATTGTTTAGTTTTGTGGAAACAGATGATTAAGCTTCACAAAAAAGCAACAGTCTTGACTCATAGGAGATGGTTGAAGCAGACCGCTTTTAAATGACGCAACAGCTTTCTAGACCAGTTCTGGAGAGCATCTGCTGTGCCACTCGTTCACTTGTTCTCCGATGATTTTTTTTCCTCAGGTTACATTCATCACTTGCTTATTTTCCTTGCTTTGGTAGTGATGGGAGTCAATCCTACCAGAAGATAGCTTTTATTTATTACTAACCTTACAACTCTTGACAGCAGTAAACTTATGTTTGTGTAAAATGCACTTACAAATAACCAGTATTCTGCTCTACAGCCATACAAAAATAGAGGAAACCTAACGTATGAAAAGAATAAGCAAGTCCTCAAATGAGGTGCTGTGTGTATTGACAGGGTACAATCACTGGAAAGGAAAAAGTGTAAAGGAGTTAATTTTTCCATCAATGAATCAAACAAATTCAGATTTCCCAGTTTCTTAAATTACTTGAGATATATGCCCCCCACCTCTCTTACCAAGGCTTCAGTGCTACAGCATGTCCCCCAAACAGCTTCTTACAGCCCCCAAACTTACAGTATCTACACAAGAGGTGCAGAACTCAGAGGTGCAGAACACTGTACTTGGTATTTAAAAAGAGGATTCCTGATCCTTGATCCAACCCTGTTGCAAACTCAGTTAAGACTAACACTGGCTACACTGCTGTGCAGGATGCTCACAGGTACTGGTTTGGAGAACCTACTCTCATGTTAGTCCATGAATATGCAACACAAAAACCACTGGATTAAAACAACTCCAACATAAGTCTGGGTTTATATAAGTCACAAGATGACTTTAAGCTGGCTACCTGCACTGAGAGCCAGGAAACCAGAGCTCAGTCTTTCACAGAGGTCTCTCTTGCATTTGTTCCTGTGCTGCTGCAGATGCAAAAGCAGCATATACTGCTGAAAGCAAAGGAAACCATGGGAGCAGCAGATCTCCATTCATGCTAAGCAGAGAGGAGTGGACTCTCATAACAACAGATCAACTGTGCCAACCAAGAGCTCCTCTCATCATCACCATGGCATCATCTGTCCCTGGTGGAAATCTTGAACTACCTTAATTACAAAGTGCCATGGTTCTAGTATGCCATACTTGCTAAGAGCAATCAGGGTGCAAACATGCTTCTACACCCAACTCAGCAAAAACAAGTATAAAGTTACAGAATCAAAAATAATTTAGGCTGCAAAATGGAAGTCAAGGGCACCTGGTCCAACCACTCACTCAAAGAAAGGCTCTGAAAACCTAGGTATGAGCTAGCTGCTGCACTGCATGCAATAAAACCAGAAAACGTCAAGACACCCAATTCCAGCATTCCCTTTAGTGGGATCATAGTTGGCTACATCTAGTTGTGAAGTCTCCATTGTCCTAAAGAGAACTTCAGATCCACTTTCTTCCACTGAATGGTTCTCAAATGCAAGGGACATATCATTTGAATGGCTGTTTTTTCTAACCAAAGACATCCATTACACCCAAGAATCTGCAGCTGTTAAAATTGCTTAGGCTCCTACACTGAAATAGCTGTCTGGCTACTCAGAAGTGAAGGGTGAGACTTTACAGGGTGTTTAAAAGAGAGCCCATATTTAAACATGAGACATTAAAAAATACATACACTTGAGCTGAAAAAGAGAGCTGACCAGAGAGGAATTAGAAATAAATTTTCGCAAATAAGAGAAATAATGTAGACAGTGATCAAATTATGGGTGAAAAAAAAAGAAGAAAAAGAGTAAAATATCATTAATGATTGTACTTTTCTTGTTTCCAGACTTTGAAAGCATTTCAATAAATACTAAATGACAGGGGTGCTTTGAAGATAAATGACTTTTATCCCATCTCTCTGTCTCTCTCACTGCATGAGTTTAAAATCGCAGTACTTCTTAGTACTATATATAAAAGGTAGGGACTTGAGAGACTTGCTCACATTGCTACATCAAGTGAGTATCTCCAATAGTTTGCAAAGTTCATTCAATTTACATTTGAAGTTCTCCATGCAGGTCTTCTGCAAGTAAGCAATGTGTGAGCAAATGGCAGAACAAGTGATAGAACCCTACTTTTACTAAAAACAATGGATAGCTTTCTGTTTGCTCCAACAGGTTGCATGTGGCCATGAATATCTGGTCACTTTACGGTCTGCCCATCTGATTTGCTTAAAACATTTTTTTTTGCTTTAACATCTTCCTCTCTGTGTCCTCTAAGAGTATTTGAGTTCTGCCTGAACCTTGGTAGTTATTTCATTACTGTACTGCTGATTACTGCATTGAGCATACAGCTTTTTGGATCTCAAAGAGAAATGAATGTATATCCCTTGCTTATTACACCAACCAGACTTTGTGATTTCCCATTACAGCTGCTTTCCTAAGGTATCGCTCAGTTAAACTGTGTAATTACACTAATTCTGTACTCTCCCACAGCCTAGACTTATTTCCTGATGTCTTTCTCACCACTCAAGTGTTTGCTCTAATGACAGCAACAGACCTTCAGTCAACGTCTGCTTTGCCACAGGGAATATATCCTGGCATGAAGGCCTGGGGGGTGACTTCCAACCAGGGGTGACACAGGCTGGAACCAGAACAAAAACGCCCACATCCACCTGTTCTGCTTATGGACCCTGTGGTCTCCAGCCAGAAGGGCAGGATATTTCACACATAAACCCAAAATGACAATTGTGCAATGCCTTACAGAAAATAAGCCTCTGGCCACTCAGATTTAGCCCCATCAAACAGCTGCCAGCGCAGCAAAAATAACCCAGCGATCTCACAGAGCGTGAAACACTGAATGTTATCACATCACTTTGGAACCTCAGCACCATCAGATGAAGAGAAACCACAAATACTTCAGCAATACCTTTGGTGAAAGCATACATTCAGCCATAATTAAGCACTGAAACAGAATGCTGCTATTTAGGTACTGTTTAAAATGTCACGCACTTAAAACGCCCACTTTTGAAAGGTCTCCTCAGGGCATACGAGGAGATCAAGTGTCTCACAATGAGGTTGCAGTTTGGACAGACGAGAAGAAATGTGACTGTCTGCAGTTGGATTTTTATACATAACCATCAGTCCTATCATGCAGCTGATACTTGCCCTTTTCAGTAAGGAAGGATGTCATTTAACTGAGAGTAACCCATGAAGAAAATTTCTGATTCCTCTGAGAAACTGTCTGGGTAGGCATACCTGGATCTGTGTTAAGGGTTAAAAAAATACTCAAAAGTCACGCTTAAGTAAAACATTTGAGTTTAGAACCTTGCAAATATCATGACCTGCTACATTTATGACATCTTTTCTATTTAAGCAGTTAAGATTTAATGTCATAAACATCTCATATCAGAACTTACCCATAATCAAGCTCTTACAAAGACAAACTGATATACACCTGTTATGTACCAATTTCAGATCAAACCACTATTCAAACTCCATTGATGAAAATTTGTCTACGAAATTCTCATGTTTCCTGTGAATCTGAAATCCTTCAAAGGATTTTTTTTCATTCAGACATATAAGTAAAATATTCTGGTAAATGGATAATCAAGATTAACGTACAACAGCTTACCATGACAACAGTTTGATACTAATTCTTAATGTGAAGTTATAATTATTGCCATATTACTGCCATAAGTGCAACACAATTTGGGATTACAACTTTCTCAACTTGGAAATTGCTTGTGCACACTTAACAGTTGAAGCTGTTTAATACAGTTTCTAATCCTGCATAAAATCTTATAACTACAGAAGCCTTCGGATTTTCCTGTAGTTGAACTCTCTATCCAGTACATTTGAATTATTTCAACTTCTCCCACCCTGTCCCGAGTCCTTTCAGCTTCTACAGCAATGATGCATAAATATACAGTTAATACAGAGAAATTAGAAGCTATTTTGGAAAATGTCTTCCAAAGCCTCAGCAATTAGAACAATGATTCAGATTGAAAGGCATAGCTCCAAAAACCCAAGTTTTCACAAATGTTTAAACTTCCTCTCTGCCCCAATTCTTCTCGTGGAAACCAGGGAGACCCTGCTGCAGCGTGGGCATCGTATAGCTGGGGAGCTAAACTGCACCTCCTTAGCAAGCTGTGAACGTCACACAGAAATTTCAGGTGGTTCAGCTCTTGTCAACAATGCTGAGGCACCCACTGCATCTGCCCTTGCATTTCTGCTGATATCTGAGTAACTGTATCTGTATGCGAGCAAGGCTGCATGCAGTTTTCACGCCCGAAGCTCTGCTAATGCTGGTCAGCATTCGGCACAGTCCCCTAATGACATATTTTTAGGACTGTTGAGAGCCTTAGTGCACCCCTGCTCTCCTCTGCTAGCCATAACACGGTACCACAAATAGCTTAGCAGTTGGCAGCACTTTCTATGTCTCATAAAAAGTTACTTCTGATCACAGACCAGGCTTTTCTACATGTACTATTCTGTCCAAACAGGCAAAAGATATTGTGGGTGTAATGCTATCTTTTTGGGCAAATATCCTAGACAGAATTTAACTTTTCTTTTTATTTTTTAATAGTTTGATCTAGAATTGCAGCCTGAAGACTCAATATGAAATTGCAGCAAACATTTTTGTGTTACTTCTTTCATCTTGGCTTATTCTATATTGTTTAGAGAAATTCCACAGCAGCAGGGCTAAGCATAACATTTGTTCTCATCACCTTTTAAGCTCCAAGAGTTATCTGTCGGATCAGATCCAGTTTTTACTTATAGTCTTCTCTAAAATCACCTCGTATCTGTAAGTGGCCTTAGGTTTGAAATACGGTCTGAAATCCCACTCAGATGCAAGAGACTGATTGAAAAATCCTGGGAAACTACCCAGGCACAAAACTGTACTGGAAGGTAATCAATCTTCCCCTTATTCCAGACTTGTTCCTTTCAGCCCTCAGTTACACACAACCTTTTGTCTTCTCCACTGCCCGCAGCAGAACAAAACCCATGCACAGTTCAGCTGCCTTCCCTAGAAGAGGGCCTGGGGAAAGCTTCTCCGACAATTGGCTTGCTGTTGGGAGAAACCCGTCTTCTAGCCACCATTAAAACTTAACATCTGAAAAAGGGCAAAAAGCATCAGCCCAAAACATTCACGGAAATATGTGTACCAGTAAAGTGGCTAGATATCCCAAGATATGATCTGTTGATCATATTCCTGAGTTCTCCAGGTATGGAAATAAAAAACAGGCATCTGTCTTATTTAGTAAAATATGAGAATACACCGAAAAGTTTTACCTCAAGGCTATAAATTATGAAAAGAGATTTTGCACAGCCTGGGACAACACTTCAAACTGGTAGTGCTTCCTCCAGTGTTGTGAAAATGTGAAATGAGAACACAGCCAAGCCAAGGTCTGAGGGTTGGGGGATTTACAAAAAACCAAGTATTTTCAACTCAACATTCCCACATCTTTTTCAGCTCCGAGACTGACTGTACACTGAGTTAAACTTAACAGAAAACAAAAAGGAGATGTGTTATCCAGAAGGCCACAGGGTAAAAGAGTTATCTGTGCCAACTCCAGCACAGACCGTGAGGGACCAAGGGGAACAGGCTATTTAACAGATCAAACACGTACCAACCAAATAACCACCGCAAGTGACAAGAAGCACCCACCTGGTTAGTGCTCTCAGAGCACAGGTCAAGGAAGTTGCAGTGCCCATGGAGCACGAGATGCCTACACCAAGGGCCAGCAGTCACCTCTTGAGCTGAAAGCTGGCCACTGAATCCTGCTGCCAGGATGTCCTGGGGAATCCTGATTTCCCCTGACACACAGCATTCAATATTCTGGGGACAAGCACGTCATTCCCTGAACCAGCAAGTCCAGGAATATTACAAGCTACTCCAATTTTCAAACAGATCTTTCATAAATTTCCTATACACTGACCAGATTTTGTCAACAAACGAGTAAAAAGCTCAAACAGGTATAAACATCTTAACCATGTACTTATCAAACTCCTACTTGTTTCTCTTACATAATAAAAGCAAAACTGACAGTCGACCTGCAATTTCCAGGATTTACCAAAGTCAAGTGGTATAATAAAAACTAGCTGTAGTCTTCAGGACTACTTTCAAAAGCAGAGAAGCGACTTAACGGCCAGGGTCAAATCCTGAAAAAGTGATCTAGGATACGGATCATAAATGCTTAAGTGGCAGTATGAAAGAGGTAATTTTTCTTTTCCAAGCCAGTGGCAGAATGTGCTGATAGGAACTCAGCAGAAGCTGAGTCAGTTCCTGGAGCTGACACCTCTCTCCAAGTGCTACGCACCCTTGCTCCCAGGGCAGAGCTGGACCTGCTGAGCCACGCAACATCTACCCATGCACCACTGCCTGTGCCCAGCTTGTGATACCAGCTTTGGGCACGTCTGCAAGGGGAAATGCAGACTCTTGCATTCATGGAACTGTACCGCTTTCAGACAGGAATCTGTCACAAATTCATTGATACTTTGATTGAGTTGTCAGAGGCAAGAGAAAAGGCACGTACATTCAACACCTTCTTTGCTCAAAGTAGGCACACGAGTTTGGACCTAGCCCCTGGAAGAAGCTCCCATACTCCCTCCTGCTGGACATGAGATCTCCAGTACAATCATGCTGTGCTCCAGAGACATTATCAGGCCACATGATTTGACTGTACACTTTCCAAACTCATGATCCTGTGCATTCCTGGTTTAGAAAGTACTTCTTCAGTGACACTACACAGTTGAAATAAACAATAACAGGTTTTCAAGGAGTTTATCTGAAACATATTTGCATTACATTCCACAGGGGATTATGCAGCACAGATGGAGATAAAACAATCAACAAAGTTCTTTAAGCCAGATTAGTAAGGAGGGAGACATAGTACCCACAGCCCTACCCAGAAGCTATACAGGTCTATATACAAGACTTAGGGTGGAGACAGAAAGTCACATTGCAATTGGGGATGAAAAAAAGAAGATACCATACAGAAAAAAAAATGCGGTTTATACAGGTTACTACTATGTGAAAACTGGAAATGACAAACAAAAAGCCTCGCAAAATATAATACACAACATTCTAATTTGGGGGCATGTTAATAATTTTAACTAAAATAATCATAAATAGTTTCAGTTATGCTTTGCACTTATGATCCAGTTTCACTAAAATGATGTGAAAATATAGCCTCAAAGACTATTGAATAATATACAAACATTCTTAATAACAAGGTTTATAGGTATTCTCTTTCTCTTGTTTGTCTCTAGAGAATTAAGTCAAGGTAGTTTTCAAACAAACACTGAAGAAAGCAAAGAATGTGCCTGAAACTCCTGCACTTCAAAATTCAAGAAAAGATGTCCTTCCAAAGTCAAGATATGAATAACAATCCTTAAAAATGGTTGCTACATCTCATCACTCTACACACAAACACACACACTGATACACTGGGTTGCTGGAGCAGCAGCTAAGAGACAAGACTTCCCAGACCTAAGCTTGATATAGAGAGCACGGCTGCTCCATTCCCACAGGAAACGCCAACTTGAGGAGACCGCACGTGTAGTTAATTCCAGTTAGCACATTATTTTCTAACAACACTAACACTTCAAAAAAACTCTTACTCTGAAAAAAAACCAGACAGGGCTGCAATACATGTAAATACAAGAACCTGAAGATTTTGAGACTGAGAATAAGAAGAGAACCTAAGCTGCATAAAAAACAGTATTTTGCCAAACAAATATCAATAATAACAATGAAAAAACAGAGAGTAGGGGACATATCTGTAATTTCTACCTCTGGAATTCACAAAACACTGGTTTCCAATATTCCTTAGAAAGACTCAACCTACTGACTTACAGCTAGTGTTAAAAAAAACATAATCATTTTACTTCCATGTCAAGTAAGATGAGCACAGATGGTCTGCAAAAAGACCATACAAGGAAGAAAAGAGGTGAAGAACATGTCTGTGTATTTTCTAACTGGGTTTCAGCTATTGTTAAACTAATTTTCTGGCACTTGAATGTTTAAAGAAAAACAATATTTACAGAAAATTGTGGAGAACTGAACTTATTCAAGGAATGCTGCTCAGCTTACAAATCAGATTTTTCTTTGTACTGCTAGAATACCCACTGACTTGCAAACAGGAACAGAAAGGGTGACATCTCGACCTCAGCTCAGGTCTTCACCTTACAGAGTGGGAAATTCTCACTTGCAAAGAAAATTAAGCCTAGGTGAATAGTCTTATTTTGGTATGTTGTGCACCTTCGGGGATTTTTTTTTTTCCACAGTATCCAATAAAATCTTCTATTAAATAAGAACAGGGAGTTTATTTCCTCACCTCCTTTCTGCACTGTTGCTTCACATTAACAGAAATATTATCATTCAATAATACTTCTCTTTAGAGATGAACATGGTAGAAATCTCTTTTCCTTTTTGCACAGTGTTGTCATTTGCTTTGAGACACATAACAGACTCACAGACCTTACTGTGGGACAAAAACATAACATCAATGTTTCTTTTATATTTCAACAGCTGATTAAATGCCTCAGATGAAAGTTATGTGAAATTTTAATCAAGACTAAGCTGACTTACAGCCGCAGAGCTCACGATGGCACTTTGGCAAGCCACGCTTGGCAACTGTACCCTCTAAAATCTATTTCAGCAACCAAAAGGAGATGCGGGGCACAAAGCCCCTTGTATGCCACTCTCTGCATTACATCTCATGGCTAGCTTGCTCAGGTTGATGCTGGATATTTTCCAGATACACATCCAAATACTCATATTTAAGGGTGGCTTCAGCACTGATACTATACAGGAAAACTAAAAAAACCCAAACCCTTGTGTGGCCCAGGACTGTAAAGACAGAAACCAACATTTTGAGCTGTAACAGGAAGAGGCTGATAACTGCATAGCATTTGGAGGAATGATAGAAAGCAATTGAAGGGAGTCATGGAATACACGAAGAATAACTAGTCTCCATTAGCCAGGCTATTTTCAGTGACAGGATAAGAGGCAATGGGCACAAAGGAAACAAGGAAGGCTCCATCCGAACATCAGGAAGCTCTGAGTGTGACCGAGCACTGCCATAGATTGCCCATGGAAGCTGTGGAGTCCCCACCCCGGGAGATGCTCAAAGGCCATTTGGACAGAATCCTGGAAAACAGGCTCTAGGTGTCCCTGCTTAAGCAGGGGGTGAGACCAGGTGACCTGCAGTGGTCCCTTCCAACCTCAACCATTCTGTAATTCTGTCACTTGCATTTTCCTGTATATTCTATGTACATCCTTCCAGACACATTGATGGTTAGCTTCCTGCCAAAATTAAGACAATGGTAGATGAATACTAAGCACCAGAAATGCAGTTACTGAGTATAATTCCAATCTAAGACCTAGACTGTGACTGCATGGATGAAAACAGAAGCAAGCACTGATACTTTGGTACAAGGCTTCATTTCTCAAGCTTGGACTGGGGCCCAGACCAAAGTGCAAGAGTTAATATAATTCCCTTACAATGTAAAAAATAATGTAATAGACCACTGTTGTGCTCATGTGAAAGAGGATATAAGGCAGACTTTGTGAAACAGAAAAAAAAAAAAGATGACCTAAAATGTATAAAAATTAATACTGTGATTCAGACTAAGGGAACTCCAGCTAAGAACTGGCTGACGCGAGGCTGACAGACCACGCGGTGAGTGGGGGGTGAGACATGAGCAGAGTAATGAGAAATTCTGAAAGTTTGAGTTTACAAGGCTTGCTAAAAGCACACCACAAAACTTGTATAAATGTACACTTACTGCAAAAACCTGGCGCACAAACTATCCTCTTGTGCTGTAAAAGATGCTTGTTGGGCAATTCTATTTCAACCACTAAGAAATACAGGATAGGAATCACTGAGCCAAAGCCCAGCTTGTTGAAGCAATTACACAGACCTGCAGGGCTCTGCAGCTGAACAGCCACAGTCCATTAATGAAGAGCTGAAGGATCCATCCCCTAAGGTGACCAAAACATAAAAACAATGTCCCAACCAGCCAAGACAACAGTTACCTTAGGAACGTGAAGAACAATGCTCTCTCAGTTGCAAACCCTGTTGAACACAAACCCTGTTGTATCAGGTAAATTCCCCAAATGTAGCAATGGGGCCGTGGCTTCAGTGCAGTGAGGCTCCCACCCACGACACACAGCACAGAAGATTATAGAATAATGGTATCACAGAATATGCTGAGTTGGAAGGTACCCATCAGGATCATTGAGTCCAACCCCTGGCGCTGTGCAAGACATGCTGTCCTCTTCTTTAAGGGGGTTAAAGAGCAACCCGGGACCAAAAGTTTTCTTGCAAACCTTCTTGGTAGGAGTTGAATGATTTTTTGCTGTGTCTACACAATTCTGTGAAGATGAAGCACTGGCAAGTCACTACCAAAGAAAGATTCATGTACAGCCTTGCTGTAAGGTATCTTGAGGGGAGAGGGAACGGAAGGGAAAAGGAAAGCAAAAACCTTAAGGAAACAAAGACTGCAATCACTCAAGGGTTATTCTTTCCTAAAAAAGATTCAAGACCGTATTTGTAATGGCAATAAACACTTTAGTTATATGCTTACTGTATTTCAGATTAGCAGATATGTTAGCAGTCTGTCATACAATAGCTTTAGGGGCCAAATAGTTCGCTCAATTCAAATATCTACTCTGAGACCCACAGGAGAATAAGTAAAACAATTTGAGCCAAGTATTTGTGTAAAATACTTATTTTGCCAGCACCCTAAAGAAAATAAGCAGAAAAATCTCAAGTTGCAACTTAAACATGAACATCTATTACTGTTTCCTTGTGGTCTATAAATCTAATCCTACTGCCCATACATCAGACTTAGCCATGCCTTCTGCAACTTCTCAAGTGTCCTCTCTTTTAGGAAGTCTTAATCTGTATTAGCTTTTCTTCTTCATGTGAATTTAAGGTGCAAAACTGCACCTTGCTTCCCGAATTTATGTCTTTGAAAGACCTTGCAATGACTATTAGTTTTCTCCTTTTCCTAATGTAATATACTAACATAAATCAAATCAAAGAAGCAGTGTGGCAGCTGTTCTGTGATGGATTCTGATGATCAGCAAATTTATCACAAAGCCAAAACCAGAGAAGTTCAGTGAGAGCAATTTCAGAGAAAAAAAGGGCCATCATCCCTTCTGAAAGCTCTTGGATTCTGCTAGTGTCAAATTACCAGAAGATGAAAATTGGTTTTGATGCTAAAATTGTCCTTGATTTTAATTTGTTTTCTGCAATGCCGGCCTTTTAAAGCCATTTTTTGTTAAAAGAGATAAGTCTCTCCAGTTCTCAGACTTCCACTCAGAAAAATGCTTGAACAGTCTCTTCTGAGGAACATAAAGAATGCTTTTTTTTTTTAAATGGTTGAATCTTCCATCTACTACTCATCTTTATGAATTTATACATCTTATGCCCATATAAGTGCAAATCTCTAAATTTGAAACATTTGTGAAAATTACACCACAATCTAGTAATAAAAAACCCAGACTACTTAGCATCATTCTTAGATAAATAAATTAATAATGAAAAAATAACCTATCAATTATGAAAATAGTATCAGCATAACCACTTACTGCATCCTTAGCTGTATCCTAAGCCTACAATTAGCTAATAATAAAATTCCTTTTTCCCTTCATTTCCAGGCAATGTTTCCCTGTGGTCAACAAACAGTACAGAAGGAAGGATTAGAAAGCTATCCCACAGAAAGCAGCATGAATGCTTATTAACCTCAAAAGACTGACTCAGAGGAAACTAAATTCCAAAACTTGACACATCCTACTTCTTGTATCCCAACCAGCTCTGTGGTTTCCACCATGATTTCTCCATTCTCCAGCAAAAACATCAAACTATTTGGAACCAGATGCAGTTCAGACAGTAATGGAGATCCCAAAACACAACTTTTCTGAGCCATGGACAGATATCGTGGTCCAAGACCAGGCTTACACAGAGAAGCATGGTTAAATGCAGATGTTATTCTACTGGAGATGCAATGGCTTTGAAGTTTCCCAACTCAAAGTTGCTTCCCAAAGTTGCTACACAGTAAGAATGCTGTCAGAATGCTGTCATATGCAACAGTGACAGAGCTGCTCACAAAACATCCAAAACCATGTCTTCAAACTTCTCTGCCTGCCCTTTGTCAGCAGGACACAATGAGGCATCCATTTTTCTGAACATAGGACTGTATCCTCCAATGACTTGAAAAGTAAGAGTGATTTTAATTTTTTTTTTCTAGGATACTACAATGCAAACTCCTGATCTGGTATGATGTTTTTGAGGCTTCCTGCTTACTACATCTAAAGCATTAAACCCAGTTATATTTTCTCTTAAAAAAACAGGTTAAGTCACATGAACAAAAAGCTTATAAGAAAACACTTAGTTCAGCATTTAACAAACACTACCATGATGAAAGTTGTCAGACTAGAAGTCAATATAAATAGCTTTTAAACAAAAGTACTTCAAAAGTGCTGAACAGAAAAAAACCCAGAGAACATAACTGTATGTTAAAATATATTAATATTCCATCATTTGTTCAGCAGCTTCTTGCAAAAAAAGTCTCAAAACCTTCTAACAATTAAAATAATTTCATATTTCCGAGGAATGAATGGAGAATATATCTCAAAATAAACAGATTCAGCTTCCATTATCTCTGTAGTAGGAGCAGGAAATAGTCAAGAATGGAGGTACAGATGGTTTTTCATGACCATGAACACACAAAGTTCACCATGTTCTAGAATGTGCCATCATCTTTTGCCTGAAAAACATGCAGTAAAAGCTAACAAAGGATGGCTACACTTAGGAGGTCGAATCATGAAACAATCACAGAGTTTCACAAGATGGCTTATCATGTTAGAATATTTCCAGCTACATAAATAATGGAATAACCTAACCATACGATGGGACCTTAAAAATCATCCAGTTCCAATCCCCCCACCATGGCCAGCGGCACCTTCCCCTAGACCAGATTGCTCAGAATGCCATCCAACCTGCCCTTCAACGCTTCCAGGGACTGGGCATCCACAACTTCTCTGAGCAACCTGTTCTGGTGCCTCATGACCCTCCCACTAAAGAATTTCTTCCTAACATGTAATCTAAATCTCACCTCTTTTAGTTTAAAACCATTCCCTTCTGCTCTATCACTATCTGTCTGTGTAATAAGACACTCTCCTTCTTTTTTATAAGCTCTCTTCAGGTACTGGAAGGCTTCAGTGAGGTCTCCCTGGAGCCTTCTCTTCTTCCTTCTCTCCTCTGAACAACCCCAGCTCTCTCAGCCTGTCTCCACAGGAGAGGTGCTCCAGCCCTCTGACTGTCTTGGTGTCCCTCCTCTGCACCCACTCCAACAGGTCTGTGTCCCTCCTGTGCTGGGGACCCCAGAGCTGGATGCAGCACTCCAGGCAGGATCTCACCAGAGCAGAGCAGAGGGGCAGAATCCCCTCCCTCTCCCTGCTGCCCACGCTGCTTTGGATGCAGCCCAGGACACGTCTGGCTCTCCGGGCTGCCAGTGCACATTGCCGGCTCATGTCCAGCTCTTCATCCACAAGAACCCCCAAGTCCTTCTTCACAGGGAAGGACTGTCAATGAGTTCTTCCCCCAGTCTGTGCTCGTGTCTGGGATTACCCTGACCCAGGTACAGCACCTCGCCCTTGGACTTGTTGAACCTCATAAGGTTCCTGTGGGCCCACTTCTCGTGTTTGTCCTGGTCCCTCTGGATAGCATCGCATCTTTGTGTTGTGCCAACTGCCCCGCTCAGCTTCCTTGCTGAGGGTGCACTCAATCCCTCTGTGTCACTGATGAAGATACTGAAGAGCAACGGTCTCAAGACAGAGCCCTGAGGGACAACACTGATCGCCAGCACTGGTCTCAGCCTGGACACAGAGCCACTGACCACAACTGTCCAGCTGTGTCCATCCAGCCAAGTCCTTATGCACTAAATAATCCACCTTTTAAATCTATGTCTCTCCAATTTGGAGATAAGGATGTCGTGTGAGAAATGAAAGATCATCCTCATCCATTTAAGACCAGATTTAAAGGTGAATTCTCCCAAGTATTCTTGGGTTTCTAAGTTCAGCATTTAGAAAGTTTCTGATATGGTCAGAAATTTCATGTTCATACTAGCAATGACTGCCTTCTTTACAGTAAACATTTACCACAACTTCCCATGGCATCTAAGCCATTCTGTTAACCACAGACATATGGTGCATATTACTATTTGTGGTAACAATCTGTTTGCATTCATAGTCGCTTATTCTGGTTTATCAGTGAACCTCTGTCACACAATGCATATTCCCACCAGTGGTTTTAGGTTTTTTACTTTTTTGTCTTGTCTTTGTTAGCTTGTTTCTTCCAATTTTTTCAAGTTTACAATTAAAAAAACCCTCAAACATTCAAAGACATAAAATGATATGCAGAAACAAAACTATGCTATTGTGCAATTTCAAATAAACATCATCTAACAGTTCTGGTCTCACTTTTATGCTCTCAGGTCCCTGATATTCCAAAAAATAGTTTGTTACAGGTCTCGTATTTTTACCTGCACACGCAAATACTACTATGCTTTTTAAATAAACATGATAATTTTAAACAATATTTTTTAAAATACTAGGAAAAGGAGAAATAATTAATTCAGCACCAGTTTAATGAATCCAGTACATCCCTTTTCATCCTTCTAATGAATTGGCAATTCACTGAGGCAAACAGTGCTTACTGTCCTCTTTTCTGCTTTCCCAAAGAGATCTGGCAGAATCAGACTTCTGCTTTGCCATGGTTAGCCAGACTTGATTTTTCTGACAGCAAAATCCCTGATGATTGAATTAAGAACTTCTAAATGAAAGCCAGCCAGATGATTAAAGCTGCTTCTGTTAAAACAATGAGAAATACTTAATTTGCCTAAATCAGTACCCATGCAACAGGAACAGAGTCCATCAGCAGCTCACACAAAGAGATGAGATGCAGCATCATCTACTTGAATGCAAGCAAGTAGTATCAGGAGGGTGGTATGGGGCAGGGAGCAGATTTGAGAAAAGAGAGATGGTGATTTAGGTAACAGGCGTCAACCCTCAGTTTTGCTTCCCCATTCTGTCAGATGCTTTGCCCTTGAGGGGGGCAAAGAAAGCCAGAAAGAAATCATTCAGCTTAATGGTCACTGCCTGTTCTGCTGCTGCTTTGAGCATAATGAACCTGTATTACCATGTGTGCTAAAAGTAAACGAAGCAATTTTTTTCGCAATATATTCTTATTCTAGGGTTTAATCAATTTTTACGCATTCCCACTGTCCTTTTCCAGTTCACAGAGATTGCTTCCCTCAGCTTTTCTAACAGCATTGCTTTTGGAAGCAGCACAAGGTAACCTGGATGCTGTCCTGTTTGGCCTGCTGTGCTCTTGCAGTAAATTTTGAGAAAAAAAAACACTACATCAGCACAATTTCAGAACTCAGGTTCCTTTGCAAATCACAGGAAGCACAGAATTTTGCAAGTTGGCAAAGCATCAGAAGGACATCACCAGTCAGGAGCGCAGCAGTTACAGATCACAGAGAAAACCCTGAGGACACTGCAGGATGCATTTCCAAGGGCATGGGTTTTACCACCACAACCAGATAGCGAGCAGACTTTCTAAATGCTGCTTTCTGAATGAGGGCCAATGGGATTTTTCCATCCTGTCACTCAATATTACAGAGTTAGCAAACATTTTTAATTGATCTATCTGGTTGTTCCCATCCTTCAAATAACCTCTGTTGACCTATCACTCTAGGCTGTATACTGCAAACTTTGTGCCTCTGCAGAGTTCCACATTAAAACACTGCCGGTTTCCTCTGCAAATTAAACAAAAGCCTTCTAACTGCACTTTAGGCGATACAGCAACAACATAGATTAAGTCTTTTAGCCAACAACCTTTCCAAACAAACACTTTTTTCTCTCTCAGAAAGTGTTTAAATCTGAAATACTACATCTCTTCTTAAATCCTGGAAAGCATTCAGCTTCCCTTCACCATCGCAGTTCATTTATCTTGCAGGAAGTTTCCGAGTGCTTGCTACAGAGAAGAAATTTTTTAAAAGGCACAGAGAGAGACAGAAAATGTCATGGTGCCTGACACTGGGCTCTGGACCTGACTCACCCAAGCTGCACAACGCAGAAGGCTGCACTCAGACCCATACTTGGAGGCATCATTTCAGCTGGCCCCTACTTTAACAGCTGGAGTTGTGAAAGTGTAAACAGAGGCACCACAAAATTATATGCTCATTTTAATCAGGATTTGACAAGTCTTTCTCCAGAGAACAGTTCTATTTCTTTCTGAACTCCACCACAACATACCGAAATTTTCAAGAAAGCATCTAGATACAAAAGACCTTCTAAGCTAAAGTTATACAGAACACAGTGAGTACAGACAGACCCCTAGAGTGATTTTTTTTAAGTTCTTCTCATATTCACCTTAGTCCCATTTTTGAAAACAGAAATCCTTGTGTTGAGTACCTCCTCCTGATCCTCTCCTCCGACAGGGAAAAAAAAATTTTAAAAAAAAATGCATAGGGATGTCTGGCATAGTCATGGGTAAGACACAGCTAAGGGGCATTTAGGTACGTAAGACAGAAAAGTGTAAACATTTTTAAAGTGTGAGTTTCTCACTCTTTCCTCTGAGGCAGAATGGGAACACAACCTATAACTTTCTGTGGCCTTGCAAGTAAAATGTAAAAAAAGCAAAGTATCTGTTTGTGGCCACTAAAAAATCTTCTTTTTTTTTTTCAAATGAAGAGAAACCTCCATCTTCTGTGAAACTGAATTTATCTCAGTCTTCAAACACCTTCAAAACTCTGGCAACCAAAAAATACAGAACCTTTTATGAATGCGGCCAAGTGAAGAAAATGCGTGCAGCTCTAAGGCTTGTGTAACACTGATATGTCTTAAATGTAACAGATCACCACTTAAATTTAAAAGGACTAGAGAGCAACATAGGTAATTAACCAATTTGAGGTGAATGCTCAAAATGCACATATTTGGGTGTGACAGCCACCAAGGCAGAGGTGGGATTCAGTTTTGAGAGGACCAACTGTCAGCACTGGAAGGTAATAGAGAAGAAAAACTATCGTCTGAAAGGTCATTGAACTTATTTTCTGCTTTGCTGAGTTAGTTTTTTTTCTCTAAACTCATTCTAGCCAAATACAGATATCTACATAGGTTCTTGATTTGCAGCATGATAATAAGAGAAAGTCTTTATGTATGAAAGTTGTTTGGTCACTGATTACAAAATTCTTTTTAAAGTTTTTTTCTTCACTTAGCAGTAATTACATTTTTCACCATCAAGCCAGCCACACCATCCTGTGAATTGTAATTCACTCATCACCAAGCAAAGGCAATTTAATCTTTATCTCGTTAGTCAGTACCGGTTCCTCAGCTTCATTTATTATTTGTTCTGTCTGAAATACTTAGGCATTGGATAGAATGAGGAATTAATATGGGGAATTTTCACAGATGCATATAAACATTTAATAAGCCCAAGTGACGTGAAGACTATGGACTGGGTCCAGTTAATTAGGGCCAAGATGTTGGCTTCTGCAAACTCTCAGCGTGAGTATTTGCTGGACGAAGGCGGTCTGTAACACCTGTGAAACACATTCATTTTCAGAAATCTCAGAGATACTTCAAGCTGCTATGGCCAAAATCTTTTTTCAGCCTGATGTGAAGGGAACTGAGTGGTTTTCTGTCCTAGTTCTAGAAAGCCTTTCTTGTAAGCATCTCCTTTCCTCGAGACAAAACCAGCACAAGATGAAAACAGCCACAGCTGATGCACTGACACAGAGGCAGGGGCAGGGGAAGCTGGCATGTCCTCGGGTCCTGACCCCACACCAGCATCCATCTGATGGATCATTTCACTGTGGGCCTGACTAGGGATGAACCCAAGCCACCAAGCCTAGCTTCCTACACACTCTTTTCCTATTCCCCTCCTTCCCTATGGTCATGGGCACCATAAAGTTCCCAGCAGGGATCCTCAACCAGCTGACAGCATGAATGCATGTAACTGACAAAGGGTGAGGAAAGAACAACAGCACCAGTGCCCATTTCTAAAATCACCAAAGAAACTGAGAAGCAGTTGGCAGCACTGGAGCATCTGCTTGGCACCCAGTTCTCATGCTTCATGCGGCTGTATTCCATGCATCCGCTGTCGTATGGGAAGGAAAAAAGGCAACTGAGATGGGTACACCTCAGAACATCAGAATTATTTCTGTCTTTCTAACATTTGTCTTTACATCAAAGGAGGAATTTTTTGTTTGTTTTCTTGTTTTTGTCTTTTTTCAGTACAAGGACAAATTAAACCAATTTGGCCAGGCTCTGGAGCAGGCTACAAAGAGACCTTGAAAGATGGTGGATACCTACTGATGATATGTATAAGGGCCTCTGAAGGCACACAAATCGGGACACTGAGTTTTGTTAGAAGATTTGGGCAGGGGCAAAAGCTACCTTGAATGAAATTACTTCAGAATTACTGCGGCAACAACCCTCAGGAGGAATTACAATTTCTAGTGGGGAGAGGAAGAAAATAAAAGGGGGAAAAAAGCACTATCATATGGGAAAAAAGTCTTATTTAGGAGGAACAAGCTGCACTCAGAACTTGCAAAAATAAACTTCTTTTTTTAGGACACAAGGTGGGGTGGAAGTGTCTTCTATTCAAGTAAGCTAAAGTCACACTAGATTTTATCTCATAATGGCAGAAATTAAATATTCTGAGATTTTTATCTTTTTGGGCATAGAGCATTATAGGGGATACACATGATAGAGTCACCCCAAGACGAGTAGATAAACCTAATGATAACAGGAACTTGCAAAAAACTAAAACATGTCACAAGATTTAGATGCATCTTAAATGTCATGCTCATTTAGAGTACACGCTTAAATCACCAAAATAAGACCTGAACCACCCAGCTAGAATTATTTAGGAATGATAATTTAATCAAACTGTCATCCTGAATACAAAAACTGGTCATTCTAGTGTACAGTGTTGCAAAATCAGCTGATTATTTCAACATGTTTCCTCCTGTTTTAATTGTTTCAAGGGTTACTATGCCATTGACTCTGTATTGTTGCCTTTCCCTGGGCTTGAAATTAAAAGCCAAACATGGTTAGAGTGGAAAAAAAGGGTTTTACCTTGGTATTTACTTAAGGATCCTCAGGTGCACTACATCCAGGTAGAAAGCACCGAAATGCACACCACGATGCCCACCCCAAGATGCACACACACGATAATTCGTGTATACAGTTATAGACCTTGCACATTAGCATATCTATCAAAGATTCCCCAAGGAGAGGCTCAAGAGAAGCCCCCGTCCTGAGGAATGTTCCCCCTGGATGGGCCTACCTTGATTTACAGAATGTGTTCTGGAGAGGACCTTGGTGTCTGGGGCTTTCTGACCCCCCGCTGCGAGGCTTCCAAGATGTTTGGTCTCCTGGCTTAACGGAACTTTGGGTCTCAGCTAGCTATCAGACTTAGGGAATTACAAGTATGTGGGCTAAAAGCACTAAGGATACATAAAAGCTGCATAAAAGGGTATATGAAAGGGTATATAAAAAAGCAAAAAATCATCATGGCATCAGTATTAGCATTAGGTTTTCACAACTAAAGCAAATACACTGTTCTATAACATACTGTAATATATTAATATATTATAGAGCATACTACGCAATAGTATAGTTTTGAAACTACTACCCTCTCAAAAGACATTCCTTACTATCTTCCTTCAAGTTTTGGCTTATGTCAGACAGCTAAAATTTTTATTAAAGCATAAAAAAAAATTACAAGAAAATGTTTCTCAGTTCTACAGTAAGAAAATGACTGTAAAAACCCTATAAAAAAAAAGAGCAAAGAAACAAAGAGCTTTTAATGTTTAACACCCTGTTTGGGCTTGAAAAACTCTCACTGAAGAAGGCAGGGATTGTGCATCAGCAGCTGAACTTGAGACCAGGTCCAGAAAAAGCCACGGTGCAAGCGGGGAGAAAAAATAAAAAGAGCACAGAAAGAAGATTAACAGCTTCTCCAAAAAAATACATAATAAGCTACAGAACAGAATGTCAGTTCCAGGAAAGATAAGAAGCTATTGCTTTTTGGTTACAACCAATGCTTAGTCTAAGATTTCAATCTAGCACATAGTTGCAAAAGAGCCATCTAAGGCGAGAGCAGGATATGGGCAAAATGCTTCGCTAAATGAATTTCTAAATGTTTCATGAACAAAGGGAGATTTCAGAAAAACCGAACATTCCACATTTCAAGAGGCTTTTGCATCAAGACACCATACATAAATAAGATAAGATTTTGAAAACTGGATTTAACCTTGCAATTCTGCTAATGGAGTTTCACAAACTGACAAGGTGCCCTGGCAGGGAATGCACATAGGTTGCATCCCCCTGGGCATCTCCAACTTTGGCTTCTGTGGAAAAGTAAGTAGTCATTTAATTGAGTACTCAATTAATTCAGCTGTTATTGCTTTGATTACTTTTGTTTCCTCAAGTACAAATTTTGACTGGCTAAAAATAAAAATAGTTGTTACCCAGGAAGGAAAGCAGCATACATTGAAACACTTCTCAGGGAAAGACATTGTTCCTGTACAATCTGAAATAAGACCCAGTGAGGGAAGTATTTCATGAATGTTAATCCAGGTCCACTGAGTCTCAGTCCAATAGCCACAGGTTTGCATACATCAGTTCCACTAAATTACACTTCTATGCCTGTCTATCTGAGGTAATAACAATGATTTTCTCTTCACCATTATTCTGCTCTGGTGAAAGCGATACTAATTTATTTATGTTTATTTTACATACAAGTTCCTTCCATCATCTGTCTAATAAAATATAAATTAAAAATATTCTGCAGAACATGCATGCAAAATGAAAGAACAACTTAGTGTAACTTCCACACAGAACTTGACAAACCACAGTAGGAACACTAAAATCAGAGATGCCAAGGCAAGGCTAATTTTCATTCCCCTTTGTTTTTTCTTATTAAAAAAACCTGAGGCTGTGAGCCTTTAACTTAACTTTCATGTGCTCTTCTAAAGACCATGTGCAAATGGGCTTAATAAATATGATTTCAGGGACCTTATTTACTTTTTTAATACCTGCTGCAACTTGAATCTGGGGTATGTATTTATCCCGGAGCTGTAAGAGAGTGCACTAATGCCTCATACAATGTAAGGAATGCTGCTGTCTGCATAGTTCACGTATGAACGGGGGGACACCAGCTCCTACCTGGAAAGAGAAGTCTGCAGAGCCCATGCCTTGGCATGTATCTAAATGTTTGACCCCGAGACACACTGAAACCTCAGCAAGTACTGGTGAAGTCAACAATGGCTGTGGTTTCAAGTGCTCTGAATCCAGTGAGCAGCAGTCACTGAACCAGAGCCAGCTCAGCTCCTTTGAGAAGGCATCCATTTGGTCCAGGCTCTGAGCAGTATTGGAAGAATGAGCTGCAAGAGTCAGTGCTGCAAAGAGCCGCCTGTCAACCGTGATAACTGAGCTGTTATCTTGAGATACTCTGGTCAGCAGGCATTTTATCTCATTTTTTAGTGGTTATCCTTTACTTTCAAAATACTCCAGTAACATCTGCTGTAGTATTCAGACATCCTAGAAGTGTGCTCTGCTTTAAAAAAAACACATTATCTGAATTCTAAAACTTGGAAGAGCCAGCTGCCTGCTATCCTCTGCAATATGGGTAGAAATGCTGAAAGAAATGACTGAGCAGTAATGACTGGGCAGCAGTGTGGTTGAAAATGTTCTTCAGCTCTGTGTCAAGATTATTGCACGTGCTATGAAGCTCGAAGATTAGAACATGAAAATCTAGGATGCAGATGTATGAATTAAACCACAGCTTTAGGACACTAAGCCAGAAGGTCACTGTTTCCAGGCATGGGACCAGGGCTGTCCTGCAGAGAAAGCCTGCGGTGTGCCAGCTGCTGTCAGGCAGGGCAGCAAGCAGCTTCTTCCATGAGAGGCCTCAGGGGTTGAGGAGCAGGTTCATTGTGAGAAAATTCAGACTGTCACTGTGAAAGCCACCAACTCAGTAAGCAACTTAAAGCTAACCATCTCCTAATCATGCTGCCTTGCCCCTTCAACACTCACAAAACAGGTTGTCTATTTTACTTCCATGGTGCTACAGTACGCAAGTAAAAGCATGCCTTTCTGCTATCAATATATCCACATCAACCAGTGATTGAGCCCAGTCAATTTCTTCTGGAGGAAAAAAAGAAATGGAAAAAAGGGATCTGTTGATTCAATAATTGGAACCAGTTATGTTATTTGTTCCAGAAATACCTGATGGACTTCACTTTTTCAGCTTCATATTCCTTTCACCCATTTTATTTGAATGATACACATTAATACATCTTAAAAAAAAGAATTCAAAGCAGGTATCCACTTGCCATAGTCCTGTGAAAATGAGATTGAAACCAAATTTGTAACTGAAATAAGATGTTAAGATTTTTACTATGAATTTTTGATTGAAGAGCGGGCTTTATCTCATAATTCCCTGTGATGCTGTGCGCAGTTGTTGTCTGCTTGTTTGTCAGGAAGAGAAGTTACATTTTCAAGCATCATTTCTTGCCATTCTGGAAAACCTGTGTATATTTCCTTGAAGGGAAAATACATGGAATTCTCAGCAGCAGCCTCACATAGCACCAAAACCGTAATGCAAAGTATCCTTTTTCAGAAGCAAGTGTAACACAACAAAACATATTTTGAGAAATAACATTTATGTAGCAGTCTGTTATATTTTAAAATGTTCTGCTACAAGGAAAAAAACCACAACAAAACAACAAACCTCCAACTTTTAACTTGCAATGCAGCGGATATTTCAGCTCCTCAAAGTATCATATGATCTTACTCTCAGACAACCTAACCACCCACTCTGTCATGTTAAATATGGGAGTAATTTACAGGCCAGACTTTAGGTCTAGTTCTACAAAAGCAGTCCCTCAGCAGAGGGATGTCAGACTCATTGACCTGGGCACTGAGTGACAACCTTCTCCACAAAACAGGAGGAGAAGGGAAAGGGAAAGACCTAGAGAGAAAAAGGTGAAAAATTATGTAATCCGGTTTTCATAAATGCTAGTCCTCATTTGCAAAATATACCTACATAAAACTTTTTATTTTTCCCCTGTGGTTGTATGCAACATTCAGCAGAGAATAAATTACGCTGTTACATATTTTGCATGTTTTGAATCTCTAGGAGGATTTGAATAGAAATGCAAGATACTGGTAACTATACTCTTTCCAGTTCACATCTCTCTCCCTCATACACAGAAAAATCCTGTAGATGATTAAAGACACTTGCTCATCACAGCCATCCCATCCATCTCCCAGAGAGAAGGGTGCGAGACTTGAGCTCTGCTAACACTTCAGGGGGCACATGGGCTCAGGTACGTTCGTGCAGCTGAAGAGCCTTGTCAGGAGTCAGTGCTGTGCACAGATCCATGGGCACACACATGTACTCTGGACATCCATTAGGTCAAGAGAGTACTGCTTAAGGGATATAGATCCCCCAAGTGGGACTTAGCACAGTCACCTCCAGCCAATTCTGAGCCATCCACTTCTGCTATCACATCTTCTTCTGCTAAGGGGCAGGTAACAGATTTAGCTGAACATGTATTTTCTGAATTAATTTTCAATCAATTTGGTTCCCTGGTCCAGCTCACCGTGTGGCTGGACAAATACTGCTTGCTGGGAAGAGGAGGAGAACAGAGACAGACACTGCATTTCTATCAGACTGAAGCGATTCTGGATCCAACTCCATGTTACCGGGATTCAGCTGTGCCTGCGGTTTAAGCACAGCTCAGTTCTCTCAGTGAACCAAGGCCATATTCAGTGCTGGGATAGTAGAAAAATGTTTCAGGTTACCAAAGACAGCTGTAGGCAAACATTCGATACAAAAAAAGGAGTAATTTTCATAGTATGTGAATAAATAGTTAATAAATTAAATAGTTAATAAATTAAAATAGTGTTCAACGGCTACAGCAATTAAGAAAACAATGGGAAGAAAGGGTGGGGAAGATGAGGGTTGCCCACAGTAAGAACACAATAGGTTGTCTTAGAAGTTCCTCTGAGGAAACCACACTGAAACAGTAAACCTCCAACACGGTGAGCAGGATCACTGCTAATGTACAGAGCCGAAGGGCCAAATTAATTCCTTGTGTAACCCCAGTGACTTCAAAGGAGTTAGCTCAGAGATGAGTTTGGCTCAAGGAATTTTGAAATGGACCCTAACCAATTCTCCCTAAGTAGACTTCAGATCTGTGGCTTCTTGTATTACAAAACTGCCTTGGCTCTGCATGGTTACTGTGTCCTTTATCAGCATTTTTATTCATACAGAATGACTAACGAACTCCAAAACAGTAGCACCACCTGATTAATATCAACCACTCTTCAAAGCATTTGTCTTAACACCAGGGGTTGTTGTTTTTTCAAGCTGGTGGGTCTCAGCACTGATGACTTCATTGTGTGGTCTGTCTGGTCAAATTTGCTGCTGAAATCCAGTCTTTTTGCAGCTGAAGGGTAATATTTTACGTTAGTCATGAGCAGGGATTGAATGCTAAACTTGACCTCTCCACCTTTTCCAGTGTGTGTATTTCTGTGCTTCCTCTGCAGCCTCTGGATGCCCATGTGCAGTCTGCTTCTTCTGGCTCCCAGAGAGACAAGATTAATATTGCCCTGTCACATATCGATAGCCAGCAGCGAAACATAAACAGCCAAAAAGCTGTAATGAGTCCTACTTACTATCTTTATATAAAACAGGATTTATGGCGACAGATCACATTTCCAGCAGCCAAAAGATGTGTTAGGAGGGATTATACAGTCTATTCTGACTGCTCATCTCTGCTTCAGCTCTAACTACACTTTTGGGTGGCTTGGACTAAGCACACCATTTTTACTCGTCTCTCCCCTAATTGTTCAAAAAGCAGCATGTCTGCCAAAAACCACCTCTGCAGCCAAAATTACAACTTAAATACTCATAAATGCATTCAAGTGTTCTGTACTGTTGAAGCAGTACCAGTAACTGAAGGGGGGAGAAAGGAACTACTCAGCTCAGGTAAGAGCATCACTGTTGAGCCCACAGGCATCTATAAAGCCCTAACAATATGACCTATATGGTTTTTTCCATGGTCTGAGCAAAACTGCATTCAACCCAGAACATCTCTTTCCCTTCAGAAGCTTTGCTGTGACAGTGTGGGTGGCTGAAAGAATTGTTTGAATCTGCTTTTTCTTCCACATTGCTTCTTTCATTGCAATTTTTGTACATCTTACAGGATATTCTGTTTTTCATCAAACAAGGACAGACTTTCAGACTGCACTGCTAAAGTCTGACCAGCCAAACTTCAGAAGAAAATATATATCAAAAAGTGGTATGAAGGTAAAACCCCTGTTAACAACATCCATTCATGGCTCAATTCCAACTTTCATCATGTGCCTCTTACCACTCTCTCCATATAAACTCATTCAAATCCACAGCAAAAATCAGTGACTACCAGCAAAACAAATAACAGGGAGCAAAAGGCACACAAAATGCTCAGCTTTCATGCTTGAAGTGTATGGCAAGTAGGTAGCTTGTGTGGCAAAAGACCTATTTTCTATTTTGTTAACAAATTCATTACGTCTGGCTCATTGCTTTCATTAGGTAAGTACATCTGGCTGCATTAAGAAAAGCATGATGAATATTTAATACACGATTTTGCTCATCATTTCACAAATAAGTGAAAATCGATTCACAGTGGAAGTCAAAACTGAAACTGAGGAAGACAGGAATTGCCATACTAAATCAGAGTGGAGGCACTAGTGCTTGACAGCTGTACAGCCCAGCTGCTCGACAGACAGCTGCAAGACCTCCATCACAGACAGATGTGGGACAGTCAGCCAGCATCCTGAGGCACATCTTGATCTCTAACAGATAAGGAATTGGATTATGACAGATAATGGTTTACCATATTTTCAAGAACAGTAACCAGACACAGATTTACAGGCAAATGAGGAGGATTCACAGAGAGGGGAGAGCCCTAATCCCACTCCTTTGGTATTTTCGTATGTCCAAAAGCTTAGCAAAAGCACGAAGAAAAGTCAGGCATTTCCTTCCCCCTCCCCTCCAATTCAGATTTAGATGGAGCATAAGAGAAAGCATCCTATGAATATGAAGATGTCTGGAAACTCACTACAGACTAAGGAGAGAGTATGTACTGCTATCTTACTCAAGGACATATCTGTAGGACCTGTAGAGTTTTCCTCTTCTCTCCGCATGCTCTGAAAAACTGAAGGAAAATGAAGGGTATCTCAGCACTGAGCTGAAAAAAACATGCTTCCCTTCCTCTTGCTAAATCCATTATCTGAAATCATTGTCTACATTACATGCCTGCATAAATAAAAATTAAAAGCAATTCTCACATACCTAACTAGGAAAACACACATGTGCCTCATTTCATGACTTAAGCTAATCATTTATCAGTCGCTGGCGCTGTTATCTACTATCTAAATGACATGGAAAATTACCACTATCAGTGTCCTAATGCTGATATATTATCCCTATCAGGAACAATTATTTGGTTTCACAGGCAGAGTTTCAGTCAGTATCTGGGGTCTATGCCAATAAGCACTCAACATCAAATAAAAGGGCAGTCATGATACAAGCAGACCTTTACCATTTTGTGATAACTATCCGTAAATCTCTAAGAGATTTGTGGCTCTTCTTCAGGACTTTTAGCAGAAGATTCTTTAGAAAATAGAGTGACAAAAAAAGACTTTCCAATGTTTGTGAATTCCTGGAGAAAGCTGAGCCTTCTCTTTTCAGCTAGGTATCTAATCATTCGCGATCTTAGCAAACAAAACGTATAGTGATTAATTTATTAATTTCAAAACACTGAAGTGCATTAGAGTCTTTTCTAGTGTCCAAAATTCACAAATATACTATCAAAGTAAACCGTAATACTATAAAGTAAATGGGAATTTCTTATATGAGATGCAAACTGGAATGGCTCTGAGTTCTTCAATTTAACTAGCTTAACCCTCTGAAATTCCTAAATCAGAGCTATTCAGAGCTGTTTCACTGCAAATTCACTATCATCTTCTTTAAGGAGTCCTAAGGGAAAGTGCAAAATTTGGTTTGATGAAATATAACTTGACAGCTATAACTTTGCCTTCAAACATCAGAGGAAATTCACTGAATGGGACTAAATCACACAAGTTGTTTTGGTTAGTTGCATTTTTTTGTTGGTTGTTGGTTTGTGGGTTTTGCACATAAACATTTTACTACTAACCCTCTCCTCCAAAACAGAGCTGTAAGGCCTCTCTCAGGTCAGCTAAGGGAACAGAACTGTTGCTGGTAAAGAAATCTGAGTAAGCCAGGTGTACCATTCATCTGTGAAAAAAGCTTTGTCTCCAGTGATTCAGCATGTTACTGGTCTGAATTTTACCTTTTTAGTCAAATTTAATTTGGGAACTCTTAGGATAGGGATGAGCCAAACCCTGTCCCCTTGTTCCCCCAGTCTGGGACCAAGCACCAGAGCAAAAACTAATTCTAATATACAGAGTTATTTTATTCAGGCTAGTAAATAAGTGGACGAAATTGAGTGAATTCTTGTACTCAAGCCATTGAAACAAAGCCTGCTGCAAAATCAAACTTCTTTTTCTCTACCTTAAAGGATTTCTTCAGCCATCCTAAATACAAAAATGAAACATCCCAATGTTGGCCTCAGTACCAGACTTCAGGAAGGCAATCCAGTCAATGCACAAAATGCAAGTCTCAAGAGCGTGCTACTTGTCTTTTATGTATTTGTTCCTCCTGGAAACAGGCACTACGTAATTCTTTCTCCAAGTCTGAAATGCTACCTATGAGCAACATATAGCAATCCAAAGAGATAAAAAATAAATCCCTTTCCTAAGCATGTCATGATTATCATCCTAGAATATTTTCATATGTTTAGAAAAGACATTAGTTCTAGAGATTATGCATTGTATCTTAATCATTATCAACCCCCTCCCCACTGTTTATATTATAAGACGACAATGAAAGAACTTAATGGTTCCTTGAATTAGTAATTAAGGCCTGCATTCCTACCAAGGTCTTCTCCATAACAGCACTGAGGCCAGTATCCCAGTTTTGCAACTCTATTCTGCACTGCTACGTGTTGATGCTTCAGCTCGTAGCATTTACACTGCTGGAAATCTGTCAGCTCCCAAAAGAGTCAGATGATCAAATATAGCTCCCTTTATGAACTCTTTAACTGAACATAAACATGGTACAAATAAATATTTGACAGGCAAGTTTTATTAGTTACTTCCACTGAATCCTCACCAGGACCATGAGAGAACTGCATAAAAAAAACCTGAAAGTTTGGAATTTAGTGACACGAAAGTAGGGGACTCAGAAGAGAGAGACTGGCTGGAGGAAGACAGAAAAATTACATATAGCTTATATCCCATATGATTTACACATACATTTTGCTTCCAGCAAAATGGTCCTCCACTCTGGAAAGTCTTACTAATATCAACTTTCAGAGGGGCATTAGATTTTTACATGGCAAAATACACAACAGTGCTCTAAAATACACGAATGCTCATTTTTCGGTTCCTTCTCATTAATAAAAGACGATAAATTCAACATTATACCAAGCTCTGAGAACACCGTAAGGTTAAGATTTAGAGGGTGTTATGGAAACACTTTTATTTGAGGAATCTCTTATCCATGAGTTCAATCTTTCAAGTAACATATGTCAAAAGACCACAAAGGTAAGGGTGTATGTTTGTGTTATAAACAATGATAGTTTCACTTACCAAGTGACAGGTTCTTCAGTGATACCTAACGTTCCAGAAATCAGACAGAAACAGAGTGGCTGCTACTGAAACATAATTTATATACAGGATTTACCTGAGTGCAATTGCTTCATGTGCTATGAATGCATGTGCTTCTGTGCACATGTACATGCAATTATGCAGGGTGTGGTCTACTCATGCATATATGTGCATGCACACATAATTTGTTAGGATCATAAACAAATCATAGGTATTTTAGAGTAAAAGAAATTTAAGTGTGTGTGTCTGTGGGGATGCTGGTTTGGTGTTTTTAAAGGGAGTTCGTTGTTTGCTTCTGGTTTTTGAAAGAGATAGCAGTATACTGCACATAGTCATGACGGGAATACTCAGGAATGAAATACCTCATACTGAATAAACCACATAAAACGCCAGTGAATGCTTTCGCAATATAAAATGTAATCTCCAAAAACTCTGTATAATATATGCTGAACTTAACCACGCAAACAAAATGAAATTCTCTATTGGGACATAAATTCTCCCTTCTTCTCAGCTGAACTGCTTTAATGCAAATATTGTTTCTACTGGAATTTGCCACCTACTCAGTATTTTACTGCTTTTTTTTTCCTTAACTGTAAGCATGATGTTTAAACAGCAGGACGGTGATGTAAAAATACTTTGTATTCTATGAAAATCTGTGTACATCTATGTAAATCTGTGAACAAGAAGGATGAAGATGATCTTACAAGCTTAAACCAAAAAGCAAAAGAAGTCCTGTATTTCTAGGAACTGTATTACCTGGTCAAGCATGGAATGAAAGATGAAAATAGGTCACAATATTTCAAATACTCTCTTTAAGAAAGTCCTTATTTTGCAGGTCTTGTAATATATCTCACTATGGCACCAATTTCAGTATCTCTTTTTGAGAAATGCATTCCATTAAGTAAAATTTCTGATGTCCTAAAGACATAATTGATGTTACTCATCTTTTTCACTCCAACCTGTACATCTATATAGCTTTAAAGCACATTTTGATGGCTTCTTACAGGGGAAAACAATACATATAATTTTGGTATTCCTGCAAAAGAAATCTTTGCTGTGCAGTCGGTCGTCTGTGTCTAAGCTGCCTCTTATTCTCTAGCTCTTTATTCACAAAATCTTTGTTTCCATATACTGGAGTTAATGCATCATGTTTTGATTTCTTTTTTTTATGCCTAGGGTAGTAAGCACGATTCAGATTTTGGTAAAGATCAAGCATGTGACTACATTTGCTTACAACACTTAAATATCAATACATAGATAATTAGCCAGGCTAATTGTGCTTTGGGGGATTTCCACAGGCACTAAAATTCAGTGTCTCTCATTCAATGCCGAGATGCTTTTTGGGGCTTGTGGTGGTACAACACATGCCAGTTCTTTAATTTTTAGCTCAAATTTCTGATTTGTGTGGTACTTCAGGCTTAATCTATACATAGAAATTTATTGCTTACAAAAACTAATATCCATGATTTTTAAGTGTGTAAGGAAAGAGTAAAGAAAGGTCAATCATGGGAAGACACCAGAACAACAAAAATGAAACAACATGAATCCATAGAGTGTAAGTCTAAAATCCCTCTCACCAAATTTAAAACAGAAAACTTGACCAATACCAAGTGAACTAACACCACCAGGCTGCCCATAAGCGACAGATGCAAGAAACCCCTGCATTTTCTGAATTAACTACTGTATCATGTATGGAAAAGGATGGTGTTTGCTTGACCTTCTACAAAGCAGGTAATATTACAAAGTCAGAAAGTAGCCTTTGTGTGCCAAACACGGCAGGTATGTATACTGCAGAAAGACCTGTGCAAGCAGTGTCTACTGCAGCCTAAAACCAGGTGCGTGCTCCACTTCAGAAGGACTCAAAACAGACATGGGAATTCATGGATTCTTTTTTGCTGCTGAACAATTCCTAAGTTTGGCTTTGTAGTATAATTATTTACAGAGTAGCAGCAAAATTAAATACATCTGTTTACCAAACGAAAGTCAAATAAAATAGTAAAAGCTCTTGTGTAGTATCGGATCATTTACTCCAACTACTCCTAAAAAGCTTATTCATCTGCTACTGGACACTTAGGCCACCATACATTACAAATCAATGACAAGTAAGAACAGTTTGGCTACACTCAAGAACTGAGTTCACTCAGAAGGAGCTGAAGTGGAAAGTTGTAATGATTAACAAAATGAATGAAACCTACACCGGTTTCTGCAAGCATACTTCTGATTTAAAATACAGACACTGATATAAAGCATAAAAAAGGTGAAAAAAAAGAGAGTTCATTTCACATTCATTATTTGCCAACATAGACGTTATTCCTTTATTAAGACACAAAATATTACATCCAGCTCCACTGCAATTCTAGCAGCAAGGATTTGGCTTTATTTTTAGCAGACTTTACATATATTCTTCAATAAAATGTGCTTTGTTTTACTGCTTGTATTTCAAAGTCCTCACGACATAAAATGCATTCAAGCAGCAGAACTGGTAGTTCGTGGTCAGAACACCAGTACACATTTTGATAACTTGTTTGTTTGGTAATTCTGTTTCCTTTATTATTTCTTAATGATAATACTACAACTGTGAAAATTGAAAGTATTGTTATTTCCAGACACTTTTCTCTACCTAACCAAACTTCTTGGGAGTGACTTAAACTGACCAACAGTAAGTTATTTTTAAAAGAGATTAGTTTTGAATGTATCTAAATAAAGTAATTTTCCAGAAGAAATTTCTTAACTTGACTGAAAATCTTTGTAAAGAATAAAATCATTACAGTCTGAAGATAAAATCAGTGGAACATCCTAACAAAAAGTTGGCCAGGAAACCTACCTAGCACAGGTGCACTACCACAATCAGAGTGTGTTATTGTGGTGCGGGTATGAGGTTGATTGTGGTCAAGAGGAAACCGAGGAATGCGGATTAAGGCAATTGCAGATCAGAATTCCACTCTGCATTAAATAAACTTTTGTTAGCAGTACTGGACAAATATCTCAGTCACCTCACTCCTCACACGGTGAAGAAAAAAGATTTCTCCAGCTTCTCTGTTTGACACTGGAGCTGTAAAGGACTCTTGGCCTGACAAAAAATCAATGGTCAAGGTCAGTCTTGTGATATCAGTGACAGCGGTGACTCCTGGATAAGCCTGGCTAGCCCCATAACATTTTCCTACCCTGCAAACCCAACAGATGTGGGAGAATCAACATGGTTTCGGGTGCTGGAATACCACTAACAAAAATTTGGTCTAGATTTGACACTCAGTGATGTTACAGCAACCTAAATTTCTTTTCACTTACATTAACTAAGACAAAAATTAACTGGTGATGCCTGGGATAAAGGTCATCCTTCACAGCCCCTATGGCTGCCACTGGGGAGTTGGAGGATCAGGGCTTCCCACCCAGCCCAACACCTGTATCTTGCTTTATTTTTGCTCTTTTAAGTTACAAGCAACATTTAGGAGATTTGCAGTGTTCCTTTTTCAGGTCTGGACCAGAAAAGGTCAATGAAATGGCTGAAGCATGTCACTGACATGCTTAAATGGAAAGAGCAGCTACAAGCCAGGTTTCTGTGTAGGTCTTTATCTGCAGGTTTGACACTTGACTAGAAACTTGGATTCAGTCCTGGGCTGATTTTAAAAAAATTAAAAATGCAAACTAATCTGAGACCCCTCTAAGGTCTCCCCAAACGTCCAATATTTCCTTCTGTCTCCTGTCACTTGCCTGGCCCCTTCCAAAATGCCTGGTGGCCTTCTGGCACACTGCCAACAACCTCAAACTCTCCTGGACTGCTCACCTGGTCTGCCTGTGCATTTCTCAAAGACTAAACCTTCATTTAAAATCTCTTTTTCCTTCCATTTTCTATTCCAGCCAGCTACTTCTCCCCGCACGCCTGAAAGGAACTGGATTTTTTTTTTTATCCCTCTGACTCAGAAGTAGAGTTGCATGGAATTTCTGAGGGGAACTGGCAGTTACTTTATACTTTCACCAGATCCTTATAATTCACCAATTTTACAGTTTTATTTGTTAATTTTCTTTTGATTTCTTAACTGCATTTTCCTTTACATGCAGTTGGATTGCAAAACCAGTTGGTTTTTGATAGCCAAGTGGCAACACCAGTCCCAGCACTTCTTCACTTGCTCCTGCCTCAGGAGACTTGGTGGAAATGTTACGCATCCCACACAAATGAACAGAAAATGCTCCCAGTGCATTGGAAACATTTTCAATACTAAACAGATATGGGATTTTTTTATACTTTCTGGCATCTATATGAGCCTTTGATATGGCTGCCTTCCTTGTTTTCTAAGACTACATTAAATCACGATAGGCAGCAAGTCCAAGAGAAAACATGCATCATTGAACAGTATTTCTGCCACTTAAGCAATTCAAGTATATTAGTTTCAGAAGACAATATCTGGACACAAATGAAACTGAACCAAGAAACAGGCTTGAAGGCAAACTCAGAGATAAATTTTAGTTTTATTGCAGTCAGAATTCAGTAAGATGTTGAATGGCAGGAATGAAGAACAGACTGTGTTGGCTGGATCTCAGTGACGGGGGGGTAAAAAAAGACAACTCTGAAACGTAGTTAGAAAGAAATAGTAGGGATTGGTTCGACCCCTGGAAGTTGAATCACATTTTCTACTTTGAAATACGAGAAAGAACAGATTCACTTTAAGTTTGTCCTAGATTGCAACAACAGAAGAAAATTATGCTTGTCCAAAAGCGTCTGACAAAATGGTAACATAAATCTGAGAGTGACAAAGAACACTCCTCTCTTTTCCATCTTTGTCTTCATGAGCATCAAATGCAGAGCAACACCAACAGCTGTAGCAGTGAGTGATTAACTTCAGCAGAAGAATAATGCTGCCCCAAACCTTCATGGTACAGTTTGGAGCTTTCTGCCTGACTAGACTCAAAGGAGCATAAGATGTATCATAGATTAATAAAGCTGCTGCTAGATCTAGCATTGCTGTAGCTCAACCACACAACACCAAGTTGTCAGAAGAACATTCCCACACAAACAGACCCTGCTTTCTCTCTGGTTTTGGGCTCTGAGACCCACAATGGGCTGCAGCCTCGTACTATTGCTTTGGCTACAAATACATGACAATGAAAGTATTTGCCACTTTCAAATCTTGCCAGTGCCCAATGCTGTCAAACTCTGCTGGTCAGAAATCTTAAGACTGCTTTCTAAAAAAATTGAACCATCTTAAAATTATTAAATTTGAGATTATTTTACTTCCCATTTCATTTCAAGTTTTAGGAGACATGCGCAAACATTTTCACATGACCTTCCAAGACTCTGACAGTCAAAAATTTTCTTTTAAAAAAACTTTACCCTGAATTTTCACCCAAGCAATTTGCTTGTGAGACTGATTTTATAAAATAATAAAAGCATTCTGGTGCCAGACAGATCCCAGGCATGCCTGGTCTCGCACACCCTCCTCCCTGGGAGCAGCAGCAGCTCACAGAGGGCAAGGTGCAAGGTCTGCGGCACTCATGCACTTGGGGTTCTACCCATCACCTTTTCCTCTCGGTTTGAATGAACAACAGGTTGATTTAGGGTCTCAAGTATGGAGTTTAACAATTTTATTGATCATTAAAAATACTTCCCCTAGTGAAAGGGCCACAAGTCTTAGGAAATTGCAACCAAGTGTGAAAGAGCTTATTTGACTGGAAGTACTGAATGCTCCTGAGACTTCACAACTAGTTGAGCAGCTTTAGTGCTGAGTTTTGCTCTTCAGTATTGTATCAGCATTTTTGTTCCTTAGAAATAAGCTTCCCCCACAGAGCACAGCCTGAGGGGAGAAAATGATAATTAAAAAAGAATGCAAAACAGAAGAAAAGCAAAAAGTGCCAAAAGTGAGTTGGTTGCCCCTGTTAAATGTCTTATTTTCCATGTATTATTCTAAGTATTATTCAGCACATTTCCAAGCTGCTGAGATAGAGAGGAATCATCTGTAGTAGAAAACACTTTTTATCGGTGTTACAAAGTCTGTATTATATAAAGCTACTTGCATTCCAGGGAATGAAGGGCAATACCCTACTCAGTGTGGTGGTGCAACCACAGCTCCCTGTCTTCCCCAAAGCAGGAGACTTCTATCACCTGTTCCTGGACCACCACAAATGAATGGGGGCAATCCCAGCTACATACAAACACTCCTGGGCCAAGGCAAGGACTCTATCCTGATTTGCTTGCATTAATAGTACTTCAACCCAGGAACAGTTCCTAAAACCGAGTCAATTAATCATGACATCCGTTTGCAGAGTTTAAATCAATAAGCTCTGTGAAGTTACTCATTCTGTTTACCACGATTTCCATGAAAGTCAGAAAGTTAAGAAGGATGAGACAGATTCACATTCCACTCACTCCCTTGAAAGTCTGGTGTGAATAAAGTCAATGCAAATTCTGATTAATTACTCCACAGGAAATGGCAGCAAATCTTGCTCTAGGTGTCTTGACTACTTAGCCAATGACATAAGAGACTTCAGAATGCAAAACTGAGTCCTAAACAATAGCACAAAAATATCCACCTTTAGCAGCTGGTCGAGAGGCAGAGGCCACCCACTACAGAGAACAGTGAGAGTGAAAACCAGATACTGCCCAGCCAAAAATAAGCTTCAACACATCCCAAAACAAATCAGGGTATGTGCAGAATATAAATGCACAACACAAAGAAAACAAAGAAAACCAAGCCAACAACCTGGAACTGAAACCGCAATATACTGATGCACAGCAGCCTCAAAATTGCTGTATGTAAGGAAAACGTTCCCAAGTGGATTAACAGCCTGACTGACAGCTGCCACTGGGCTTCTGGCTCTACCAGCCACTGCTCAGAAGTGGCAGTTTAGCTCTCCTTTAAACATCTTTCCATATAACAAGAAAACAACATATATGCTCAAATGAAATCGGAGTATGAAAAGAAGGCTGTCAGACAGCAGCAGACAGTGGAAGTTGAAGGACAGGGACGATATTCACACTAAAGGGAGAAGAATTTGGAAACTAACACTGAGCTGCATGACATGGAGCTCATAAATATAAAAAAATAATTAGCCCATAAATACCATATAACCTGCTTCCAAGTAAATATTCAGTAAGGCATAAAGAAGTAAGCTTCATCAAAAACTGCAAAAATAAAAGAATGCACTATTAATACCATCAGTTTTGTCTCCAAGGAAGAAGTATTCCAAATTTATCTAACTTCAGTGAAAAAGCAGTTTTCCCCAGGTTTAAATATACTGTGTTCTCTTTGCTTCTTTTGTTCCCATCATTTCTTGCTGACCTCCATGCCATAGTGGGCAATAGGCCAGCGACGACCACTGATTGATCTGCTTTGGCTGAGATGTCAATGTATTCCACTAAAAGTCAACCTGACACAAACACAGTTATTTCTCCACAATCTATACTATTTTAATGTACATTAGCTCTACTAAAAGACAACTACAAAAGGTCAAAAAAAGTCTGCTTTATAGTATTTAAATGAAAAGTAAAGTCTGCTAGGAAAACAACTTTTCATACATTATCATAGCTTTATTTACATATTAAAAACCCCCACAAAAATAAACAAACAAAACCATAACCTCAAAAATTCCCCAAACAACCACCAAACCCTGAGGATTTTCATTAAACGGCATTTTGACACACATGCTTGGCTCATTCCAGGAAGAGAAAAAGCTTTTGCAAGGAAATATCAAGTAAAATATTTATTAGCCTTCTCCAGGTTGCAGATTTCCCAAGCTCCCACATTTTGTAACGTCAGGAAATTGCTACTATAAACAGCCTCAATCTGCCAAAAAATTAATGTAACTGGGGCCAACTAAAGGTTTCTCATCCCTTATTCCCCATCCCTTGGGAGGTTCCTGCCTCAGGGACACACTGACCACAGGTGCTGCCTTCACACAAGTGGAGCCAGGCGCTGCAGAGAGCTCACCTCCTCCTGCCTGTTACCCAGGACACCTGCGAGGAGGCGGCAGAGGCAGCACCTGTAGGCTGGAGCAGGGTGGGAGCCCCAGGAGCTGACTGAAGCCTCCATCCAGGCAGGGTTGGAGGCCAGGGGCTTGTGAGCCCTGGCAACCTGGAGCCTGCTGCTCACCTGGAAGGCCAAGCTTCCCAAGTACTTACTGCACAGATTTTCATCTGCCCTTACACAAGCTTTGGTTCTTAAATGTCAGATGCAAATGTTACTTTTGTCTTCTTAAAGACAAGAATAAAAAAGATTCCGATTTTTTTTAAACTATTTTTTATTTTTTTAGTCAACTTGACCTCTCACTCCACTTAGACACAAGAAAAAGTCGACCATTTCACAGTGGCTTCTTCAAAATTTCAAATCACATACATTCAGTGGTTTTATTTACTCAGTAGTTCAAAGTCTCATTTCATATCAACATTGTCCCAGACAATCCCTTTCATTATTTTAAGAAAAGCTAAAAATGGAAACTTTTCATGTAGCCCCCACTCAGGTTATTGCGGCAAGGCATGGCATTTCCACCACCCCGCAAACACAGGCGCTTTGTTAAAATGTGGCCAGACAAAGTGAAGGCAACAGAGCACTCACTGACTCCCTGCCGAAGCTATTTGGGCTGGCAGCAACCTCTGACTGACTGGGCAGAGCTTCTCCAAAGACAAGACGCTTGCAGAGGCGCCAAGGGCCTCCCACACAAAAGACGCTACTTCACAATGCCAATCAGAACTCAACTTTCTTCTTCCTCAAGGAACCTAAGTCAAGCCAACATTTACACCTACCAGAGAAGACTAAAGACTAGTCATTTCTTTTGGAGGCAATTGCCCTAAAATACGTTTTCCAAAGTAAATCTGCTGTAGGGCAGACTGGAAGGGTCCCAGGGAGCTGGCTGTGCTACCACCCACGAGGGACTGCCAAAGCTGATACCAAAGATCAGAGCAGAGACGGGGACCCAAAACAACATCTATGCCATGATACATATTTTTTCAAGCACTCAGTCATCAGTCATGGAAACCAAAAAGAACCTTCATTCAGATATTTTACAAAACTTTCCCTCAAACTAAAATCAGATGGGAGGCGGCATCAAGTTTCGTTTTCAGTCTCACCTTGCAAACACAGTAATATTTATTTCTGCTCCATGGAACAAAACAATTATCAACAATACATAATATTCATCAGAATAGCTTCATCCAAATATCTAGCTATTTTCTTTTTCAGGTATTTTGCTGGATACCTTATTTTCCTTTAGGGAATGCTGAACTACCTGTACTTTGCAGGTTGACACCGCATCCCAGATGGTAGTTTCTTGTCTCAAAGGAGCATATGACTCCCCCACACTAAGCAAAAAGTAATTTTGGATGCTACAGTGCCTTAGAAGTTATTTATTGCTACAATTTTATAAGCAATTCAGAAAGTCTGCCACTGCATGCAGTTCTGGATGCAATCTCCATTAATACCTTTTATTTTCAACCTTAACCTTACATTTCGCCAAACATTATACAGAAATTGAACATAACAGATATTTATTTTTGGCTTCTTATTGGGGAAGGTTACTTACACAAGAATGTTATTTCAGTGGAGTATAACTGAAAGAAAAAAGATCAGATAAAATGGTCTTTGAGTGAAATGATTTTAAGACCTCTTAGTTGTAAATATGTCAGAGATGCTGGTTTATACAAACATAAGCAGCAAATTGATTGCAGTCACCTCATTTTCTCCTGCCTTGAGCTTTGCCTGGAATGATCACATCAATACATCTCAGGAAATTCATTTTTCATCTTCAAATGCTTTTACAAACAGTATCAGATCCTTCTAACAAACTAGGAAAGCCAATATCAACGTGTGTAAATGCATGACAACTCAGCAACATCAGCACAATGCACTGCTTTAGCATTTACTAATGCTTTTTCTTTTCCTATTCTGTATTTGCTCTCCCTTGCCTTCTCTATTCCTGATCCTCTCCTGGCTGTGCATTTTGCTGCCGCTGGCATTGCCCAGGCACGGAGGGAAGTGCCTGAGAGGCACCGACGGCCAGGCCATGCCAAGGTGTGCAGCCAACTGGCAAAAGAGCTTCAGCTTCCTGCCATGGGCAGCCCCATCACCACATTCTCCCTCTTACAGCTGTTGTGCTGTTCCTTGTTTCACCTCATCCTTATCCATACAACCTTCAGCACTCTCCTGACACCCTTCCCTTGCACTCTGATTTAAAAGTTCCTTGAGTCCCTAACCCTAACAGTGAACACAAACGGGTATCAGTGATTTAGAGACTCAGCTATGCTTTCAAAGAGGATTTGCGAGTTTTATAAATCATTCTAAACCCACTGTGTACTCATTTACACTGCACCTTTCACAGCTCTTGATAACTGTATCTACATTCCTCTGCCCCAACCTCTATCCTCATTCTGCAGAGACTGCCATGAACAAGCTCAGTATGTAACAGAAATAGATCGCCTCAACTACAACGCTCTGCGTTATATGAGAAAGCAGAAAACATCGCTGAAAAATCTTCCTCTGCAATGGAACTGGCTGCAGGGACTTATACATAAAGGGGAAAATAAGAACAGGTTCACAGAGGAAGATGCAAGAGAAAGTCAAACAATGTGCAAGAGCAACACAGAAACAGGTAGCTAGACAAAGTATGCAGCTGCATGCGAAACAAGATCACTTTTGAGAAATTTCTCCAGGAAATAAACTCTGCAAAATTCATCTACAGTTTAATCAGGCACACAATGAAAAATAAAAGTTAAGAAAGGTATTCTATTCGCATGGAGAAACAAACAAAAAAATATTTTGGCCATAACATCCCCAAAAGAACAAAGAGTTTTATTAAATCAAAAGTGCCTGCCAAGTTATAAGACTTCTAAAAAGAGCAGGATTTAAAAAAAAGTTTTAAAATAAAAAGAGGCGGCAATTCGTTTTGAAACATGAATCCAGCTGGCTTAGCATCTGAATGAAAGAAAATTATAGATCACAGTAAACATCATGTGTAAAAATAAAGAGTAATCAGAGCCCCTGTTAAAAGGAAAAACAGTCAGACCAAACAAGCTATCCATACAACCAATAATTCTGAGCAACTTCCATGCCAGCTGTAATTGCCACATTGCAAAATACATTTTTCTTAACAATACTCAACTTCTTTGTGAAGTTCGCCAAGTAACTATTGGAAAGCAGAAAGAGCAGCATGGGATTCTCACAAAATTAAGTTAGAAGTATCATTGTAAAAAGAAGTATTATCTTATGGAATTCAAAATATATGCCACATGAATGTTAAATGTTACAGCAAAAAATGAAAGAGGATTTAACTTTCTTTCAATGCTGGAAACATATAAAAATGCCTCAAGTCAAATTTCAACGTTACAGCAAAAACAATGATAATATTCAATAACAGTATGCCAACCTGAACATTATTACTTTCAGCATGGACAGGGCTTCAGAAAGCCCCAAGTGCAGTCACCTGGAGGTGGAGAACTGAACCAATATGGTACAAATTAACTCTAGAGTTCCCTCTCCTGCTAGCTCCAATCCAGCATCCTCCATTACATCAGAAACACAGGAATCAATACAAACAAGAAGTTTTCTTTCTTTTTAGAACGCAGTTTATGGTGCAGAACCAGGCTGAAAGGACAAACACTGCACTGTATATTTTAGCTGTGTACTCTAAGAGTCATACAGCACTGAGTTAAACTTTTTGAACCAAATAAAGATAGAACATAAATTAAACAGACAGGAGTCAGAAGCCAGCACTTCTTAGGATATATACAGTCTACAGCTTAATTTCATATGACCAATGGCTGATTTTCTGTATGCTATCACCAAATACTACAAAGATATGTGTTAATACATGGCCTGCAGAAGGGTGTCCAAAAGGTTTCACTTGCCCTTTGCAAAGGAGCCGGTTCCCTGCTCCTGGCCTACAGCACATGGCAGTAACCCGTGCAAATACCAACAACTACCTGTTAGCAAAGCCGGAGAAAGAATTTCATGCTCCAAGCAACATACACATGCCACAAAAATTTCTAGAATACAAATGATGAAAAACTCCCAAAGAAAAGCACATAAATAGATATATCCCAGTAGGTTCAATCTAGATTTGATAGGCTTTACTATTATTTAAATATTTGCTGGACATTTAATCCTCTCTCTCCTGCCCCTAATCTGTCTCCTCTATCCTGACCTTCCCACAGTAACAAGTTTACAAACCAACTTTAGTGCACTCCTCAGAGCCCATTCCCCTTCTGGGAAAGGATATGTAAAACACGTCAGGTTTGCCTAGAAAGATGACCTGCTCATAACAGTTCCTAAAAAATCAGTTATTCTGTCAAGATTTTGTTCCTGTTTTACAAACTGGTCATAGCTTCTTTTAGAAAGCAGTGGGACGAGATGGACTAAAATTAGAAGGGGCAGAAATAAAAGGGAGCAGAAGGGGAGAATGGCCCTGCTGCAAAACTCCCCAGTAAAATCTCCAATTCAACTCTGGTATCAAAAGTCTGATATCACCCACTTGTTCAGCAACCATCTATATTCTCAGAGCTCCAGCTACATAGCCTTTCCCTTTTTTCAAAATCTGCAGCAAACGGTTTACTACTGAGTGTTATAATGGCTTAATCACCCTTACAAAGATTAGGTACAGAACATAGATAACACAGATTCAGAAGACAAAGTCTCAAGATTAAGATCTAGATTTACCATCTCTATGTCTAAGGTGCTTGGAAAAGCCTACTGAAGGGAAACAGTTTCAGGTCTCTGAACTGGGCACTGGTTCTCCTGGTGACAAATGTGTCTAGTGTTTCAGCTGGGACCTGTCCTCAGCTGCAAATCAAACAGCTGGCATTAATCAGTGTCTCTTCATACACAAGCCTTCATCCCCATGGAGGAGAATTAAAAAACATGCAGGAAATCCAGCCTTTGTATTTGCTTGCAAGGCAGATAAAATGAGCTGTCATCCTTTCTCACAGCAGGAAAGAGTAAGGACAGCTCAGATGAAAGTGCTGACACGCCTGGCGGCGGATGCTGTGTGATGGGACTTTGAAAGCACTGTGTGTTCATAGAAGACCACCAGTTACCAAAATAAAACATTGTTTAACACCAGGTACATTTACAATGATTAAATACAACCAGTTTACCCAATGTTGCTCAGTTCCAGAGAATTAGTTTGTTCCTCTACATTATATGCTATCACAAAAGAATAACCATGAAAACAACAAAATAAAAAGCTCAGTGTTTTACCAACGTGTTCTTTCATTCTTTATATTATCTCCTGTTAGAGTGACCAGGAACCAGTTAAAGGCTGAATTGCCCTTTTGAGTCACCATCAAAAATTATCCACTTTACACTAGTCCCCACAGAGTGGTCTTGCACTGCAGTGCCAACACAGTATAAAACATAACCAAAAATGAACACAAACCAAGTGAAAACATCCCGTAGCATTAGCTCACAAGTACAACATTTTCTGAGCCAGTTGGACTTCAGATGGAATTTTTAGTCGGTCATCTGAAGAAGTTTAGTTTCTATTGCTAGAAAGCTTTGAGGAGAATATCCATCATGGATGAACATTCATCACCGATAGTTCGGGTACAGGCGCCAGAAGTCTTCAAAAGGAAATGGACTTTTACCTCATGCCACGAGATGGGAAAGGAAGGACTGATGCTCCAGAAAGTACCAAACAGTATTTCATAATTATTGGGTGAAATGTCATAAGTCAGCACCTATGTCTGCATATAAAGACTGAAACCCAAACCAGAAAATCAGTAAGGTTGTATGTTAAAAAAAAAAGTCACATTAAAACTCAAGCTAAATTACTAACAATTTTCACACTATATAAGCAGCGCTGTGGATTATTTCAGGGTTTTTTTGAGGTATTTGCTCAGTTTAGGCAGATCAAAAGTTGAAGTTGCTGATTTAAAAAAGCAAACAAAAAGCAATATATGAACTTACGCTCCCACTCAAAGCTGAGATCTCCCATAGGAACCCACAATTCCATGAGCTGGGGTTTTAGAAGCTTCAGTTCCTCAACATTTCTGACCGAATGACAAGAAAAAGGAGGAGGGAAATCTTCAAAGTTAAAAAAAAAAAAATTAAAACAAACCAGAAAACATGTAGGAAAATTGCAACCAAACTTGTTAGGAAATTAGAGGAACTGAGTTTTCAAAATGCAGAAGTGCTTGATTGACCTGGGTCACAAATTACTGTTCCTATTCTTTCCTTTTCAAGCTAAACAATGCCTCCATAAACAAAAGATAACCTGTAATTTCAACTGGTTTAAAAGAGAAGTTAAATCACATGTTTCATGGGGTTTGTTTCAAAGCAAAGAGAAAGACATCCAGCAGATACATAGGATGAAATACATGACTTCCGAGCTCCTTTGCCATCCAGACTGGATTCACCTCTACTATAAAAAGCAAGGACCTTTTACAAAGAAATATAGAGAGTTCCAATAAGAGAAGCTCCGTGCACAAAACCTCTTCCCATTACCTTTAATATACTAAAAACTCAAAAGGCTGCAATGCTGAGATGACCATTGCCATTGACCTCCTCTGGCACACAAATGAATCACCAGAGACAAAGGATGACCCTTCTCCTTCCTGTCCCTCAAAGCTGAGGCACAGCAATGTCCACCAAAACTCCACACATGACAGGTATGGATGCTTTTTAGCCTTTACAGTTTTCTGCTTCGGTCCAAACATGGGCCCAGCTACTGAGATGCTACCAAGAAAGGGTATCACTCAAGTATAAGCTCCCTACCTGCATCACTTAAAGATAAAATTCATCAAATCTGTATCTGGTAGCAATCTGGTGTGCTATTTTGACAGGCAGCATGAAAGACTGTAAGGCATTTTTGATCCAAAATGTATTACTACCTGAACTGTATAAAAACTTAAAAGACCAGAATAAAGTGTAACTACCCACTACTGCAAATGTTTATCTTATTACACATCATAGACTTAAGACACTGATCCTTACAAGAGCTTTTCCCAAAAGACACAACCACATCTTTGCTTGACAGCACCTACACAAGACTACACGGAAGAACCGTGCTTTCTGAATAAAGGCAGAAATCAGTCACTCCAAGGTTTATTCTGTGGAGCCCGCTACAGAATACCAGCATTTGCAATCCCGAGTGTTATCTGCATGTATTTAGAATACAAACACGTCTTTGGTAGATGCTTCACTGTAACTGCTGGTGTATAGATGCTGCAAACAGTCTCTCTTGAGTACGTCCAAGCTTAGCAGAGTGTCAGAGCCAAACCCCATCATCGCCAACCCCTGGACAGCAGCAGGAGCAGTTAGAAAGCAGAGATAAAAAATGGCTTCAAAACCCATTTGAAAGTCCTGACCTTTCCTCTGCAGTCTGGGGATAATGGGGCAGTGGCAGCTCCTGCCACCTCTAAGCCAGACATCCCATAGGACCGGGACTGCTCTCAGCTGAGGCACGTGTCACTGCCCTGACACTGCTCCACTCCTCCCAGCTCCCCTGCTCCCAACACAGAGCAGTACCAGGTGAGATGGGTAGAAGAACTGCTCTGTTTCAATCCCACGCATCTCATCTTTAGAACCCATATGAAACAATTTGAAACAGAGAGCTCTCCAGATCTAGGAGCAAACATGGTTTTCAGAGCAGAGATCAAACACACAGACTGCTATTTCATTTCTATGCTGGCTCTCCACACCTTGTCCAGACTGTGTGAACACTGATTAAATCAGTGAGGTGAAAGGATGTGGTAAAGCTACGAAAGCCAATCATTTGACCTCTAGGTTAGATGGTAGTACCTTAAAGCTTTCCCCTAATTTTTTACGTCTTCTCAGTAAGATGATCTAACATTTGCCTACAAAATTTCTAGTGTGTATTTGTTTTGTTCTCATAGGAAGCTCACAGCCACCATCCTGAGATGATGATTCTGTCTCTATTTCATAAGAAGAATATTTCACCCCCTTATCTTCTTTACTGCTTGCCAGAACTTTCTGCCTTCTGATCCTAATAAAAGCAAGAAATCATCAGTAATTTTATCAGCAGCTTGCTTTTGAGAGGATGATGAAACATTCTGCATGCTGCACATAAAAGAATTGCAAGCTGTTCTCACTGCTTAAGCCAGCCAAACAGAGGGCAGGCTATACACACTCATTTGCAGCAAACAAGAAGTATAGATGCTTCAGGTGGTTACTGCAGGGTATGATTTGAAACTGACCTCTAGTGATGTCATTTCCACCTATTTTGCCCATTTTTCAATAAAGGAATCATAAGTTTGATGTGTAAAGGCTGACATTACTTTCAGAAGCAGCAGACTGCACAAGTTTGCCTTGCTTTCTCTTTGCCCGGAGTTTACACACAACTTCTGAACCACATTAAGGATAGAATGGAGAGAATTAATCTACCAAAACTATTTCCAATGTTTATTCAGTTTTAATGTTTTCTTTTGAGGTTTCTCTAGCTGGCTGACCTGAGACCTGTTTCCCCCTGGAGCCTGTGTTGTGGTGCCAGCCCTTTTATTACAGCAGGTTCACATCTAGCGGTGAGAGCAGAGGAGGAGGAACTGCAAGCTCCCTGCTGCTGCATTTGGTTAGCAGCCTCCTCCTCCTCCCACTCTTCAGCAGATGTTTCTGCTGTTTTACCACAACAGGAGCTTTTTATACCCTCACAATTCCTAAAGCAAACAAAATCAGAGACCCATCTCCAAAGAGCCACAACAAAAGCACTGACCCAAACTACCACCACAATACAACTGGAATAAAACCCTCGGCCCTCAGGAGAAGAGGAGGTTGTACACAATGTCACCGGGACAGTGACTAATCTTTGGCAGATCATGTGAGAAAGTCCTGAAGTAGCTGTAGTGACAGAGAACAGCATGAAAACAAATGGATGATTCAGATGTGAAAAATATTCCTTAGAAGTGATATTATCAGAAGCTCACATAAAACATTATCCAATCTTTTTACCACTTGGAAAAGCCAATGGCATTTACAGCCGTCTTCCAGATGTTGTGCATTTTCAGTTACATGTGTCTGTGCGCATGTGCATGAAGTCAGCGGGTTCAAAATAGGTGAGATTTCTAGAATCTCCATTTTAAAACAAATTCCTAGACACCACTAAATGTACATTGCATAGAGTAGGACAAATCAGCTTTCAGACTCTGTGCCAGGCTTTTGCAGCTGATGCTGAGTCCATGCTAGGAATTCTCTCACAACAAAGGAATCAGACTGCGGGAATGAAACAGTTATTCTTGGGTTCCTCAGGTCTCAGCGGCTGGCAGGAAAGAAAAGAGGTTCATTTAGATTTAAGTAGAGCTATGTATGCCAACCAGTTAAGCTACACTCCCTTTAAACTGCTGATGTAGGCGCAAAAGGGCTCGGTATCAAGGTACTCTGACAGGTACTTAAACTAGTTTCCCCCTTTTCCCTGCCGTCCCTCCCCAAAATCATCTTAATTAAGCCTTATTTCCAGTAGTAAGTAAAATTACTTCTATTTGTACATGCAGAAATAGACACATATTGCTTTGTCTTTTAAACTTGTTGGATGTAAGTGATGTGTGGCACTGCTGTGGCAAATACAGCAAATCCTACACAGGGTGTCACTGTCACGTATTTACTGACAGAAGGTATCTGCACCATCCAGTTCAGGTTAACAGAGCTATGGCTGTGGCTGAGCTAAGATCTTTGCCTGCGCTGCACTGCTACTATTGCCTGCTTTGAAGAAGCCACATGTGAAATGCTATGAGGTGATGTGAACATTACCCAGACCTTCCATCTGGTTTCGAACGCTCCTCCAGGCTGAGTACAAGCACATATGTGCTCATACACAGATGTCCAAAGACACTGTACAACCTCGGTCTCGGCCTGGCCTTGTAGCACATCCTGCTGCCATCATCCCCATTTAACACATGAATGGCAGCGAAGCTCCACACAGGAGAGTCAGCTCGAACACCGCCCTTTCACTCCCTCAAAACCAAAAGCCCGCTCACTCTCAGCTAAACGTCTATGCTTGCTGCTGCTTATCCACACAGGGTTCCTCAGATAGCTGTGTTTCCTTATTCTTCCTTAAGTATCTGCTTCTCTTTGATGTTCAGGCTTTCATCTATCACAACAATGAGGAATCATCTGTTTGGGGAAGAAAAGCACAGTTCAAGGTATTCTTAGGAGAGAGCATTTGGATGCCAACAGCATCTACAGTGCAGGTCAACTAATATTTTCCTCCTGATCTTTAGCCTGGAGGTGGTTACAGGGAAACTGAATGAAAGATTTCCTTGTTCTAGCGACATTTGTAAATCCTGCGTAAACAAAGCTATCTTTGACAAAATCTTGGTGAGCCTTAAGTCAAAATAACAGAGGTGATGTCATTGACCAGGCAGTAGTACTGAACGCTTCCTACTGCTTCTGTTGAACTGTTCCATGAACACCACACTGGAAAATTCCCCATGTTTCAGCCATCTTTAAAGTCTGCAATTTGATTTCATCAAGTAAAAATACCTGAAAATTTTCATAAATGAGCTGTTCTTTACATGATCATTAAACCCAGAATCAACAACTTTTGAAGCATCAAACATTTAAAATAACACTGAAAACAGGTATGCTGAGTTTAAAATCCTAAGTGTTTATGGTGGAGGAGGTTTATTCAGACAATTTTAAGAAAGATAAGCTTTCATCACTTGTGTTGAATAGAGCTGCTAGTGAAGATTTTGGTGGGATTTTCTGAAAAAATGCACATTAAGTATTATTTTGAGAGCTTCTGCACGGAGAGTTTTGAGAGCAAATACAAATATTTACACTATAAATGCACTTTAATCTTGTGGCTCTTACTTTGGGGAACAGATCAGAGTACCACCTAATCCATGGGCTTTATAATAGAGGTCAACAACACAGCTTGGGATTTGAAACACTGCTCTTCGGAATAGATTTCTCACAAACAAGCTGCAGAACAAGCACTACCTGCAAGAACTATGCAGACCCTTCTCACAGTAAATAACTCAAGATCAATACAATTTTAAAAATTGCAGATTTCTTGCAGAGTGAACTGTTTTCTTATTAAATAAATTCTTGTGAGAAGATTTATTAGTGTACTGATAGAACACTGGCAGAAAAGCATGTTCAGCACCAATAAAAGATAAAAAATAATTAGAAAGCTCAAAACTGAGTTGAGGACTCATTAGCACAGAGAAATGAAACTGCTAGATGAATGAACTGCTAGATGACAATGAGGACGGTAATTTGTATCCAAGCTATAAGCTATCACATAGGAATTCTTCAGGCTTCTTTGCAAAATTTTGTTACTTAAAAATTAAAGCTCAACCATTATTCAGAGGATTAGAATGATGATGGAAAGCTTTTGTCTGAAATTCAAATTCTTATATCCAATGTATTCCTTAAGACTTTATTTTCGAAAAGGTGGTGTACCTAGACTGTTTGTTTGTTTGTTCCAGTTTTTGTCTTAAATCAGTAAAAGGCTTTTTTGGTACAGCCCTCACGCCATGGGCACAGCCACAATAGTGCCACAGAGACTGAGGCTGGTCTGCTTCATTCTGTTTCAGTAAGGAGCGATTCCTGGTACAGGATGACATTATTGCAATAAAATTGTGGCTACATTTGGCAAGGTTTTACCACACTTAGGCATTTACACGGACATGCTGTGGGGATCTTTAAACTCCTGAAAGAAAATGAGAGACTGGCGCTAGAGAAGGACTCAAATATTTGTCCTTATGTATGTATCCTACATACATACTGGGCAAGGCAGGTACATCCAGAAGGTAGTTGAGAACAATCACCTTGGATGTCTGAAGCTAGACTGCAGTTCACTTTGCACAAAAGTATTTTATTTTATGTTTTAAAACTTGTTTCAAGTGGCCTAGACCTGACAGAGCTGGAAAATAAGTGAAATTTAAGGCACCTCAGTTTTAGGGATAAATCTCACTGGAATCTAGCTTTCAAAAACAAAATATTTAAACTTTCTTAAAATTAAATATTTATGATTTCAAGACATTTCTGATGCACTAAATTATTAGTGATTTTGCTATTACTTTTCCTTTAAATGGAGTATATTGTTCAAACCAAGGTTTATAGAGAATGATAGCACAGCAGTGGACTCAATTAGGAGATGGAAGGAAATACAAAGGAAATTCAAATGTTTTTTCAGGCCTAAAATAGAAGTAATAAACTTCCAAGATAAACAGCTCGAGAGTAACTGCTTCAAGTTTAATTTGATAAACAACATTACAAAATTACTTTATAATGCTCAGCAGTTTGATGGCACTGGAGATATCTGGAAACAAGGAAAATCTGAGCCTCTCATGAGAAATCTTCCTGCTGTTTAACATTTTAAACGATGAAGTAAAAACAAGGCAATACTACCTTGATACTACACTACACTCTACATTCTGTCTTAGATTCCCTAAGTCACTTCAGCAGTAATGAGCAAAATGTGGTCAGTAAAGTAAGTGGCAATGACTTTACAGAGATACTGAACTGCATTAAATGCCGTATGTATTAATAAAACTCTGGGCATTTGTTGTACACAGTGGATTTTTGAGACTTAAGCTTTGTGTATCCACTGCTGCAGACTCATGAAGTCAACCTGCCTTTTCTCCATATGAAGTTAGTGCAGCTTGCAGCCTGCATGTCAGCTACAGCATAATGGTATTAAACCTAATTAACCACTCGGTGTTTTAAGGATAAGTTAAGAAGTTATCCTCTATCATGGTTTTTATTTCTTAAACTTACATCTCTACTTTATAAAATCCCATTATTCTACAGTATGTTTTTCTCAGTACATCAAAACTCAGTTAACCCCAGGTGAGTTCTGTTGATACTGTTAAACTTCAAAGTATTGACTATCAATTACAGAATTTGTATCTCCTTCAGACCTGAACCAGACAAAAACTTGACATATGTTCAGCAAATTAAAAAGAAAACATTACAAGGTGAACAGCTCAGCCATGGTTCAACTCAAACTAGCTGCCTGCTAATAACTCATACAACAGAACTGACTTGGGAAAGCCTCTTCCCCATTCCAGATCAATACCAGTACCACTGATGGCACTGACATCGAGAGTGAACATTTACACTGGGTCTTCTGTGTTTCTCAAAATACCATGATTTCCTGGGGTTTGTGACTATCTGAAACTATCTCAAGTACAAAGATTCAAGACATACCATCAGGTTTTTGGCAGCCTCAGCCAGAAATAGACCTCAGACACAAGACAGAGGAGCACAAAGTTTCATTATAGAGCGATAAACTCATCATTAGTTATGAAAATAACTACAGTCCAGCTCAAAGAGGCTGGCACAAAGCTGCAGTAGGATTTGGGTACTGTTTAGAAGTGCAAGAGTATGGGCACTTTTATTTCAATATCACTTGAAAAATTTGTGTGTTCAGACTTCCGTCTGTGTCTTTGTATTTAGTACCGAACACCCAAAACTCATCACAACAAATTTTACCAGAGAAGAGCGAAAATATATCATCATCTGGATCATGCAAAAAGGTCCATGATAATGTAGACAAAGTACAAAGGAGGGATCTGAATAATGACATTTCTTAAATTGTGATGAGGTTAGGCATCTCTGTTTTTTGCCTGGACTTCAGAAGACAAATACATGAAAGTACAAAGAGTAAACAGAAGTAGAAATAGCACTGTCACAAAGAATTAAGGCACACCCAGTACCCTATTCTGTATGATGACTGATGCAAGTAACATGTGAAATACACCCAGAGAAAATTGCAACTGACAATAGCAAGCCTGCATTTTTTGAGCCATTCAGCAACTTAAGACGTTAATCAACTTCTTTGGGACGTCTCTGCTGTTCACTACTTCAGCTTATTCTTCTTTATGCCTTACTACTATTCACTGAGCAGCAAACAAATACAATAGCTCACAGGAAGCAGCAAACAAAAGTCCTTTTAACACTTGCTCACACCATTTGCTGCACATGCCAGGGCTGCCCAGAGGCTACTGGTTTACACACAAGCCCAGTTTTCTTAAACATAAAGCAGAACAGTCTCTCACTTTGGAAGTCAAGAAAGTGGATTTCTTAAAACTTGAGAGGGCAGGGTAGAAAACAGACAAAATCACAGGGCTGACACAACTGGCCTCCTTTATTTTTTCTTTATTTAAATGTTCTGAACATTCCATTGGATTTTCACAAATCGTTTCACTGGAGGCATTTAGCATACATTTGCTCCATATTCACTTGCTCCTCTGCTAATACTGACATTTCTTGGTGTTAAATCACTCTCACAGATGAAGACACATCACAGACTGCCTGTCTGCTTTCTAGGCTGAACTCAGGGAAAACTCAGAAACCAGACACACAAAGTACTCCTTTTCTCTTTGTATGCAAAAGAAATGAACTGATAGGTGTGTTTAGCAAAGTCACAGCATGGTCTAGATGTCCATTCTGCAATTGTTTTCAGAAATTTGGCTTAACTACTTACAAAAATGATTTCTATAGGAAATATTACTAAAGTTTTATAGTGGTAAAGAGATTAGAACTTATTTTTCAGTTTTTCTCAAAGTGGCTGCATGATCCATCAATAGTGCACAGACTCCCAATGAAAACTCACAAAGACTTCATAAAAACATTCCATGAAAGGACAAATTTCAACAAGTATGATTCGAGAGAATTTATCACTTTGAAACTAACCCATCACAGAAGTTTCTCTTGCAGCCTATACCCAGAAGCAGCATTACCAAGGGCAGTTAATACAGCGGGCACCTGATTTATGCTGCTGTCCTGTGCCAAATGCTTTATCTCGTCAGGTTCCAGCTGCACAAGCTGTCCTGCCTCTCACAGGAGAAAATGTCACTCAGGGACACACACTGTCCTGGGTTTTGCTGGGTGAAGTTAAAAAGAAAAAAAGGCACTTGTGTACTAGTTTCTTAAAATTTGTTAAAACATCTTTTTGAAAGAGGGAGGATAAACAGAAAAAAACCATATTCTTTTATTTAAAAATTTTTGTTATGGACCAACATGCTTTTTCTTTTTGTTGTGAGTTAACACCATGAACACAATCATGAAACATGTATCAGTGGCCTGGGATTTGGTTTAGATTTTTTTGCTCTGTTCTGCAGGCAATAGCTAAGCACCAGCAGTGCAAGCCTCACTCTTACTTTGGAGTAGCTAAACTCTTTTCCAAAATCATGGAATTTTTTTGGCAAAAGAGGAAAGTAAAGATATTAAAATGGTGACGGAGTCCAGTACCCATCAAAGTAAGGAAGAGCAAGGAAGAATTCATTCAGAATTCTAACACAGGACATTATGTTAAAAGCAAGATCCAAGCTGAAAGACTCATCTTGGTAAACAATTCCAGCACCTTCCCATTTGTCTTTCAAGATGCTACTGCAGCCAAATAGCTCTGAACATATTCCATAATGTGCCATTAACAGAATAAGAAAATTCAAAAAGTTGCGGGCTGTTTTGGTTTTTCTGGTTTTTGTTTTTCTCTTTTTAATTCTGTAGCACAGTTTTGTCATTTTAAGGCTCTTGAAAATAATCTAAATCACTAGTGAATTGGACAAAGCTATAAACCCATGATATTAAAAAACATGTCACAAATGCTCAAATTTTACCACATTGTATTACTGCTTGATTTAAGCAGAAGGCTTTTTCACATTTAACCCATAATGTCTTGGCACTTGCGTGAGGGAGAAATCAGACAATGTCCCCAGGGAAAAAAACCTCAACATAAATCAACAAACCAACTCTCTCACCCACCAGTATAAAAAAGAAAAAAGAAAAGAAAAAAAGAGGAGCTCAGTATATCACAGCAATAGTAAAGAACAAAACATCTTACAAAAGCAAATTCTGGCTCTGTAAGACCACTTCAATTCAAGCAAGCATCAGGGGAGGGGAGAAAACAGTTAGGAGAAAAGAAATACTAGTCTTATCCTAGGAACATGAACAGCTTTGTGGCAAGGCACGTAACTCACCTGCAGGTTATAGAAATACATCTCTATTCACAGAAGGCACTCAGCCAATAAACCCCCTAAACCCCTTGCTATTTTTCAAGGTTATCTAACAAAGTAGACAAAAACGTATTCTACCTGCTCTTTTTGTGCCTGATTTCCTCCCCCTTCAATCCCATCCCTCTTGCCCCTTGCCTTTCCTGGTTTTATATAGATCCAAAAGTCATGTTTCAAACAAGCACATTTATGTTAGCATAAGGGGCATGGAAAGTGCTACCACAAAGTCTTTAACTGAATTATAGTCATGTGTTTCAAATAACAAAGAACAAGAGCAAAATACACGGTTAGGCCCCAAGCCTCTTTCCATAAACGCGAGCAGAGCCAAAGGATGGCATACATGTTTCTTTAGGACCCTACAAAAAGGTTTGGAATGAGAGGTACAGATGGGCTGTCCAGCAGGGGTGTGTGGACCTGGCATACGTGGGAACCTCCTGGTAGACCCACTGTGATACCAATGTAAGGGCCAGGCTAAGGGCTCCTTCATCAACCTCAGACAGACTCATGAAAAACCAACATGATTATCTGTCTTCCCAGCAAAAGGTAGACATATGAAAGATAAAAGGATTTGTAGCAGATGGCAAGGACATTTCTGCAGACCACTGGAAAGCCAGCTGCATCAGGAGCACTCTGAATCCACAGAAAGTTGAAGTGAAGTTGGCTCATACGGAATTGTTAAAGACTTTTTCAAGAAATACAAAATGGATCCTGGAAAAGAAATTCCATAGAGAATGAATCTTGCAAAATCCACATGCTTCCCTAGGAAGGGTGCCTTCAAATGCAAGAAGGGTGAGTTTGTCCAAAGGCAAAGTCTTGAAAGCATTATGACTTGCTCATTAAATTATTCTCTTCAATTACTGTCAAATTGATGTCAGCCCATGATTCTGAAAACACTTATCATGGCAACAAGTCAGCCTGCACAGAAAGTTCACACCTGAGCTGTGCCACCCCACGTAAACACTTCCAGACCAGCACATCAGTAACTGAGATGGGTGAATGTCCAGCTCTTTCCTTCTCCTTTGAAGTATGTGCTGTTAGAGAAATAATAGGAAGAAGCACAAAATATTACCCAGTTTCTTAAGTACACTGCAACAGATGCTAAACCCAGTCAAGAGCTCATTCGTTCTCTCTCTCATACTCATTTTAGTGAAGTAACATGAGTTACTCACTAAAAATCTGTGGATGAGTAAGTGCTTTTGTTTTGTCCTCTACTCAACAGAATGATATTAGAGGACTACAGTATAGCAGAGCTGCTCTTTGAAAAATTTAATTTCAGGAGTGGTTAATCTATTATAGATTATAAATTCCAACTATGCATCAGGTTTTTCAGAGGACACTTTCTTTTTCTGATCAGTTCTCCTTAAGCAGTAGCAGATACAACATGAGCAGGACTTCTCAATACACGTGGTCTTTATAGTTAAAAGAGAGGTGCAAACACTCATCAGCCTCCTTGATATGCAGCCATACAGAGGCAAAAGGACAAACCAGCAACATTGCTGAATTCTCTTCCTAAATTCCCTCTCTTCTCTCTGCTTTCACAGTATTTCTCATCAACTATACGGCAGGTTAATCACATTACCCCATTTTATTCCTCTCCTTGCCAGGGAGGGAGAACAATAGTGGCAGAGTTATGATGTGTCAAATCTTGGCACATAATACTTTATTTTCCAGAACTGCTTGAAATTGTAAAACACCCCTATTGTTTCTATTGTTTTATCTTAGTTAGGATTTGCATCTTTCTTTCGTCATGACAAGCAGACACTGCAGTTTCTACAAGTCCAGTTGGATGAGCACACTTAAAACTGTTCCCGTTCCCACACGGAATTACTGCAGGCAGGAAGATGCCATGATCAGCTAACAAAGTGGGTATTCTGAGTTTCTGGCACCACAGAAATCAAGGGAGGAAAGACTTCCAAGCTTTGACTAAGTCACTGCATGTGAACAAACTGACTTGACTTTTTATTATTAGAACATAAACCCCTTCCTCTTTTCAAAAATACACTTACAAAATGTGAGAAGCCAAGTGGATAAAACTGCACTTGAGGCCCATTGAAGGTTCACGACAATCACTGCAGGATCATTACTGACAAGTCTCTGCCTCTAACCACCCTTGGAATTTTGCCTAACTTAAGAGACCTCCTGATAAATAGGAGGCAGCAAAATGTGGGTACAATAAGAATAGAGGATAAAGCCAAACAACTGAGAACAGAAGATATTTTTCCCCGGGAATATGAAGTTTCAGTACTTTCCACATAATTTCTAGCAGCTAACAACACATTCAAAAGAAAATACAAATTGGTCAAGGTTATTTCTCTCAGCTAAAGTAGGAGAACTAAAAGGACACCTGAAGCAGCAACTTCTAATTATCTTCCCAGAAATCTTCTTGTAAACCAAAGAATAACTATTCCTGGCATTCACACTAAATAAATAAATAAAAATATAATTAACTCTGAAAACAAACAAGCAAACAAAAGACTCCACCAACATACTTTGCACAAGTGAGCCTAAGAGCCACATTTCAGAAGTCCTTTAAGCAACCCTTTGCTATCTGTAAGCAGACCAAGAAAAGAAACAACCACTTAAATGTTCCATGTGCTATCTTACTAAAAGGTTACACTGCCCATTCAAAGGCTTGACAACCTGACAACCACTTCCCCAATTTTTTGTTTACCCTGCAGATGGTGTAATTACACACACACACACACACACACACACACACACACACACACACACACACACACACACACACACAGCAAACAACAGACTGCCACCTTGCAGAACATTTTAAACTGCATTTTGGAGAAGAGTTTTTAAGTGTTCATAGAATCATAGAATATCCTCTATGGATAGCTGGAAGGGATCCGAGGAACATCGAAGCACAGCTCCTGTTACAATAAACACCTTGCATTAATTGCAATTAACGTAACTGGGAAGAGAGATGGTAAACGTCTAAGAGTGTCTCAAAGAGACAAAAATCTTTACCCAGACTGTCACATTCTCGCCTGGATATTCAAGATAGCACAACTTCTGCTTCTTTATGCAAATGTTCTGAAATATATTTTGAAAATCTTTGAAAGGCATTTAGAGAATAATGCACTTATAGTCAAAATGGGTTCAAAAAGGGCTAGACTCTTCCAACTGAAATATTCTATTACATTCAAATATTCCTGATATTCTTAGTATTTTATGACCACCAAAAGAGGCGGAATCCAAATGAAAACCAATACAGAAGTATTATTAACATTTTACATTACATCCTAATAACATAAAAGCCCAGACTACAGAAAACTAGATCAAGGTTGGGTTGTATTCGTAGAATAACCACCCACCATGCAGAGAGGGGTTTCTCATTCACAATCTGGTTACGGCTCCAGTTCTCAACGTGACCCAGTGAAGTCAGGCACATGTATAAAGAGGAAATGGGCAAGAGATGCTCTCTGAAACAACACTGTGATCCTTGAATTAAAAAAAGGGTTAGAGCCTTGAACCAGCTCCAAGGTGAAGAAAGATGAGCTTCGTTCACTGTTCAGTGCAAAATCTCAGCAACAATTCTCACTTAGGAAAGCAGAGGCCAGAGGATGCCATCACAATGCAGCTTCCTGCAAGTCAAGACAGTCTTCTGCCCATGAACTTCTCTTCACAGAAATTCCTGGGGCACTGTAGGAACCTACCCATGGCATCATCTAACACCTCTGGAGCACACCACAAGGACACCCTACTGATTAGGCTGGCTGGACTCCAAAGGTCTGTAAACAACATAAATAGAAGTTGTGTGACAAAATGCTTATTACGCACTTAAAATTTACCTTTAAAAACGTTAAAAGGCACGGATACAGAGAAGATTATACTGGATGTGTAATTTTCAAAGCTAAAGGAAAGTACAGATGAGCCATGTACTTACTAGAATGTAACAAACATATAACCATGGGCCTCTGTCAGGGTCTGCGTTCATCCAACACTAAGAAAAATGGGGAGATGGATTTTTTCAGTTTGTTTGAAAAGGCTTGTCATGTGTCAGACCAAGATTTTAAATATTAAGTTTCAGCCTGGCAAGCGCTGTATATTGTGGAGGTACAACAGCCTCTGAAACAGGATTCTACTGTGGAAGCCCCTTACACATCCAGTACTACCGAGGACAATTAATCTCTGAGAAAGTCTGCTTGGAATTGCTCCAGTCATCATTTTGCAAGAACATGCACACACAGTGCTGACACAAAAGCCAAACGTGCTCTGTAACGGGCTCCAATCTATGCAAAGCAGGAATAAATAAAATGAGATATCCACAAGCTACTTACAGACAACCTGAAACTCGCACGACATGCCTGTCATGGCAGACAAGTAGGGCAAAGACACTTTCTTTACTGTCAACACAAGCACTGCTGCACGGGTTACTGGAACAAGTCAGCAGCAACAAAACCCCATCCTTGTGCAAAAGGCTTGAGCGATACACCTACCGCTAATGTTTACTGCTCATTATTATACAAAGACTTCCCAAGTTTGGGCTGGTTTTTTGTTGTTGTTGCACTTTTTTAGGCAAAAATTATAAGAGGAAGATAAAAAGACCTACGTGAAAATACTATGAAGGTTATGCATATAGACCAGAGACTTGAGCGATGCTCACGGTACAAGAAAAATGACTGCAAAACGCAATCTGTATTCGACCAGCTAATGAAACTGTAAAAAGAGATGCTTTTTTCATGAAGCACCCATATAACTTCAGAACCTCTGTATAAAACGACTTGCAAGACTAGAAGCTCTGAAGACACAGACTTGATCATGCATTATGAAAGGGAAAACATAAACCAAAAAAGGATACATAAACAGATCTAAAATTAGTTATTTCAATACCTTTCCCATCCTATGAACACAAACTACATCCTACGCTTCATCACTGACCTTGTGTCTTCACTGAAACCTTCTCTCACAAACTCCACTAAAATAAAAACACATAAACAACATCTGCATTTTTCTAAGAAGAATTTATTACATGGAAACTTCGGTTAGTGATATATCCAAGATCTTAATTAAAGAGCGACCAATCCGCTCAAAAGCGTGACCATTCCCACAGGAATGAGAAGAAATCCTTTTTATTGAAATAAGAGCAGAAAAATAAAATGGAATTCATTCTTGTTTCTGGCAAGAAAGGCATTTTCAAATCCCACTTGGTGTTGTAATTCTAATAGCTTCTTCTTTAAACACTACACTGAAGTACGTGTTTAATCTTTCCAAGACTCTGGCTTTTTCATTGTCTTTAACAGATTTATACATGTATTAAACATGAGTACATCCATCCATACACACATCCCTCCCTTTTCTTGTACATCCTACTTAAGTTTGTCAAATAAAGGAACTGAACTAAGTAACAGACTGATCTGGGAATTCAAAGGGCTCTTCAACTGTGAAATCAAACCTGCTGCTACTCAATCAAATAATGCTCATGACCTAACATTTCAATCTCCACCCTTATCTGACTGATACTAATTTTACACTGGCATCCAAAAAGGTCATGATTTCAGCTGGAAATCACCTAAGGAGATTTTATTTTTTCTGGAAACTAAAGACATTTAACTCCTTTCTCACTAATACATACAGCTTGAAACATTCCTACCTTTAGCATCACCATGACTTCAGCTCCACAGTCAACTTAAATGACCATTACTGGTCGGCACTCAAAGAACATTCAGCACAAATAATGCTTTTCATCGTTCCTGAACTTTGGGGCAAATGGGAGAATCTTTGTGAAGTGAGGCTCAACAGAGAACTAGGAATTAAAAGGAGCAAGTAATATTCCAGGGCTGACATCTACACACTGTTGCAACTTTAATTGCCAGTTAATCATCTAATGGAAATAAAGTGAAATGTGTGATTTAATTTTCTTCAATTTTTCCCCTCTGAATGTACTATGGTGTCGTGATACTTACCGATGAAATAAGGCTACTAAGAAAACAGAGAGAACATTTTTATCTAAAGCGGACCTCAACTGGTTACAATATGATCTTACAGAACAATTTCCAGCCCATGTGTTTTTGTCATGTCAACGGTTTCCAAAGATAATAAATACTCTTCAGTATCATGCCTGGCATAACTAAGCCTGTGAGCAGGCTGCTAAAATTATATAGAGAATGTACAAGTGAACTCTTCAAGCAGTTCTCTAATGACTTCAACCCAAGAGCAGCACTCCAGTGAAACGGAGGGATTTGGGCAGGAATGCAGACTATACAATAGGCAGCCGTAAATAGAAACCAAACTTCGTCACCACCAGCATCTGAAGCGTGTCTCCGCGTTACGCTGCACGATGCCAGCTCTACCTCACCCAGCTCCAGCCGGGGCTCGCTGGGGTCGGCACAGCTCTGCTACGCTCCCTTGTATCTACAGCCTACTGCAAGAACTCTGAGGTGCATGTATCTATATAGGCTCTTCAACGTTTTTTCTACATTTTACCGGCAATTTTCAAGCCTTGGTCCACGGACCATTTGAAAAGGGTGCACAAACAACAATTAAGAAAAGCAAGGCTACTGACAAACTTTAACTCATTGTGCAGATTGCTGCTCTGTGCTCCGCAGCATCCACAGAGAGTGAACCCTGTGCACACGGTTGTGGCACGGCCAATTCCTCATTTGCAGTGATGTAATGTGCTTTGCAGGCAATCCTGCTAAGCTTAGACTATATACATATACATATATATATATATATATATACATACTAACTATGAAATAAAATAAACGTTTGAATCTAGCACGAGATAACGTAGAGGCATAAAACAAATATGGGAACCCAGGTTTACTAAAAACAAGAATTTGGAATCAAAAATAGATAAGCTTTTCCATGCAAACAACTGCAGCCTTAGGCAAGATTGCAACGTAGCTAAAACTAACAGCACAACATTACAACCCACTGGAAAATTACTTCACTTTTGAGAAAATATTATTTAATTGAAGTTCCAGTTCCTGAAATCCAGACACTGCATATGAATTTTACCTTTATAAATTAAATAAAGTGAAATAAAATAAATAAATAAAATCACCTCAATCCCTGAAGCTCAGAGACTGAATCGATGTGTGCAAAATACCAATCATCCAGCTCCTCTGACAAATGCCCGAGCAGGCTTATGTACCTTTTATACACAATTAACTGTGAAGTCTTAAACTGGACATCCAAGGAGCACTCCAGTCCCACGTGAGATCTCATCTCAGGGCTGAATTTGACCCACTGCTGACAAAGGGTTCAGAAATGGCTTTCTCCTCTGACAGCATGGTTTCCTTGACAATTTCTTAAAGGACTCAGAAATGCAACTTCTTGAATTTCAAAGCTTTCTCAGGTTTAGCCTTTCTGAAACATGATTTTCAAGGGTCTGATCCAGTGCTCAGGGAAGCAACTGCAAAGACCCCAACTAACTTCAGCAGCCTCTGGATTGGGTTCTGCAGTTGGAAGAACTATTCTTCATTAGGTTTTTCATTAAATACAACACATGTCATAAGAAGCATGTAAAATCTTCCTGATCAAAACGACACAATCTAAGAAGACCTTAAGACAAAACTGGTACTCAGTTACGTCCTTCCTTTGACTTTTAAAGCATTCAAAAATAAAAAAAATATTCTTTTTTCCTTTACTCCTTTCCTGTTCTTCCTTGGCAAACATCTCCTCTTACTACTTTTTCTTAAAAAAAATATCACCCACCCCTCCACAAAAAAAGTATTAATTTAAATGACTTTGAGTGTTATGAAGAAGTCAATACTGTACTTTCCAAAACTCATATTAATTGAAGGCAAGGTAAGGTCTTAAAACATAGAGATGGCAGTATTTGAAAACACTGACAAAGTTAAATTTCTTCCACCTTTTCTGGAGAATTACAAGCTATGCTCTTAAGCATCAAATGGTCAAAAGCAACCTGTCAGAAATATATTATTACAAAACAGCAATATTGCCAAAACCTCATTTAAGTTGCTACAGCCTACAGAAATATTCCTCTTAAGGACTTTTCCACCTGCAGCTAAGAAAAATACCCTTTTTAAAAAAGCATGGGCCAAACTGGTCTTTGCCTCCATCCAAAGAAATCAAGAGGTGTAACATTTAGACTTTATCCCACCACACACGGCTGTAAATATGACACCATTGATCTCTTTCCTTCATGCAAAAATTTTACATAAAAATGATCGAACAGACCACCAGCAGCAACTGTAGTCCCAAGAAACACCTTCTTACTACATCTGTGATCAGAGAGAGTTATGAGTACTTGTTCCTCTTTATTCATTTTTGTTCAGTGCTAACACCAAAGCAATGAACAAGGAAGTCACACACCGCAACAGAACACCCACGAAATTATGCCACTGCTCGTTGTTTTTCTGTCTCCATTTCAAAATAACTGAAGTATTAATGGGCTTGTCTCTACAACATCTACAGTTAGGCTTGAAATCGCTATAAAACCCACCATTAATAAATCACATGAACTTCAAGAAAACATTTATACTATTCTACTTTCAACTGATTTTACGTTCATACGTTTTCAGTGATGGTGTAACTTCAGCATGGAGGAATGCAGCTGCATGCTGATCCAAGTGCAGTATTTCTCAGGTTGCTGCCTTTTGTCCCTGGTACAGTTAGGTGACTGCTCATGGGGCTTGAGCTTGAACAAAGCCAGCAGCACAAAGCCTCGGCCGCTCTTGCTGCTTTCCCACAGCCCCCTGTGCCAGGGGTGGCAAAGGCCTTTCAGGGGGTGCCCTGGGACTCCCAGCTGCCATTTGACATGCAAATGGCATCAAAGATCTTTCAATCCCACCTCAAGGAGGGAAGATAAAGGCAGCAGTTCCCAGAGGAGCTCTGCTCCAAGAACAGCATCCCTTCATCTCTTCGGGATGCTGGCACTGCCGTGCACAAAGAAATCATCCTTGAGGTTATGCGAAGGACTTAAAGAAAGCAAATGAGGGGAATTAGCAAAAGGTACTTCAGGCTACAATTCCTCTCCTCAAGCATAACAACAGAGTATCTTAAAAGCTTCACTTTTTTCTTCTTATATATAAGCACACATTTGATATTCCCAGCATTTCCATTTTACTTAGAGATCCAGCACAAATGGTAAAATTCAGGTCTGAATTACAGGCTACAATTGCTTCTAGTATCAGTCCAGCTTCCTGTGCCAGTATTTTCCAACCAGTTTCAGTGGAAATCAAGCTCTGTAAAGCTGTGCAACTTCACAGACCCCTAAGTCATCCCACAGGTAGCTTACAAAGGTTTTAGAGTTTATACTCTTATCTTCAACCCAAACAATTATTATATCCCTTTTATTGCAAACACATCCAAAATCAAAATGCATTTTTTCCCCTCCAGTTGACTATGACCATCTACACCCAACTTTTTCAAACTGGAGGCTGAAAATTTAACCATTACTGAAATAAGAGTTGAGTAATTTTCCGGCACCCTCAAAATACAGAAATGTGTTCCCATGACTTTAACCAGAAGAGTACTAGCTAAACCTTGTTTGTAAATTAAAGCTCTTCTGCTTAGGTTGCTAAATAAGAATTTCAATATGTTAAATAATTATTAAATATTTTAATTATTACTACCTTCAGAAATACAGGAATACATAGGAGAGAATCTAAGTTAACTAAACTCTGAAAGTTGGAAAAACCTGTGGAAAATATGAGTATGAAAGAGAAGGAATGGTGGGAACAGAAATAGAGTGCATGAACAGATCCTACCTACCATAGCATCTAATGGAAAAAGAGCTTTCAGCTATTCTCATTTTCCACACTTTAAAGTAAATCTATTTTTTTAAAAAATGTGCCTTATTTGTAAATACATGTATTACTTTCATATCCTGTTCACTGCTTTTCAGTCACTGAACAGAAAATGACATACTACTTATTTATTGGGATCAAACACTGAACAGCTTTCAAGGAACACATTTCTTCCTTGCTCCCTGCACATCTTGAAAGAAAAATTGCTATCTTCATCTCAGTGGTATTGTAAGAATAAAGATACGTAGAGGGCTAAGAAGAATATGAACACATTAGAGACATATACAGAACTAGATACAAAGTGATTGATAAAACCTCACCAAAGACTTGATCCAATGGTGTCGGATCTCCTTGTAAAACGCACATTAGTCAAAGAAATAAGTCTGGTATTTTTACTTTACAACACTCATGAAAAGGGCTAACAAGTGGCTTGCCTAGAGTCTCCCTTACCAGCTAATCTTACCCCCTTACAAACCACACTCGATGTCTGCATTTCTAAATACTTATTGCAACATCAAGAAAAGATCTGTACTGATTTGGTGAACAGCTTAATATCTTCCCAAAGTAATTTTCGCAATCTAGATGATAGTTATGGATAGTAACTGGAGGCATTGTTGTAAGAAGAATGCACAAAGGATTCCTATCTTAAGTTCAGAAGTTAGTCATAAACTTTTTTTTTTCCCTCACCCTGAATTTCGGCATGGTCATGGTCATATACAGTTTCCTTGGCCAAGACTTTGAAAAGACCACTGTGGAACTCATATCATTTAATCAGCTTGAATGAAGCAAATGTAGGTTGGCTAAGGGTTTTCTGTTTATCTTTTTTTGCATCACATTTCGGCTTCCAGCTTTCCACAAGCTTCTAGATTGCTGGACTTGGTCATCATATTAGCGCTGTCAAGGAAATGCTTAAAAATAGTATTTTAAAGCTACAAGTAAGCTTACTAAAAATGAGAAATTCAAGGACCCTGACATTCTGCCTAGGCATCACAGTTTGTGTATATTCCTGAAAGGAATACTCGATGTGAGTCTGAATTCACTATTTTCAGTCACCAAAAAAAGCCAAACACAATCCAGAAAAAAACAAACATCAAGCCACCCACTCCATCCCCGTAAAATTAAAATTGAAGTGCGCAAGAACAAAGCAGGTACAGAATTTAGGGGCATAGTCCTCTTAGTTACAACTTCTAACTCATGTCAATACAATTTACAGTTGCACATTTATAGACAGTGTAAACCACACAACCTTAAAAGCTAAGACATTGAAGAGATGCAATGCTGTTATTTTTCAGAATAAAAGACACAGTAGTTGAGAAATAGCTGGTACATGTTTTTCCCATATGACGGACTCCCACTCCACATGATAAATACTCATTTGAAATTACAGGAGTGCTTAATTCAATAAAGCCCCAAACCTCTGTTTGCATTGTTGCACACTGCGTAAAGAGAAATTCCATGGAGTCGAGTACACATCCTTTATTCTCTCAAGTTTCTGAAGACAAAAAGCCACAGCATAATTAAGAGTTGAATGGGTAGTACAGTAAGCGTTCTAATGCACATATTGGAAATATTTAATAAATACATACAAATTACTACCAAAGGAAGGAAGAAAACTGAGAACTGTGAAGACTGCGTTCTTCATTATGAAGAAGTATGCTACACACCATTCAGGTTCAGGCATTTTTCAATCCTACAAAGTAACACTTCTCTCTTGCAAGGTGGAAAATTATTGCAGTTTCGTGGCATGTCAGCTCCACTAAGACCCTTGTTCAAAAAACAGCAATTGCAGCACAAGAGTGCAGTGAGCACAACTGCAGAAGTCTGTTCATATGTGTAGGGTTATTTATATGCAACAGCAGCCTGGGGATTAGACTCACAACACAGATCACTTGCGATCTCTCTGGGTAATTATATAGTGAAATGATGACAATTAGTTCACTTGGAACATAGAAACTTTTGGGCATGTTCACTATAATTAACCAACATCCACTTCTGTCTTCTGACGTTAAACTGGAAACAAGTATCTCACATCTTGCTCCAATAATGAAGTTGATGAGGAAACAAAAACATATAAAATAAATTTAGCGTACTATTTTGAGAGATTTTTGCTGCAACGCTCATGTTAATACAGAAAAATATACACAGTTATACATATACTCTGTTGGATACATGACAATTTAACACAAAAAAAGGGATGAAAATCTGCTTGTAGAGGGTGGGTCCTTATACACATCCAGGTTGCTTTTACATAGCGCATCACGCATTTGGGAAACACCAGGTCTGAAATAACACTCCAGTTCATGTACTTGCATTTCCAGTCATGCTGCCTAACCAGCAAACACAACCCACAGCCACAGTCACTAGAAATAAAAGCCTGGCATGGAAAGGTGCAGGATCTCCCTTTGGCCCGAAGCCTGACAAAAGCTGTAGCCAGAAATGTAAATGAGCAGGACTTCCCTGTTTCACTGAACCAGTGGTACCACCTTGAAAACAGCGATAGAACATTTTCTGGCCGATGGCAAATCATTACCACACCCCCAGAACAAAAGACATCAATGGCAGTACTTTGTCAAACAGCATTTCTTTTTAATTTGTTGCATAAGCGACACTGCTATATGTGACAGGCTAGATGGAAAACTACAGCGAAGTATTTCCATCAGCTGAATTTCTGGAACCCCTCTTGACAGCTAAATTTGCCTTTGATAGCAACTGGAGTTATTTTGAAAGAAAAAATCCCCAGCTTGCTCCCACTAATCATTTATTGCTTTGGTTTACAGAGCAGTTTTGGTGTATGCTAACATATTCCTTTTTTTGGAGATAAATTAAACCAGAAGTCATGATCCAGACACACAACAAATACGTTCTAACTCCTAAGGACAAAGAGAAAGTCCAAATCAATGACTGGTCTTTTATACAGCTGTGAGTGACACATACACTAGGGTGAGACAGCCCAGCCCAACTAAACACAATTTGAAGACTCTGAGTTGTATGTATTGTATAGAATTAGAGGCCTCCAACACCAATCATATCAGTGTCCACATTGGATCATATCTCACGAAATTACTACCTGATTTGCACATAACTAGAATCTTGATTCTACAGATCCATTTATGATCAAGTAGGAGTCAGGACTAAAAAATCCTGCCTTTTAAAAGGACATCTTAAGGTATGTCTTATACATACTATAAACAAAAACTCCTGCCTAGATACTTTCCAGAATTATTGACAGATCTCAAAATACAGTAGGCCATACTTTTCCCCACAGTTTACAAAATCATGGTCTTACATTTTAAATAAATCTAACAAACTACTAGTACCATCAGAATCAATGAAAGAATCTACCCTCACACTAGTTACATCAAAAAAAATCAAAACTAATTCTACTGCAGCATGCAGAAAAAAAAAAATCCACTATCTAAACTCTGCTATCATTTTATGGATGTTTCCGATACAATAAAATTAGCAACTGAAGAAACAATCGTTACAAACAATGATCAGGGATAGAATTAGTGTTTAAATATAAGTATTTCAATAATGTGCACAACCCCAATAATCTCTGAACAACAGAGGATTACAAAGTTGCACTACAGAAAGCCTACAGATGTCTTTTTTGCCCAAACCTCTCTAGGATTCAGAAGTAAAGCAGCATGGACTACATGTTTCTCTATACCACAAAATGCTATGCCTGTTCCCATTTTCAGCAGTGCAACCAGAGGAGAGCAAGTCCAAGAGAGATCAGTGTCTGCAACAGAGAGAACATATCTCAGCAAGGCCAATTTTGTACAATGTACTACTGAGAGCTGTAATGCCAATGCCACCCCTCTGACAAAACTCTAGCATTCAGCAATAGCTAAAAATTCAAGCTACACTTTCTTACTTACTAACCAATGTAAAGACAAAAACCAAAATATGTATTATGGAATAAGCAATGTAGCTAAGTGCAATGCTGACACTACAGGAAATAAAAAATTCTCAACATTTCAATACAGAAATTAACATCTGAAAGACACAGCCCAACACATTGACTTAAAGAAAGAAAACTAGGTAAAAAAACCTCCTGCTGTTGAGTGCCACCCATGCATCCCTCCTGTGCTCAACCAGAAGGTGCTAGTAGACAAGTGCTTGTCAGCCCACCAGGAGTGGGACCTTTCCCCATCACTACCCCACTGTGTATCAGAAAAAAAGAATCATCCCCACTTCCTGCTCGAAAAAAGCCGTTCAGACCTTCTGACCCTGCTTTACCCCCACAGACAGATTTCAGCCTGCACATGGCCTGAGCCACAGGACAGAGCAAGATTTAGGGATGCAGACTGTCCCCAGAACTCCCAGTAGCCTATGCACAGTCTCAGCCACCACACAGTCTGCTTTTGACCATCACTGGCAACACCTGAAGGTCTTTTTGCCCCAAAGGATGACGTGACATTCAAAACCGAAGTTTGGGCAGAGCTCTGCTCCTGAAACTGGATCACTGGGACACCACAGGGCTGTGTTGACTTCAGCTGAGGAAGGCAAGGACAGATGTTTATGCTGGGTTTTAAATCTTGTTCTACCTTTACTCAATTCTTTAGATACGGCTGCTAAGTACAAGCTGTCTTATCGGATATTCCATATCCTTTCGAGCTTTCAGAGAAGTCGTACCTGGCGGGTTTCAGGGACTGTTAATATCAAGGAAGAAAACAATTCCCTTTTGCATGCTGACCACCTGTACAATCTGTTAACCCTCATGGCAGCTGTTCTATGTATAAGCTTGTGAGTGGTCAAAAAGAACAAGCCTATTACAAAAGAAGATATAAGACAACATCAGTGCTGCATCCAACTTTAACTGTAGTTGAACTTTCCTCCGCCTTAACCGGGCTCTATTTACACAAGAGATCTGATTTCCTTTGACAGACACATCAGCCCGCTAGCACCCAGTAATTGCTTCAGCAAAGAACAAAATCTGATTACCTACATTTGCTATCCAAATTCTAAGGAAGTAAAAGGGATTCAAAGGAAAAAACATCATATTAATTTAACTATTTATTTCTGCTCACTCTAATCCAGCATGTATTGCACCAGTCTGAAAAGCTAGAAAGGGAAGAAGCAATTTAGCTGTAACAGGACTCTCTTGAACTTCAGAAATATAATTAGCAGATAATTAGGGTGCCTGATGTGTGGATCAAGAAAAATAAATATTTCCACAAAGCTTTAGAGAATTTACCTGTTGAATATTTACAGAGCTGTTGCATTGGTGTGGCACACCAGTATATAGCCACTGCAAATTCAGAAGCTCGTTGATTTTGAATGAGCAACAGCTCTTTGGTCTCTTTAAAAAAGAACAAACTATTTCAGAAAATGAAGAAAAATCTTCACCTGGCATAAGGGTCTTATGATCTATCATAAAGTTTGTCAAAGTTATGAGACAAAATCAACAGATTTTATAAAATATGATGTACAAGATAATCAGAGTTGATAAGTACCAACACAAATTTTAGAACACAGGCATTACTTATTCCTTGGTTTTAGCTATCAGATTCTCTTACAGTAAAAAATGTTTTTTTCTTTAAATTTATATGCATTAAGCTTTTTTAAAAAACAACCTAAACAAACAGAGCAGTAAAATGAAACAGTAAGGTCACTGCCTTTCTGTTTCTTCTAGAAGAACCTCTCAAGGAGCTGAACGTGCTCAGCTCAAGAGAAAAACCTCAAGTGTCCTCTGCTTTTAGAGAACGACAAAAAAAAAGGAGGCAAGGACCATTTCTCCTTCAAATACTGAGATTTAACTGATGTCCTCACTTATGGACTTCTTTCATTTCTGTCACCTTCCGCAAACAGGAGTACAGTACTTCTCATAATGCTGAACATGGATGTACACATAACTGTGTATGTACACACACCTACAGGTCTCTCTTCTTAACAGGTGATCTTTTTTTAAATGTCCCAATCCTTCCTGGAGGAGGATAAACAAAAATGCTACTTCAATGACTTCGTATTTTTCTGTCTGATCCCCAAAACATGATCCAACACCACTGTATCCTACAGCCAAAGGAAGTGAATATAAAATACTGTAGTCAAAGTGTGTTTAGAATCGCAGCTTCACTATGCAGTTGCCTCAGCGTAATGTGAAGCTGAATAAGAAGCTTTTATAAATAGAGCTTGGGGATCCCGTGTCCTGTGGAGTTTGATTTTCTATTTGTTTTCCTTTAAGCTGTTAAGACAGAAAGAACATGGGCAGGGAAACACAGCTGCTTGGAGACAGCAGCAGAAACTTGCATGCCAGCCAGATCGACTGTACTTGTGCTGTCAAGGTGGGCCAAGAGGACACTTAGCAACGTGGTGTAACACACTCTGCCTCTGGGCTACGGACTCGTCCAAAGAGGAGTAACTGGTAGCTCTGCACACAGCAGGACACACACTACGTGCCACACCCAAAAGCAACCTCTGACAGGTTGCCACTCTGGTCACAGAAACGTTTCATAGCTCCAGTCCAGCTCTTTAAAAAATCTTTAGTCACCCCAGCCCCTGGAGGATGACTGCTCTTCCAGAGCATTTTCCAGAGAAATGCAGCCCATGGCAGAAGCAAGGAGCCAGCCTAAAGGGGGCTGCAGAACATGGGGATGGCAGAACAGCGATAACAGGTAGGCCTTAACAGTGAAAATCAAGCTTTGGAGGAGCCAATGTCCTTGTAATTCCTGTAACCATCAGTTTACAATGCACTATTTTGCATTTCTCTCAACCTCTTCTTTAAGACTTCTCTGGAAACCAGTTCTTTGAAAGGCTGTACAAGGCATTTCAATTGAAATAGAATACATATGACTGTGTACATCTCCTGAAAAGGGGTAATAGCTGAAGAGATACAATGAGGTACAACGATTCAGCAAGCTGCTAATACCTGAATACATAAAGTCATCATGTGACAAAAAAATTAAAGTAATACAACTAGATACAATTTAGACTGCAAAATCCTTAGCAATATTATCCATTTACATTCAATTCTAGGATCACATACACAACTTCACTCATTTTTATTTCAAGTAATAATACAGCCTCTCACCTTCCCAATGTTGTAGACATGACTAGAAAAGTGCATGAAGAAACATGCAAATTATATTTTAAATACAGTGTATCTCCACTCCTGGCTGATTTGCTATACAGGAGACAATATATTTATTTATTTATTTTAACTGAACTGTAGAGTATTTTGACAGCCATTTTTTTGTATACCAATACAAAGAAGAAACAGATTTCTATACTCCTTTAGATTGTGAATCTAAGAGTGGGGAAGTGATGTGGAATGGAGAAGGAAAAGAAAATAAACGAGGTTAACCTGAATTGAACCTCTGAGATAACACATAACATATACAATGGCCACCTAGAACTGCAAATAGAACAAGAAAGTCCACAATCCAGGCTTGGCAACTGAGGTACTTATGTTTTGACGTGGCACTTTTCCTGCAATAAACTGCCTACTGGAGGTACTGGCAGTCACACATGGTTTATCTCCACAAGAAGTCCTTGGCAATAACCTCCTTTTGGAAAGATATTCAAACATTTGGATATGGTCTTGGAAGTCGACTCAGAAAAAACTCAAATGTGTATGCTCATGCTAAAGCTTTTCTCACACAGTCTTTATACACAGTGGGCTAATTTACAGCTTTTGGTAACTACTCTCCTAAAAATAAAGGAGAGGGGGGAAAGGATTCAATGGTGCACTGTGCCAATCATCTTCTTTTCAGTTACAGAAATGTAAGAAAGTTAAAATCACCCTTGTTTAATTGTTATTTTACGAGAATTTTCTTCCTAGCCCTACGTGTTAATGGAAGAAGCAGCTGTTTTATCAGTCATCCTTAGCATCCTCTGAGTGACACTTCTGTCCCAGAACGTCAGCAGTAGGTTAGCTAAAAGTCAGTCTGGTTGCTTTGCCTCTTGTTAATGCCACCTAATGCTCATTATCGTAAGGCTCTACTCTTCACTGTTTATTTTTTTAGCCAAACTTTAGCCATCTGGTCTGCCGTCTGTCCCCTCCTCTCTCCCTCCTGGGAGGCAAAGAGGCAGTCAGGGAAAGGTTAGAAAGGGAAAAATGGTTCAATCATGGAAGAAACTTTACTTTTTTCCTTTTTTCTTCTACCAGTAGCTAGAAAATCTAGCTACCAAAACAGAAGAACTTGTGGTTTCTAACACACATTGCCCTCCAGCACCGGAAGTTAAATCTGAGTTTGGCAATGTCAACATACTTTTGATGCCTGCAAATAACCAAGAAAACCGTTGGCAAAATATGAGTTCCCACAGCCAACCTCAACCTTCCCATGCCATCCATTAGGGCAGTCCCAGCTGTGCCAAGAAGTACACAACACAGAGTCACCTAAGTCTCCCCAGAAACCCTGCACTCAGCCCTGGATGCCACATTGCAGGATTTGACAAGAGCCTTTCTGCAAGCTGAACATAACCTAAGACTTCTATGACATGGTTAATTAAGGAACATATCACATCTGGGAATTGCACTGCCCACCATCACTTCTAGGCTGTGATTACATCTGTCAGTACTTCACTCTGCCCTTTAATTGCCTGCAGGATGGTGAGAAGCATGCCACGACCCATGGCACTTGCTGCACAGGTCCTTCTCACCCAGCATCCAATGCACACAGATGTCTGAAGTAGCAGGAGCTAAACTCCATAAGCAATTATCCCCATTCAGCCTTTTCTTCTTCTACGGTATGCATGGCCAAGAAAACACACACAGATAAAAAGTTCTGAAATACACCATAATAAAAGCTTTGAAGCCTACTGTAATTCCACTGTTCCAAACTTTTGAAAGTTTAACTCTTAACCTTAACTGTTTTAATGATTTTCTGGATGGGCAATTAGGCATTTAAACTACATATACCTTTCTACATTTATGTAGTCAAAAAATTAATGCTTTGAAGCAGAGATTATTCTTTTCAAGTATTTGGAAAGTACCTTGCATGTAAGCATATAAAAGAAATCATAATAGAAATAATGCTTTGTTTCCACTTTTATACTCCTTCCTTTTGGTGTTACAGCCAAAGACCTCCAGGAAGGCTGCTGTTGATTCTAGCCCTAGTCATGTACGTAGTGTCATGCCATATGTTTGTCTCCTGCCCTAATTACCTTACTCCGTTTCAGTCTTTTTCCCAAGCAGTTGTCTGTCTGTTGCAGCAGTATTTCACCTCTGCTCAACTGACCTGTCCTCTAGGAGTGAGCCTGTATTGAATTAACTCAGCTTCATTTCAACCCAGGTATCTGTTTACAGCAGCAATGAAGGCTTCCCCAGGAACACCATCATTTTTTTGCTAAAGCAATGAGGAAATCCAAACGTTCCATTTGGATATGAAGGTGACCAAGACCACTGTAATGTATATATACACCAGTTAGACATTCCTCACCCTCTGAAGCAGGCATTCCCTCAGGAAGGGAGGGAAGGGTTTGTTGGCTGGGTTTTTCCCTCTTGAGTTAGCGTAGTAGCCTCGACAGTGTTTCTATATCCTCAGATTTCATTTTTGGTGCCAAATACCCTACTGTAATACCAGGGAAAGTCTTCAGTGAATTTAACTGCCTTCACAGCTGCTCATTTGGAAATCTGCAGGGTATGCAACACAGCAGCATCCAGCACCAATCCATGTCATAATTAGCTCAAGATAAATTGCTTGGATTCAGAAATTCAAGACTCATAGACAAACTCATAGTCTCTTCCTTTCCACCACTCTAGACATTTTTCCAGTGCTTCTAAGTTGTCAATATTCAATGAACATATGCCACATACAACACACTGTTGATTAGAATCAGTGCAAAGAAAATATACTCAGCATAAAACTAATTCTGCAGAATCCCTAAAGGAGAACTGCTGCTGAACAGAAATATTCAATCTGAAATTCGAGCACGAGACCTTAATTAATCTTCGACTGTTGATCTCTACCCCAACTGTGTTTACCTTAATTTTATCCCACTCTCAGATTCCACCTTGGAAGCTCCTTGCTGCTTTGAACCCAAAATCTACAGAGCAACAACAAAGGTATCATGCTGATAAGTATTTTACATCTGTACATGATAGAAATGACATACAGGCTGTACCAGCTTCTCAGCTGACTTACAAAAGAATTAGTTTGCACATGCTGAAGATCTGATTCAGCACACTCAGCTGTTCCCAAACTTTGGATGACAAGTCAGGTCAGCAGTAATTAAATCTTGGGCTGCAGGCCTAGCAGAAATTCAATTTTATCCAGGATCTACAGGGTGAACTTAGAAATTTGTAGATGCAACTGAATGCAAAAGGAGTGGTTGTTGCCATGTTCATGTATATTAAGTAGGAATTTTATAGATGAGATTATGTAATGCGGGACAGCAGAGGACTGCTCTCAGAGGATGCCCTTGCCAGCCTTAAATCCTTTCACAGAGACTAGCAGAAAATAAATACTTGTCTAAAGTGATTTTTACTAGATGAGATGTAGTAAACCAACTTTAATACAGAACAGTGCAAAATAGCACTGATTTCCCAGAGCACACTCTTTATAGCACACGGTTTTGAAAGCGTGCACAAATTTTCAAATTACCATCCATAAACACCCTTGTGCATAAAAACTAAAGCTGCAGAGGATTCTTTTTTTCCTTGTGGAAAGCAACGCTTAAACCTCACGAGTCGCTTTACATTTCTGATACACATAGCAGATTTGCAGAGACTTTTTGTGAGTAAACTGATCTCCTCTGTACGCGGGGTATCTCAGGCTGCCCTCCCTGCTCACCAGTAACTGCCCTCAGCACCTTCACACTTTGCCACTGTGGGACAGGTTTACACATGCAAACAGACTGTGCAGATTTAGGATTTTCAACTCGTGTCAAATGGGAATTCACAATCACTGAGCAACCAAGTAATAAAACTGAAGTCATCAGCACACTGCCTGCTGGTGAACAAGTACCAGTGACTGAAGTGCACAGCTCTAAGACACTTCAAAGCAGAAAGGGGAAAAAAAGGGCAAATCTTCAAAATATGAGTATTTGACAAATAAAGGGACTGATTTCAAGATAAGATAAACTCCCAGAGCTTCAGGAGAAATTAATGCAACTGTTTCTGGCTCAAAATGGGAAAAATATGTTCAGAGAGTGGAAATAACAGGAGGACAAGGAGATCAGGAGATTTAAATCATATTAGATATAAAGCAGGACAAGGAACAAGTTTCCTCAACAGAACATTTTTACTGGTTTGGATGATACATTCCCAGTTTCCACAGGTGATGCAGATTACTTTTCCTTAATCCTCTAAAATTTAGCACCTATCTGAAAAATGTTCTATTTTTTTTTTTTCAAACAGGATGCTCATCTTTTGTGGTTAAAATTGAGGGATGTATAAAACACCTTTTAGAACTCTGTGCTTGGAGTCCATTCCCCTCCTGTGCCAGGACATAGACTGTGAGTACTCCCAGTAATGCCACTAAATTCTGGTGATCCAGCACAGAGCACAGTCTAGCAGAGACATCTGTGTGACTGAGAGGATGGCAAAATGTGGTGGAGGGGCAGGAGGCAGCACTCAGCAAGTCCCCCTTGGAAATCACAACCTGAATTTAGCTAATCCTCAACACACACAGGGTCCTCCAGCTCCCCTGAATCACCAAACTGACCAGGAGGTAGAAAGCTATTACTGTATTTCATTTTGCTTCCCATGTGCACGCAACGCATGGCATTAGTGGTTGGGACACCACACTGACCCTTCTTAAACCCTAATTATTAAAAGTCATCAACAGGCTCAACGAATTGCTGGACCTTTCCAAACAGGAAAACCTTCTCAGCAAATGTCTGCAGAAAATTCTTACATTCAAGCCTTATGAATGTACCATCATGAGGGAGAAGAGAAAAACGCCCCTATAAAAAAACAAGCACTGTATCTTCAGCAGTTCAACAAGTGGAGGGGAAACTGCTGTGACAGAGGAGTGGTGTTATTTCTGATAAGGTAATGATCTCATAAAGCAAAGTCCTGTTTTCTGTCAAATTATAGTAATTATTCTTACTAAATAACATTAACTGAAATTTACTGGTAATATTCAAGTAATTTTACTCAAATGATCTCAAATTTCAGCCAAACAGCAAATTTTTTTTCTTGAGTCTGTTATGGATACATGAAAAATCAGTGATGAGCAAGCAAAAAGAGGTATTAGTTACATTTTGATTAGAATGAAAAACAGATGTGTGGTAATTAATCACATTCAAGTTAAGACAAGCCCCTCCTGGAACAATGAACACAAGGGTTAGTTACGGCTCCTTCAACACACCTGAACATGCATCAGGTGTACATGAATGCATGTACATGAAATGAAGGGTACACCTTCATTTTCACGTCAGAAGAGATGTATTTGGGCAAACTCAGACCTTCATTAACTCCTCAGAAAGTCCAGAGCTAAAATTATATCCAATTTATACTTACAAAATTTTAATTCAGGGTCTAGCAAACTGATCTGACGAACAGGCCCAGTGCTGATCACCACAATCATAAAGAATGTAAACGAAAACATTACATGGAAAGGGAGAAATGTTTGAGTAGAATGAACAAAGGAGGTAAGAGTTTCAACCGTGAAGAAATGACAAAGGAACACCTAATACTTACTGGGTAATAGAAGAGACAGATGAAATTCAGTGCAAAGCAGTGGTATATATTTGGTGTGGGTTTTTTTGGTTTTGGGTTGTTTGGTTGGGGGTTTCGTGGGTATTTTGGTGGGATTTTAAAATTCTACAAACCCTACATATAATCATGGCCTTGAACTGAATTTTTTGAGAAGCTGCTCAGATGATACAGTTCTGTAGCAAAGCTGCTTTTTAGCTGCTCCAGAGCAAAATGACCCTTGGAATTATTTTTAAAGGAATACAACAGAAGGAACAAGGCATCATTAAAGTACTGTTTAAAGAAACTGTGTACCCACGGTTTCTTTCAATAGCAAGTACAAGTGAGAGAGACCCTGAGTCTAGAACACTATAAATAACGCTCTAGCTCTCTCAGTTTTGCCATTAATCAACCTTGTCACAGCAGATAACTGTTGAAATATTTTAAGGAAGCATAACACAGCACAGACATTCCAGTTTGCACTGGAGGCCATTGCACTGGCCACCTAGGCCATTCCTGAATACTTTACAGGCATTTCGCAGCCTTTACGGGGATTTCCACCCCTTAAAGAGATGATCTGGTGAGAGTGTGGGAGGGTAACTAAGAGAGATGGCTACTGAGCTTTCAGCAGAAGGCTGAAGGTGAACAGGGAATTCCTTTTCCAATACAGCTATAGGGAACAGAATTAAAGTTTCAAGTCAAAAAAAAACAAACAAAAAAAAGAGCCTCTCCCTCACCCAGATGCAGTTGAACTGTTTGAACTCATGCTTGTGATATTTTCTATACACTGAATGTTTGAAGGATGTCTCAAACATAGCTGGGCAGGTTCCCAGAAGGCAAATCTACTGAGGATGACAAACTTGAAGACACCACCTTTGAGTCCCTGAAGCACAAAACTGCCAGAGGATGGGGAACACTGGTGAAATACCGTCACTCTTCTATATATTGTTCACTTCAGCAACTCAAAGTAGCTGTTGCAAAGAGAAGCAGAAGGATTGGGGAACTAGCCTAGATGAACCTTTGCTCTGATCCAGCAAAGGCCATTTTGTACCATAGCCCACTTGAGCATCACTTTACACTTGCCCACTCCTTTTTAAGAGGGAAGATGAAAATCAATCAGAAGTTATCCATTGGGAATAACCTAACTAATTTCTGTAAAATAATCCTGTACAAAATAAAGCAATCACCTTTATAGTTTCTTCCGACCATTCAGGATAACGTCAGTCAGTTCTGCACTTACTTGCACTATACCTGTACACTGGATGTGCTTGCAAGTCTATTTTATTTCATCAAAGCACAACAGCAAGCCCATGTATTCACAACTTTCCTACAAATAACTGCTTCTCAAGGATACTGGAGTTATTTACCACTACATTATTACCTGCTGAGTTTTCCAAATATGTAAACCCATGCTGCAGGGGGTGGGTATAGTATTATTCCTTCTACTTGGCTCCTAGGGATTAGAAAGTGGTTTCCTTTTAGAAAACAGTAAGTTTTTATGCTTTTACTCACTTGCTAGCAAGGAACACTCCCACAGATCCTTTCCACAGATTTTCTGTTTTCTACTTGCACAGTTGCCCCCAGGCAAGAAACACTAAAATTTTTCCTACTGCACATGTGATACAGCTGCAAAAGGGAACAGTATTCAGGTTTCAGGAGATGATCAGAGAGAAAGTACACTTTAAGAAAGGCAGCACCTAAAAAAAAAAAAATCCAGGCTGGAATTTTCCAGAGCTGAAAGCAGAGAACCAAGTGTCTCTAACCAGCATTTGTTTTGCAGCTGTCCAGAGGTGTTCTTTCATTTTCTGTGAACATAAGCAGCAAAATATGGCCTTCCTATCCGTGCAGTTCAGAGCAGCCAAAGTACCAGGCAGCTACGAAAATCAAGAGAACATGGAACAATAAACATAAGATTGAGAAAACTGGGCTATTCACTAACAGGTCTTTAATGAAAGTCTCACAAATCAAAATGGAAAAGAAATACCCATTCTCGGAAAAACCCATTTTTCCAAGAAATTTAATCTCCTTACATTTGACCAAGGCTGTCAAAGAAGTGAGCCTGAGAAACATAATCCTAATTACCTCATAAGGGAAAAAACTAATCCAGTCACTTGGGGCACATGTGAGAAATCCACAGAACATGAACATCACTTTGTTCCCCAGTGTGTGCGTTGTTCAGTCTGATTAAAACTCCTGAAAGCCACAAGCAAACTGCCTGCTTTGTCAGGCGTGAGGCAGTGCTTCAGGAGCCTCAGGTTCAGGGGAAGATGCCAAGTTCTCAGTTGCACACACATCCCACTGCCCCATGAGGACCACGGGATTACTCAAAAAGCACTAGACCAACAGAAAGAGATGGACACGGCCGCTCAGACCACTGCTTTGGACAAAGGCAGGGATCTACACCGAATTTAAATAAGCCAAGAAACGTCCTTGTAACACTAAAACACTCAACTTCCAAATCGGATATGGTGCTCAAAATGACAAACACACATCTGCAAGCAAATGTGCCATCCAGAACAGCTACTTTTATTCTGAAATGAGAGGTTGATGAAAGTAAATATAAGAGGTTCCCTGGATAATTCTGATGTTACTTAACCTTAAAGTATTCATGAAAAGAAAGGGTGGGCAGATAGGAATTTGGGTTCTTCATCCAAACTGTGCTACTGTTTTTCTTCCTGAAGAAAACAAGCTAACCCTGATAAGAAGTACTAAGACTGTAATACATTTCATGTACTATCAGTGAGGTAAGAAAAAAAGAAAAATTAAAAGCAATGCTGTCATGCGTATGCAAGCACGTAAACAGCAGCAATACAGACAGATATGAAGAGGTCAGAGACGTAGCTGGGTCACTGTAATGCTGGCTGTCATATCAAAAAGGCAGATTTGACAGGTGTTAAGTCACAATTTCACTATCTACCAACAAGACAAGGCAAAAGGAGTGAATGCTGACATGTGCCACAGCCACCTCTGATAAGGTATCTTATTTAGATGCCCAGGACATTCAGCTGCCCTGAAAACAGATCCCTTGCTTTCTCAGTGGGGAGAAGGCAGGTACAGCTACAGCCCACAAAGTGACTCTCTTCTCCTTTTCCTTATTATTCTTAGGAAAAGCAGGAAAGATTTTCCAGCTGGGCGCTGAATGCCAAAGTACAGCTGACTCGACCCTCAAAGGCAGGGACAGGCAGCAGGCTGCGTGCCCGGCACCAGGGCTGCCTGACCGCCTGACACCGACCCATCCGTCAGCACGCGGCACACGCAGGCGGCAGCCGCCTCCGGAAGCTGCCAGCTGCAGGGCATCAGGCTCAGAAGAGGAACAGGCAATGCCAGAAAGTAACTCTTTGGCAGCAATGGGGGAGACAAAACGAAAAGAAACCCTCCTCTTCAGTGTTCGCAGCTTGGCACATAACATGGCAGGCTCTGCAACACGGGAAGCTCCTTGCTTCCTCTGAGGGCGGTCATGTCAGAAAGACCAGAGTAAAACTCTTTAACTTTCCTCTTCTCCTGGGAAGGCATGTACCTGCACTTCTTATCCCCAGGAAACTGGCTGGTACAAGTTATCAAAAAGCACCATCTCATTTGAGTGAAAGACTGATGTTTCATAAGGGCAGAATGGACCAACTCTCACCCCAAACCACCTTTTGCAGCGAGGGTTTGCCCAGAAAGTCTTGTGCTCCAATGTTGATAATTTCTGTCTCAGTCTTAGCAAAGCCTTCAGTACACGTGCAGAGCAGACTCCATCTCCATTTGCTTCCATACGATGGGCCTTAGAGCCAATGGAGGTAACTCACAGCCTGAATCCCTGAATCTTGCTTGCTCTTAACAAACTTCTTTCCAGCAAAACTTCAGGACTTCTTCCAGCAAGTAAATTTACATATACGAATTATGTACTAGATCCTGACAGGAACTAGGAAAAAGAAATCGGTGCAACTATATTCAGAGCTTGGCAAGGAACCAAACTTCAATAAAAACCTGCTGTCATCAGAGAATGACTATCAGGACTCTGAAGACAGAAACCAGAAATCGACAATGGACTGTATGCGTACCTCTCAACCAGGCAATTCCTCTCCCTAATCTGTTCCCTTTATGGTCAATGGAGCAAGAGCAATTCAGGGTAGGAACATAACTGAGATGCTCCGAGGTGCCCTCAGGGCTGACTCTGCTCCCCAGGACAGAGGAGGCCCAGTGGCTGCTGCAGTGGCCGAGCAGCGTGCCTGGCATCACTGAGGGGCTGACAACAAGCGCACCCTGCAGTGGTACAGCAGTGAACCTTCACCTAGAAACAGCTGTTTCCTACATAGTTAAAAGCAATTTAAGCAATATGAGAAAGAATAACTCTGCCCGATGACTTGAAGCAACCTGGCAGCTGAAAAAAGGCTTTCAAGAGTCTTACTGCTTTCCTGCCACAAAGAAATGAGGGAAGAACTAAATCAGTGCTGTTTTCTTGTTGCATTTGGAGGTTTTTTTGCATTGGAGGGTTCTCTTGAGGCCTGGCTGCTCATTTTTATGTGTTTTTTTTTCTTTTTAAGAGTAAAACTAGGGGTTCTCAGTCTTCACAAAACAGATACAATTGCAAAAATACTTTTTCTACATAGCACCTGCTGCTGCTTTTCTGTTTAGCTTTTTGTCTTTTCCTACTGAGAAATTTAGAAACTGTTCGGGCATTTCTGTGTCTGAATTGCTCTCACTTCCTGCCTTCCTGACAAGTATCCCCACGGGCCAGCTGGAAACAGTACACAGCACCCCAAGGTAATGTTGCCCTCTGCTATGAAG